>CM060962.1:292119700-292124700 GCA_030765045.1 Tenodera sinensis | reverse complement strand
AAGACAATATATATTCATTTCATTTCTTAATCATTCAATGATGCCAGTCGATTTCAGTTCATTGATAATTCCTTGAATTTCCTTATAGTGATTCTGTCCGGTCGATTCTTGTGACATGATTAATAATCGTAAACGTTTTACTAATTCATTTGGATCGAACCAAGGATATTCCATGCGAAAAGCAGCACTTGATGAAGGAGCATCTTGCATGTTATCGGAGACTTGGAGATTATTACTTTCTTCCAATGAAGTCATGTTTCCAGATGTTTTTACAAGGACGCTTAGCGTTGATTTTCCATCTTCATTATTAGATGTTTCATCAATCCCAGACTTTTCACTCTCTTGCAACGGAAATGCCCCTGATTCAGAATTAGCTATATTGTTCACAGGAGCATTAGAAACTTCTTTCTTGCATACTTTATTATGGCGTTCAAGCCTACTCGTTGTCCTATTCTTTAAAGTCTGCCCACACTCACAGCATTTGAGGAAACGATGCTTTCCAAGACTAATATATGAAAAATTAAGTCTTGCATATTTTGAGCAATACAACCTTTTACTGTGATCACTCATAGTGAAATGCAGCTGAAGCTGACAATAACCGTTTAAGCAAAAGTTAGAGATGCTCGATATTTTATACATTGATTGTTCATATGTCAAATATAAACTCGCAACAATGCAAAACAATTTAGTGTAAGCAGACACCCTAAGTAACCACAGGTGACCACGGGTGACCAAGGGTGACCATGGGTGACCATGGGGGACCAAGGGTGACCATGGGTGTCCACGGGTGACCAAGGGTGACCAAGGGTGACCATGGGTGACCAAGGGTGACCAAGGGTGACCAAGGGTGACCATGGGTGACCACGGGTGACCATGGGTGACCACGGGTGACCAAGGGTGACCATGGGTGACCAAGGGTGACCAAGGGTGACCATGGGTGACCAAGGGTGACCATGGGTGACCACGGGTGACCAAGGGTGACCAGATTAGGTGACCACGGGTGACCACGGGTGACCACGGGTGACCAAGGGTGACCATGGGTGACCAAGGGTGACCAAGGGTGACCATGGGTGACCAAGGGTGACCATGGGTGACCACGGGTGACCAAGGGTGACCAGATTAGGTGACCACGGGTGACCACGGGTGACCAAGGGTGACCATGGGTGACCACGGGTGACCAAGGGTGACCATGGGTGACCAAGGGTGACCACGGGTGACCAAGGGTGACCATGGGTGACCAAGGGTGACCAAGGGTGACCAGATTAGGTGACCAAATAGGTGGCCCGTGACCCAAGCACGTACGTGAGCAAAATAAGTGCAAGCTAATGTGAGACTATCAAACATTCAAAATATATAACCTAAACCTAACCTAAGCTAACATAATGTTACCTGAACCTGTTTGCTTGAATCTACACACTGTAACTATTTTAATTGAGGATTTCATTCTGCTTGCACCAACAAATATAACATTACCTAAGCTGAATTCTTCTATTTCAAACTTTTATTCTTGTAACACATGCACTAAGTCATCCCATCCCATACAAATATTCAATTTCCGTATAACATAGTCTAATCTACTCTTAATGTGTTTCATGTCTCTTAAGACACGATTCAACATTCAGAGAACAATGTCTCAGGTCGATTCTATAGACACAATTAACAAATCATTTCTGGAAAGTAATGTTATTCCACTATTCTTCCATACATCACCCCTACAGGTTATTCACACCAATCAGATAAACATATATCCTACCTCACCTAACTCTAATCTAAATTCAAGCAAACTATTAAGAGAATGCTATTGTATTGTAGATGCTCTGATGAAGTCAATGTGATCATTTCCTCTCATATACAAGTATTCAATACTCTGAACACCAAACCAGGCTTAATATTCTTGATAGCACATAAAATCAAGCACGCCAGAAGATAATCGAAACACCTTGCTCTCAAGATAATTAATTGTGATTTATTTTATGTGCCATCAAGAATATTAAGCCTGGTTTGGTGTTCAGAGTATTGAATACTTGTATATGAGAGGAAATGATCACATTGACTTCATCAGAGCATCTACAATACAATAGCATTCTCTTAATAGTTTGCTTGAATTTAGATTAGAGTTAGGTGAGGTAGGATATATGTTTATCTGATTGGTGTGAATAACCTGTAGGGGTGATGTATGGAAGAATAGTGGAATAACATTACTTTCCAGAAATGATTTGTTAATTGTGTCTATAGAATCGACCTGAGACATTGTTCTCTGAATGTTGAATCGTGTCTTAAGAGACATGAAACACATTAAGAGTAGATTAGACTATGTTATACGGAAATTGAATATTTGTATGGGATGGGATGACTTAGTGCATGTGTTACAAGAATAAAAGTTTGAAATAGAAGAATTCAGCTTAGGTAATGTTATATTTGTTGGTGCAAGCAGAATGAAATCCTCAATTAAAATAGTTACAGTGTGTAGATTCAAGCAAACAGGTTCAGGTAACATTATGTTAGCTTAGGTTAGGTTTAGGTTATATATTTTGAATGTTTGATAGTCTCACATTAGCTTGCACTTATTTTGCTCACGTACGTGCTTGGGTCACGGGCCACCTATTTGGTCACCTAATCTGGTCACCCTTGGTCACCCTTGGTCACCCATGGTCACCCTTGGTCACCCGTGGTCACCCTTGGTCACCCATGGTCACCCTTGGTCACCCGTGGTCACCCATGTTCACCCTTGGTCACCCGTGGTCACCCGTGGTCACCTAATCTGGTCACCCTTGGTCACCCGTGGTCACCCATGGTCACCCTTGGTCACCCATGGTCACCCTTGGTCACCCTTGGTCACCCATGGTCACCCTTGGTCACCCGTGGTCACCCGTGGTCACCCGTGGTCACCCGTGGTCACCTAATCTGGTCACCCTTGGTCACCCGTGGTCACCCATGGTCACCCTTGGTCACCCATGGTCACCCTTGGTCACCCTTGGTCACCCATGGTCACCCTTGGTCACCCGTGGTCACCCATGGTCACCCGTGGTCACCCATGGTCACCCTTGGTCACCCTTGGTCACCCTTGGTCACCCATGGTCACCCTTGGTCACCCTTGGTCACCCGTGGACACCCATGGTCACCCTTGGTCCCCCATGGTCACCCATGGTCACCCTTGGTCACCCGTGGTCACCTGTGGTTACTTAGGGTGTCTGCTTACACTAAATTGTTTTGCATTGTTGCGAGTTTATATTTGACATATGAACAATCAATGTATAAAATATCGAGCATCTCTAACTTTTGCTTAAACGGTTATTGTCAGCTTCAGCTGCATTTCACTATGAGTGATCACAGTAAAAGGTTGTATTGCTCAAAATATGCAAGACTTAATTTTTCATATATTAGTCTTGGAAAGCATCGTTTCCTCAAATGCTGTGAGTGTGGGCAGACTTTAAAGAATAGGACAACGAGTAGGCTTGAACGCCATAATAAAGTATGCAAGAAAGAAGTTTCTAATGCTCCTGTGAACAATATAGCTAATTCTGAATCAGGGGCATTTCCGTTGCAAGAGAGTGAAAAGTCTGGGATTGATGAAACATCTAATAATGAAGATGGAAAATCAACGCTAAGCGTCCTTGTAAAAACATCTGGAAACATGACTTCATTGGAAGAAAGTAATAATCTCCAAGTCTCCGATAACATGCAAGATGCTCCTTCATCAAGTGCTGCTTTTCGCATGGAATATCCTTGGTTCGATCCAAATGAATTAGTAAAACGTTTACGATTATTAATCATGTCACAAGAATCGACCGGACAGAATCACTATAAGGAAATTCAAGGAATTATCAATGAACTGAAATCGACTGGCATCATTGAATGATTAAGAAATGAAATGAATATATATTGTCTTTCAATAGTGTATGCTTGCTTTCTGAATGCTAATGGCTGTGTATTCATCTTTATAAGTTAAATAAAATTGTCTGATTGTAATTATGTAATATTACAAATTTCTATTTCTTATTATACCTTTCTTTTTTCTCCCCTCTCTTGTCTACCTAGGATTCTCCTCATCTGATCTTTGGTAGGTTAGAAAATATATACGATTGAATTTAAACAAATTATTTCATTTATGTTAGTCTGCATTCTACACCTCATTAAATTCACCCCCCACCTCCCCATGAATATATTGAACTGAACAGTAGTTTAAATGAGGAATGAAAGGTGTTTCTTAGTAAATAAAAACATCAATGAACATCACATTTTGTTTATTATTATTAAAATTTTTCAATACAAATAACTTGAGCCATCGCCCCTGACATCCCCCTTAATCAATCTCGTTTCTTCTTCTTCTCCTTCTTTTTCCTTCAATGGAACCTCTGCTGCTGGTGCTGCTGCTACTGGAATGTGAAACTGAAACATTTCACATTGATCGCATTAGAAATTTTAGGTCATGGTAAAGGCAAATGGTGATCTTCTGAAAGAAATACATGAGATATGGTTAAAGCTCTCGCATAGTTTTATGCAAAAGGGTTCTTTCATGAAAAGATTGAATACTTACAGTACTTCTTTGGAGCCCGTCGTTTAATTGGTATTAACGGCGGGACCGGTGGAATGTTAATCACTCCTGCACATTCAGCATTGGGCAGTTTAATAGTTGTGGTCTCTGATATTGTTTTAACTAATTCTCGGGGATCTGCAACATTATTAATCAAATTAAATAGATTTTATTAATACAATAAAAAATATCGTATTTCTTATTTAAACCCATGAATTTATTTACTCGGGATTCTATCCATATGGTGATGCCCCTGAAAATCAATAAAAAAGCTTATTTGTTATTTAAATAATGCAGTCAATGATAATCATTGTTTCTAACATTACCGAGACAAGATGTTTAAATAATTCAGTCAATGATAATCATTGTTTCTATCATTACCAAGCCGAGCATGAACAAAATAGTAAATAACACTTATTTTTTATTATTTTTTAAATCAAGAAGTTACGTGATCTTACCTTGAGAG
>CM060962.1:292074700-292114700 GCA_030765045.1 Tenodera sinensis | reverse complement strand
GGCGGTCTTTGACTGTTATGTTAAGAGAAAAACACTAGGCCTGTTCAGACAGGAAAATGTGTATGTCTATGCTCGACGTTCCAAGTTGAAACTTGTTCTTTTCAAAACTGTCAGAGGGAAACATTTCCAACTGTCACATAAATATATCAAGATCTGTAAGGGTCCATTCATTGTAGGGTTTCTTACCCTCACGTTCTTCTTTCGAAACACCTGCAGACACTAGAATAGGAGGTCAGGGGAACGGGGTCATTAATTATCCTTCCTTTGTCATCCTGATCGCGACAGGCCATTCACCCTATCTCTTTTCGGAATTCCCACGTGTCCAAAGAAATACCCATGTCACTTAAGGGGGGAGGGAAGAGGAGGTGGGGAGGGGTGGATTTGATTAATGGGACATTTATGCTAAGTGAGCCAGAACATACAGCCTTTTGGAAATTCCCACATGTGGGGGGGGTGGAGGGGGAGGGGGGTGTATTGTTATGCTAATTGAGCCAAAGGGAACATGTCACTTATGCCACTTCTTGAGCCAGAACATACATGCCACTTTTTGAGCCAAAGGGAACATGTCACTTATGCCACTTCTTGAGCCAGAACATACATTATACCACTACTACTCATGTAGTATTGCAATATTGCAAGCAATGGCACATGCTGATTGAGACAATAAAAAAATCTGATGTTGCACTCACATGACCTTCTCTACTCTTGTACTAACTGTTCTGGCAAACTCTTATTCCTATATCTTCGTGTTAGTTGAGATAAACATTTGCAGGAATTATCTTATTGCTTATTTCCTTGTAGGTACAAGGGGAATATGGGAATACAGTAGGCGTTGAGCGATAGTCAAATCTTTTAAAGCTTCGGTATTCCGTTCTCTTTGTACGGTTAACATATAAAAAATGAACAACGATGTTGCATTTGACGAAAATTTGTTTCCCGAAACTCACACAAATAACAAGGAATATCTCCGAAATGGTTCACTCTACAAAAAAATGTATTTGGACATAAATTGTGTTTTAGCGAGATCTATATTCCGTGGTTCAAATCCCGGCTATGGCATTGAATTTTTCAGTTTCTGATTCAACCTCTTAAAACATTGCCCACACACGGCTTGTGTGTTTAAAAACACCAGCAGTAAGCTTGTTGGCATAAATAAATAATAATTATCATCTAAAGGTTACTTAAACCTGGGACATAAAGTACTTACAATTGTCGCCCTTGGGGTATTTATCTTTGATGTGAGATTCCCTTGTGGTTAACCGGGAAAAAAGTACGAATCAGCTGGGAAATTTAATGACGTACTGGCAAGTTGGCCATGGTAACTTAATGGTTAGAGCAGCCGCTCGATAAACGGAGCATCCGTGGTTCAAATCCCGGCTATAGCATTGAATTTTTCAGTTTCTGATTCAACCTCTTAAAGTAGTATGTTATTTGGCATATTTTCGCACCTAAATGGGAAATATATTTTAAAATGAATTATTTTGGTTAAATGGCCAACTTGTTTTTCTGTGAACTGATGCCAGCGAAAGGGTCCCGTTTCGCCTTCAGGCAAGTGAATCACGATCATGATCACGAGAAGAGTGAGCGATTTTTGTTGTTGTAGTGTTTAACGCCCGCTTTTACTACATACGGCACCGCAGGCGGTGTCACTGATACATGGAATGAAGATGGAGCACCGGTGGAATGAGAAACCGGAGAACCCAGAGGAAACCCGCCTAAGCGCCGCTTCGTCCACCACAAATCCCACACGCGGTGCCTGGGATCGAACCCCAGCCGCTTTGGTGAGAAGCGAATGGTCTGTGATCTGACCACTCGGCTGCGGCGCGCCCGTCAAGAGTGAGTGATGCAATGCTGGTAAGAATCGTGTGAAGGCTTGCCTTGCCTTTCAGATAGGGGAATCCCCGGTGTACTGGGGAAGAGATTAAGCATTGCGCAGTGTCTTAGTCAGCAGCCACTGCAGCCAGTTTGTTTGTGTGTCACAATTGACAAGGTGGTATGAATACAGACAGTATTAAAAATGCCGAAGGTGAAACCCAGTAATGCGAGAAGACTTAAAAGTTTACAAAGTGAATTTTCTAGTGATCTTATCAGTACAGATGGTAGCGTCTTATACTGTAAGGCATGTGAAAAAAATATTGCAAATTAAAAACGGATTCAGGTCGTTCAACATATTAATATCGCAAAACACAGGGAAATGATTGTGAAAAAAAGTGACAAGTGAAAGTGCCCACCGTCTACTAGTCGACTGTATGGGAAGTAGAGTTACACAGTTTTCATAGGACCTTTGTGAAGCATTCCTGGCAGCTGACATACCTATATGGAAAATAAATAACCCAATTTTGCGTAATTTTTTTTTAGAAAAGTACACCAAGAAACACATGCCTCACCAAAGTATCTTACGTAAAACATATATCCCTCGTTGTTACAACAATGTAATGTCTACCTTGCAAACTAAGTTAGCAAATGAGTTTCTCTGGATTTCAATAGATGAAACAACTGATGTAGAAGGACGTTTCAGCGTAAATGTAATAGTGGGTGCTCTAAATCAGCAAGAGGCAGGTGTGCCCTATCTCTTAACTTGTTCTCAGTCATGAAGGTCGGCAGACTTTTTTTCAGGGAGGGGCCGCATGTTGAAAGTTTGCAATTAATTCATTATTCTGTAGCCAAAAACTGTAAAAATTGAGTTATAGTATTTGTTACGGATAAGTATGTTAATTTATGTTAAATAAAAAGTGTACTTTACCTCAAAATTAAAGCATTAGTACGACAGTAATTGATTGCACATTACATTTGTTATTTTGCAAGGGGGGGGGGCCGCGGCCCCCCCTTGCCCGCCCTTCGCGATGCCCATGTTCTCAGTTAGAAGTTACTAACAGTGCATCAGTGAGTTAACTTTTGATTGACACTATGAAATTAATACGGCCTGGTGATATAAAATGCGACAATGTACTTTTATTTTTTTTTTTTTTTTTATTTATTTATTATTTGAAGTCGCTTCAACATAAAAGTCATATCGCGACTAAACATTGAGGAAAAAAAAGGAGGAAACAAATCATGAAGTTTACATTGAATTTAAACATTAACTTTGCATGCTTTGATGAACTTGATGATTTTCTTGTGATATTGTTGATCACAATATCACAAGATATTGATCACAAGTTGATCAATAAGTTGACTTGGATACACCATCTTAAGCTTCTTAAAGCTGATTGTGTTCGGCGGCTTAATCTTTTAAAAGTCTTATCTGCCAAAGGGTGGGGAGCCTATCTCAGTGTTCTACTTCGGACTTACAGAATGACCATCCTCTCCAAGTTGGATTACGGTTCTATTATTTATAACTCCGCCAAACTATCAAGTCTTAAAATGCTGGACACTGTTCAAACCACAGCTCTAAGAATTGCACTTGGGGCATTCCATACTAGTCCTACAGAGAGTCTAAAAATTGCAGCAGATGAACCACCACTTTCTTTCCGACGTAAAATGTGAAGTCTTACTTAATTCTGGTGCAGTTGCTTATATATCACGCCAAGATAATACTCAACCCAAAGGGTTCCCTATCCTACCCTTCTCCCAAAGAATTGTTACGTACTTTTATTGTTAACCG
Organism: Tenodera sinensis; assembly: GCA_030765045.1. Lineage (NCBI taxonomy): Eukaryota > Metazoa > Arthropoda > Insecta > Mantodea > Mantidae > Tenodera > Tenodera sinensis. The sequence goes on along the minus strand of CM060962.1, from coordinate 292,111,096 downwards.
ATGCAGCAAGCTATATGATCAAAGCAAGGAAAACATTAACAGAAATTTGTCCTAAGTGCATTCATGCCCTTCATCGCATTGCAGAAACAATTAGATTATGTTTTCCTAAAGTAGAAAAGTTAATCTCTAATGTGAAAAAAAATTTCTTAAATCTGCATCTAAGGTCCAGGTGTTCAAAAATATGGCGCCTAATATTCCACTACCACTTGAACCTGTTTTAACCCGTTGGGGAAGTTGCATAACAGCTGCAATGTATTATGTTCAAAATTTAGAGGCGGTCAGAGGCGTTATTAATTCATTAGAATCAGATGCTGTTTCAATTGAAATAGCACAGAATGTTCTCTCAGATGAAGAGCTTGAAGGAAATCTTGTCTTTATATTAACACATTTTTCCAATATGCCTGCAGCAATTAAAACCCTGGAAACAACCGGTCTTCCCTTAAATCAGTCGTTAAATATGTTTAATACTACCATTTCTGGTTTGGTGCCCATTCCAGGTAATGTAGCACAGACAATGAAATACAAAGTAAAGTATGTTCTTTTAAGAAACCCTGGGTATTAATAAATCTCGAAAATACGAGACATTCTTGGAGAAAAGTCCTTAGGCATACCTGAAGACTTGTCTCCTTCTGTGGAACAACTATCAGGTTTTAAGTATGCACCAATATCGTATGTGACGTTGAAACAAAGTTTTTCAAGATACAAAAGTACCTAGGTACATTGAGAGACAACAGACGAAGATAACCATGGAAAGTCTCCGTCATGCAGTAGTGTTAAACTGTAATTCATCCCTCGTTTTGGATGTGGAGTCATGTGCATCTACTTCTCAGCAATAAATGTAAGTTTCACGTGCACATTATCTTTAGATATAATATTTTTAGGGCTTATATTCGTGCATATTTCGCACATTTTAAGGGCATACTTGCATCAATGTTACAAGTGTTTTTAGAGCGTGAACTTCCTAACCTGTTGATCACACAAGGAGTTAATAGCATTAATAAAACTGGATGTTATCCTATACTCTCTCAATATCTTCCACAGTTTACTCTATCATATGCTTTCACATAGTCTAAAATATCACATAGAGGGGTTAATTATATTAGTTTTTCTTTAAAAATGGCATCAATATAGGACCTCCCTTTACGGAAACCAGGCTTATTGTACCTATGCCCCCAAGGGGGCACCCCCAGGAGGAAGGATAAGGTGTGAGGACACACCGGGCGGCCAGATCCAGAGCCACATTGTTCTTCCTGTAGTATCTTTCCACAATTGGTTATAACCTTCTTTTAATTATGCTTGCACACACTTTCTACCCTGAATTCAAACGAGAAATTCCTCTATAATTGCAGCATTAACAAAGAAAGGAGAAAACATACTTGACAATCTGTGTGCCTTAAAGGGATCTACAACTTTATGTAGTAAGACTTTGCCAGTCTCTTACGATTTGCCAGTTATGTAAAAGCCATCCAGAAGCTACTTCCAGGAAATTCAAGACGTATGTCATGAACAGATCTTAAACATACGATATTTTAATCGAAATCGTTGAACCCATATTTGATAAAATCAACATTTTCAAAAAGGGTCCCATGGAAAGGGCAGTTTGGTGTGCGGGGGTTTCTGGAAAATATTTCTCTCACATCATTGGAAGATGAACTTGAAATCAAGTTTAATATTTAACCGACCTTTTGTTTTTAGTAATACTGTCATGTTAACGTGACGTCACATCTCTCTTAGAAATTAAACTTTGTATGACATTTTAACATTACATTGTGATTAAATTCATTCGAATTAAGACACAAAGAGATTACAACATTATTCACACAATGTTCGCGTGACAGTTACTGAAATAAACCATTTATACCCATTCGTCAAGAAACTAGATGGCTCCAAATACTTTACACATTTTTTTCGGCGAAAGGTTCTTTATTGACAATAATTGTATTGGACATACATATTTGTTATACTGATCATGTAGAATACATAGGCGAAACAATACCTTCCACCCTGTGTATCCTACTACGAAATGTGTAAATGTGAATTGAAAGTTTATCTGGACTAGCAGGAAGTAGTTACCCCACCTCCGTAGTTTCGGGGTAGCGTATCTTATCTCACATCTAAGATGTCCTGAGCTCGAATCTCGGTTAGCGTGAGTTACCTGGCGTTTTTCCTTATCCTGAGAAGTTGAATGTCGGGTAAATCCAAGTCCTAGGGACGTCAGGCACCGAACGGGATGGCTCAGGCGGTAGCATCTGTGGCCCGCATTCCGGTAGGTCGTGGGGTCGATTTCCACGGCCGACCTTCTTTACCCATGGGATTTTTCGGGGTTTCCCCGGGTCGCTAAGTGAATACTGGAAAGAATAATCACAACCCCCGAATTTCCCATCCCTCCATTTTATTTCACCTTCATTTCAATCCGGTCTTTTCAGGCTCGGAAGTGTTGGCGAAGAGAGCTGCTGTGTGGGGACTTCGTGCACTGCAACTGCTGTTCTCGGCGTAGGGGTGGTGTTGTAGTCGCCTGGCCTGCTGGAGGGACGGATGTTGAAAACCATATGTTTGGCGGCTATATGAGAAACAGCTTATCGGCAGTTCCCAAGAATTCAATACGGCGGAAATTACACTAAACTGCAGACGACATCAAACCAACAAGCAATACTGCCAACCTACACAATAAAAGCATTGTTTCTAACCTCAAATATCACAGGGTTAAAGTAACATACTTTCAAACGATAATAATGCTTCAACATCGTTACCACACAACACATGATGAACCTACTCGCCTTGGACAAATCTTGTTCTGCAATAACACTTTTGGATAAAATCACTTCCGAATGCTAAATATCCTAATATATATTTAATGCATTACTGTGTTGCGAACACAAAAGTAACAACAGTAATTATAACTGCATATACTGTTCTAAAACAATTCAAGACAAAATTACGCAAACACGAGCAATACAACGATATCCACAGATTAATACAGCGTCTAAACAGAATGTTGTTTTAAAATCTGTCGGTTGGCTTCTCTGCAACGGGTCCAAAAACAAGGGCTTCTGTGACAACATAACGGATGCAATAACACCAACTGTGGCCAGAACTTTACCATGGTTATATTTTACGAACAGTTAGCGGTACTAGTGTAACCTAACAGAAGGAATATCACCAAATATAACCAGACTGCGCCATAACGGGGGTAAAATGTCACAATTGGTTTTTGGGGTATTCCAATAAGCTGTTTCCTCTACACAAGGCGAATCCTGGTGTCGAGGTAAATCTCCAACTCATACTAGGGACTCTAACGCTGGATCGCTACCTTCGCCCGGGTTCCGGCACGTCCGTATCATCTCATCCCTTCCTCCCAGGAGTCTGACATAAAATGCCCTGGGTGCGCAAAGTGCGGAATCCCCTCCGCTTGTAGTACAGTCCTGGGACCATGGGACCATTTGAACATCATTTCAACCATTTCGTTCATTCACTATTCGATATGAACTATGCAAAAATAAAAGAAAGAAAAAAATCTGTTGTGTTGCACTCACATGAGTTTCTCTGCTCTTGTACTAATTATTCTTAGAAACCCTTATTCTTACATCTTCCTCGTGTTAGTTGAGATAAACATTCACAGAAATTATTAATTTTCTCGTAGACGCAAGGGGAATATGGGAATACAGTAAACTTTGAGACATAGTCAAATCTTTTAAAGCTGGTCGCTATATGAAGGCTGTGAAATTCCGTTCTCTTTGCACGGCCAAAACATAAAAAAGTGAATAACGACCTTCCATTTGAAAAAAGTATAAGCAATCTAAAATCACACAAATGACAATGACAAGGAGTATCTCCGAAACGGTTCACCCTACACAAATTTATTTGGACATAAATTGTGTGTTTTAACAAGATCTACATTTTTCTGTAGTAAGATCTGGTATATCTCTTACGGCTTACCAGTTATGCAAAAGTCATCTAGAGTAAACAGGACTACATGGGTTATAGCGAGGAAATTCAGAATATACATTTCCATAAACATATCTTAAACATATGGCATTTTAGTCAAAATCGGCAGGGCCATTTTTGAGAAAATCAAAATTATCCAACATTTTTCCACGTAAGGGTTAATTTAGGGTAGAGGAATTTTCTTCAAAATCTTCGTTCGCATCATTGAAAGACATTAAACTTAAATACCAACTTTGATTTTTACCCGACTTTTCGTTTCTGAGTTATGCTGTCCACAGACACACACACACACGCGCGCGCGCGCACGAACCTTTTTCTAAAAATGTTTTTTTTTTTATTCAGGGGGCCTCAAAACATATAATTCCGGTAAAATCTGGACATCGAAATTTTGGGTGGAATACAATACTTCCCCTCAGAGAAATAAGCTTCTGTGAGACTAGTTCGTAGAAGAGTGAGTAGAGAAAATCGTGTAATATGTAAAGTATTTTTGTTGTTGTTGTTGTCGTTGTCATTATTATTATTATTATTATTATTATTATTATTATTATTATTATTATTATTATTATTATTATTATTATTATTATTATTATTATTATTATTATTATTATTATTATTATTATTATTATTATTATTATTATTATTATTATTATTATTATTATTATTATTATTATTATTATTATTATTATTATTATTATTATTATTATTATTATTATTATTATTATTATTTTGATTATTATTCTATGTAAAGCGTCCTTTGGTATGGGGATGCTTTGACAACTTTTCATCATTGGAAAATGCTGAACTTAATAAAATTGATGAGTTTGGTGCTTAACCCATTTTTCGATTTTGAGTTATGCTGTTCATAGACAAACGAACACACGCAGACCTTTCTTAAAAGACCTTTTCTCTTTCTTTCCTTTCTTTTTCTTTGTTTTTTAGTTTCTCTACTGGTAAGCAGGGGAAGTATTATATTCCACCCAAAAATTCGATGTCGAGATTTCACCGAAAATATGTTTTAAGACTCCCTGAATAATAATAATAATAATAATAATAATAATAATAATAATAATAATAATAATAATAATAATAATAATAATAATAATGATGATGATGATGATGATGATGACGACGATGACGATGACGATAATAACAACAACAATAATAATAATAATAATAATAATAATAATAATAATAATAATAATAATAATGATGATGATGATGATGACGATGACGATAATAACAATAACAATAATAATAATCATAATAATAATAATGATGATGATGATGATGATGATGATGATGACGACGATGACGATGACGATGACGATGACGATGACGATGACGATAATAACAATAACAATAATAATAATAATAATAATAATAATAATAATAATAATAATAATAATAATAATAATCATAATAATAATCATAATAATAATAATAATAATAATAATAATAATAATAATAATAATAATAATAATAATAATAATAATAATAATAATAATAATAATAATAATAATAATAATAATAATAATAATGATGATGATGATGACGACGATGACGATGACGATGACGATGACGATAATAACAATAACAATAACAATAATAATCATAATCATAATAATAATAATAATAATAATAATAATAATAATAATAATAATAATAATAATAATAATAATAATAATAATAATAATAATAATGATGCTGATGATGATGATGACGACGATGACGATGACGATGACGATGACGATAATAACAATAACAATAACAATAACAATAACAATAATAATAATAATAATAGTAATAATAATAATAATAATAATAATAATAATAATAATAATAATAATAATAATAATAATAATAATAATAAAAATTAGAAAAAGGCCCGTGTGTGTCTGTGTGTCTGTGATTTTTATTGAAGGGATAGTAGGCAAAGTAAAATATTCTGATGTGCTGCACTCACATGACTTTCTCTACTCTTGTGCTAACCATTCTTACAAACTCTTATTCCTATATCTCCTTCGTGTTAGTTGAGATAAACATTTGTACATATTATCTTATTGCTTATTTCCTTGTAGGTACAAGGGGAATATGGGATTACACTAGGCCTTGAACGATAGTCAAATTTTTTAAAGTTTTGAGATCCAGTTCTCTTTGCACGCTTCACATATAAAAGAATCTGATGTGCTGCACTCACATGACTTTCTCTACTCTTGTACTAACCATTCTTACAAACTCTTAATCCTATATAGTTAATTAAGATAAACATTTGTACAAATTATAAACAAGGCGTGGCTATGATCTGGGAACAGGATGGTGACCCAACGTTGTTACCAGACCCACGAGGAACATATGAGGTGAAGGAGGCCGACAGGGACGCGCAGAGGTCCCTAGCGGGATCCCGGCTTGATGACCCGGTCATACAGGTGAGCTGCTGGGAGAAGGCTTCCCTCTGGCGGAACAGAGGAGAACTTTACCCACTTGAGGTCACTCACAGAAGGCTGTCATCTGGCAGGGTTGAAAACTTTCCAAAGAGCAAGCATCTGCGCAATCTATCCGAAACTGCACAGCCCCTAAGCTCACCTGAAACTCGTGGTGTAAGACACCAGCCCAGCGTTTGCCTGTCAACCAGGGAAAACTCATAGTCAGAATGACCGGTCACAGGAGTCGAACATAAGACTTGCACGTTACCGAGGAGCCATTTCGCTAGGTTCGCACAACGTAACTAAAACCCCACCCAGGTTATATTGGTATTTACTCGTAAAGCAAATAAAGATGTTAAATTAAATACACTCTAAGTAATTAGTGTTTTTTTTTTAAATCGTCGCTAAAAATGTACGGTTTTACTTTCTCTACCACGCATAGTAAAGTACAGGAAGTATTGTACTCCACCCAAAAATTCGATATCGAGATTTCACCGGAAATATATGTTTTGAGGCCCCCTGAATAAAAAAAAGCATTTTTAGAAAAAAAAAAAAAGGTCCGTGTGTGTGTGTGTGTGTGTGTGCGTGCGTGTGTGTGCGTGTGTGTGTGTCTGTGTCTGTCTTTGGACAGCATAACTTAAAAACGAAAAGTCGGCTAAAAACCTAGGTTGGTATTTAAGTTTAATGTCTTTCAAGGATGCGACACAAAGATTTCGAAGAAAATTGCTCCACCCTAAACTACCCTTTACTTGGAAAATTTTTTCAAAAATTTTGATTTTCTTGAAAATGGCTCTAACGATTTTGATTAAAATGGCACATGTTTGAGATATTTGTATGCCAAATGAAGTGCATGTTTTGAATTTTCTGGCTGTAGCCCATGTAGTCCTGTTTACTCTGGATGAGTTGTGCACAGCTGATAAACCATAAGAGATAGAACAAATCTCACTGTACAAAAAATGTAGATCTTGCTAAAACACACAACTTATGTCGAAGTAAAAATGTTTGTAGAGTGAACCATTTCAGAGATATTCCTTGTTATTTGGGTGAGTTTCGGAGAACTTATACTTCCGACAAATGGAACATCGTTATTCATTTTTATATGCTAGCCGTGCAAAGAGAACGGAATTTGAAAGCTTCAAAAGATTTGACTATCTCTCAAAGTCCACTGTATTCCCATATCCTCCTTGTACCTACAAGAAGATAATTTCTGCAAATGTTTATCTCAACTAACACGAAGAAGATGTAGAAATAAGAGTTTGTAAGAATGGTTAGTACAAGAGTAGAGAAAGTCATGTGAGTGCAACACATCAGATTTTTACCATTGTTTCCTAAAGTACCCACCAAATACTAGAACACAAAGCAAAATGTTGCGAACGCACCTGAAATGAACGCTATGTGCACATTTGCGATCTTGTTAATTTTGTTTTTTGTCATAAGTGCATGTCTTGGGTATTGACATAAAGGTATTCAGTGAGCAAGGAAAACAGTGGAATATGCGGCTTGTGAAACATTTGTTGCTAATCAATACGAAATCAATATATTGTATGTGGCATAAGTCGCTCATGCTTTTAGTCACAGTATCTCAGGCTAGGTAAAGAGAAAGAGTTGTACGTGTCCTTGCTCACAGTACTCCTCCTGCCTGCCAGTACTCCGGAAGCAGAAGAACTGCGTCGAGTCCAGTTATTCACATTTGGTAAGGACCTGTGAGTAATTTTCAATCTAAAGCTATTGTGCAATGCTGCTTGCATTTGATTCTGAGCACATGTTTAAATTTGAAACAAAATGTACCAATTCACAAAATATAGCAGTTTGAACGATTCCATTTCTCATGAAATCAGGCAAAATTGTATGAGAGGACATCTGTTAGCGCCTTGCCTACTTTATGATAACAAGCATAAACGTTTCTAGAACGAGAATATATTTGAGAGCGCTACCAAAACAATGCATATAATAAAAACATTAGCAAACATTTTCTGATAATGTTAGATGTTGGATAAATAACTGATATTAAAGTCAACCCATCAAAGCCAAAATAGCAATTTTAAAATGTGGTATGCGCGCGCATTATCACTTCAGAAAACCTTAAAATATACAACTTGAAACGGGGGTTCTAATGGGGCAAAAAATCAAAATACCTTACTTACTTGCTTACGAGGGCCCTTACCTCTTCGTCGGGTCAAGAAAACACGTAAGGCATAAAATAATTTTATTTTTACATTTATTTTTCAGTGTAGTCACTTGTAAATCAATACGACTTACCAACGTTTTAATACCCGAGAAAAACGTACTTGTCCAACTGTGCAAATAAGCGACGTCTCAGCATTGTGAATCTGTTCACGCAGCCAATTCTTCAGGTTTCAGAACAGAAGTAATCATTCGGAGCTAAACCTGGAGAAAATGGCGGATGTGGAAAGCCACATGAAGGTCATGTAGTTTTCCAGCAGTAATCCCCGACGTGTGTATAGATGCATTGTTGTGATGAACGAGAACTTCTGTATTTTTCCGCTAGATGTGGACGCATTCTTCAACTGGTCCAGTAGTGAAGTGTTACGCCCTGTTGACGGTTCTGTCCTTCTGGAGGTAATCTGTGAGCGTCACATCACAAGAATCACAGAAATCCATAGCTAGGACTTTTACTGTAGATGGAACCATTTTTGCTTTCTTTGGTGCACTTTCACCTGCTTGGGCTTCTGCATCGTCTATGGGTGTAGTGATAAATCCATATTTCATATACTGTTATGAAACAAAGTGAACACACTTTTGAGAAATGTTCATTTAATGGGACTTTGGTCCATTGTAAACCAACACAACACCCGTCGAGCAGAAAGCTTTCTTATGCCCAAAACTTGGCCCATTGAGGTACTTACAATGTCCTTCAATCGGCGATCATTTGGTACGGAATTGTGAATCTGTGAAATCGCGTCGGTCGTAGCGGTTTTGGGACTCCCTGATCGCTCATCATATTGCATGGGAACTATCAGCCTACTTGTTAACTGTCGAAAACGATGGGCGAACATCCTTTCATGCTGAACCTAGCTCCTTTTGTATTTCTGTTGGGGTTAAACTCCTCAAAATGAATAGGTACTTTGTCAAGCTTGCATTTCAGTTTTATCTATTCAGAATTACGTGTCTCAAATTTCACAGTGCACCATCTAAAAGCATTATCATAATTCTTTGGCCATCTTCACCACATCTCTGAAACAGGTCGAGAGCTACTGGAACGCCTCCGTATTATTCAGTTCTAGGAAACATGTTCTGGCCGATTGTCCAACCTACGGATGGACGGACGGACGGACTGACGGACTGACTGACTGACTGACCGACTGAGTGACTGATTGACTGACTGACTGACTGACTGAGTGACTGAGTGACTGACTGACCGACTGACTGAGAGCCTTACAGACAGACTGAGAGACTGACTGACAGGCTGACAGACTTACAGATAGACTGAGAGATTGACTGCCCGATTGACTGAGAGGCTTATAGACAGACAGAGACTGACAGACTGAGAGACTGACTGACTGACTGACAGGCTGACAGACTTACAGACAGACTGAGAGACTGACTGCCCGATTGACTGAGAAGCTTATAGACAGACAGAGACTGATTGACATACTGACTGACTGACTGACTGACTGACTGACTGACTGAGTCTGTTTACCCTGCTCAAGACTTACAAGACAGCGCTTGGGCTCAGATGCCTGTAGAGGAGCAGATGAACACTGGATCAGAAAGAATATCCAGGATTGGGTGATCAGCCCAAAGCCTGGAATGTGAGTGAGGAAGGAGATGAAATGAAATGATGGTGAAATGGATGAAAGCAAAGGTGATTATGTAGCTGTTGGTGGAATGAAGGGAAGGGGAAATCGCAGAACCGCTTTGTTCACCACAAATCTCACATATGGTTCCCTGGGATCCAGCCCGGCCCGGGCCGGTTTGGTGGGAGGCGAGCGGTGCTGCCTTGAAACTTGTTACGGAATAAAACTATTTATAATTAGCAGAACCAGCAGCTCTGCTCACTTAATTGTGTTAACTGCAGATGTTCATCTCCGCTCATCGTCGCTCACTAACTCACTCCCTGTTTTTCTTCCTCTTCCCCCCTCACCCTCTTCATCCATCACCCTCTCCAATTTCTCCCTCTCTTTCCCATTTCTCACTTCCGCTTTTCCTCATCCTTCCCTGCCTTTTCTCTAGCTCCTCCTTTCTGTGCAATTAAATATTAGGTGACGATTTCAAAAGCAGTAATAAAACTGAGCTTGCTGGGCTGACAAAATTAAAAGGAAAGTAAAAGTTTTAAAAGCTCGCAAGCTTCTACTTCTTCCTTGTGCTTATAACGGCACTAGAACGATACCGTGATGAGCGGTTTGCACCAATAATACCAAATAAAATTTATGTAACTCTTTTAATATCTATTTTAGCAAAATTTACTTCTCAGAAACATTAGGTTTACATTTGTATTATCATTTTTTTCAAAGTTTGATAAATAGACGTTTTTGTTTTGAGCCCAATTAGGGAGCCACTTCCTGTTTGGAGCCATACAGTCTATGTTCTAAATGGGGCCTAAATTATGTTATATACCACGTTTCTTAGTGAAAGGTTTAGCTACACAAACACGCTCACATATAAATGCATAATCTTCGCAAAACTTAAAGGCATATGGAGGCGGGGCGTACTGCGGACTCCAGCGAATCCTACGCTTGCCCCTCCTACCAGTGGTGCCGAATGTGGTGCATGCATCTCACACAACCTTATGTACAGACCGTCTGTCGGTACACGCACTACGCTTGGCAACAGCGCTCTGCTTGAGCATTGGCCAGCGTTCACATGCCTTTAACTTTTGCGAGCGGTATAATTACTATAAACTAGCCCATTATACATGTCAGCATTAACTGCCCACCCAAAATCATGTGAATGTGCGCCCGTATGAGAACGGCATAATAAAATAAAATAGGTTGAATAATGTTTAATAAGTATTTAAGTTCAATATCTCGAGGATGCTACACGAATATTTTCAAGAAAATGTTTTCGCTGTTCACGGCTGTGCAGATTCTATGGTAGACACAAAATTTAATGGCGGCTGATACCTAACAATTACTATTCTTTTTCCTGTTGGGTAAATAAATTTTGTGGGAGCAAATGATATTTATATCACCAGCTTTATCGCGTGATTTCACAGCATTTCTAACCATACAACACCGCAAAGTGTGGCAAGTCTCTGATTGGATGTTATGTTGAGCCAACCGTCATTAAATTTTTTGTGTGAGCCATAATTTAAATATCGTGTGTTTAAGATATTACACGACTAATAAACTGTATATCTTGAGTTTTCGCTGAGAACCTGCAGACCCCCTTCATTCTAAAGAAATTCCATATAATGTGTGTAACTAGTAACTGTGTGTAAGAGAAGGAAGGGGGGGGGGGCCGCAGAGAGAGGGCGAGATAGAAACAAAAAGCTACTGCAAAAGAAAAAATATCAGATCTCGTGAAAGCACACATCAGATATGTATGTACAATTACGTACTATGGTAATTTGAACAAAATCTTTTGGAGCCATTTCTGAGAAAACCAACATTTTCGAAACATTTCCATGTAAAGGATGTTCATGGTGGAGTTTTTTCAAAAATTTGGTGTCGCATTCTAGGAAAATGATGGACTTAAATACAAAGTTGGGTGTTTGACCGCGTTTTCGTTTCTGAGTTATGCTGTTCACAGACAGACAGACAGACAGACAGACAGACAGACAGACACACACACACACACACACACACGCACAACACAACATACACACTGACCTTATTACTTTCTCTACCACGTATATTAAGTAGGGGAAGTGTTGTATTCAACCCAACAATTTTATGTGGAGATTTCACCGGAAATATATGTTTTGAGGCCCCCTGAATCCAAGAAAGCAGTTTTAGAAAAAGGTCTGTGTGTATCTCTCTCTCTCTGTGTGTGTGTGTGTGTGTGTGTGTGTGTGTGTGTGTGTGTGTGTGTGTGTGTGTGTGTGTGTGTGTGTGTGTGTGTGTGTGTGTGTGTGTGTGTGTGTGTGTGTGTGTGTGTGTGTGTGTGAACAGCATAACACAAAAACTAAAAGTCGGTTAAAAGCCAAAGTCGGCATTTAAGTATATCTTTCAAAGATGCAACACGAAGATGTTCAAGAAAATTCCTTTATCCTGAACGACCCTTTACATAAATTTTGATTTTCACAAAAGTGGTTCTAGCGATTTTGATTAAAATGCCATATATTTAATATATTTTATGGCAAATGAAGTGTACATTTTGAATTCTCTGGCTATAGCCCATTAGTCCTGTGGGCACTGGGAGGTTATTTTTAACACCACGAGGTTAACTTACACCAATATTTAAAATGTAAATATAGCGGCTACTAATGATTAGAATAAATAGAAATTTGGTGTGATTATAGTTCAAGCATTTTTGCATTTAACTACTACATAATAATTAAATTACATTCACAGAATTCCATGCAAAAGGGGCATAAAGCACACTATGTATCCTGAAAAAAATGTTACACCTCATATTTCAGGTACACTTTTCTTGTAGGATTTTGAAGCTACATGCACTGAATTTTTATCTGAATAACATAAAGCATAGCTTGACATCGCCGGTGAAACATAAATCCTATGTAGTTTGTATTTTGCACATAAAAAATTATTTCATTCTATACAGGAAAAATATGGTAATATTTTTAAGCATTAAAACTTTTTTCTCCACATTATAGCTCTAATTCACAAAAGCTTTAACCGGCTGTACTCAACAAACATGGATAAATAAACAATAAAAATTTGATATCAATATCTCTTATAGTTTTTGAGAAATGTGTACCTGAAGTGTGAAAAATCAAGGTTTCGGGAAATTGCGATCAAAGCTGAAGTACCATTCTTTTCAAATTACACTTACTTTCAGAATGTCTGCTCCATATTCCTGCTCACTTAAGTTTTCCTCATCTTTTCTATTCCTTTTCTTAGTTCTAGCTTTATTTTCAAGCAACTGAACTGCCCTTTTTGTCTCTGAGAGTCGACGTATATATTTTTTTATACAGGCTTCCTTCATATTCTGACTGACTTTTATACCCCTTTTTTTCATCACTGTAAGTCTACCACTGCAACCATCATTATAAAAAATAACACTATACCTATGTTATATATATCATTTTAAAGCTGAAGAATTATATATTTTTTAACATTAAAAACAAAAAATCGATTTTTTGAAGTCAATCGACCTCCCAGTGCCCTCAAGTATATCTTTCAAAGATGCAACACGAAGATGTTCAAGAAAATTCCTTCATCCTGAACGACCCTTTACATAAATTTTGATTTTCCCAAAAGTGGTTCTAGCGATTTTGATTAAAATGCCATATATTTAATATATTTTATGGCAAATGAAGTGTACATTTTGAATTTTCTAGCTATAGCCCATTAGTCCTGTTTACTCTTGATGACTTTAGCATAACTGGTAAACCCTAAGAGATAGAGCAAATCTTACTATACAAAAATGTAGATCCCGTTAAAACGCAGTTTATATCTATATGCATTTTTTTGTGTGAAGTGAAGCGTTTCGAAAGTGTTCCTTGTTATTTGTGGGGGTATTGGAGGACTGTAACTTTTCTCAAATGGAAAGTGGTTATTCAATGTTTTATCTGTTTATCCGTGTAAGGAGAACGGAATTTCAAAACCTTCATTTAGCGATCTGCTTTAAAAGATTTGACTATCGCTCAAATATTCCCATATTCTCCTTGTACCTACAAGGAAATTAGCAATAAGATAGTTTCTGCAAATGTTTATCTCAACTAACTGAAGAAGACAGAGCAATACGAGTGAAAGAATAGTTAGTACAAGAGTAGAGAAAGTCATGTGAGTGATACTTATCAGATTTGTTCTGAAAATAACTTTTCTTAAATTCAGGGAGTACCAAAACATATATTTTCCGTGAAATTTCGGTATCGACATTTTTCCTTTTATCATTCTGTTGGCAGAGACACAACAAATTATGATGGAGAAATAGAGGCTATATACATTGCTCTCCGACAATTATTAAATCTTCCCTTAAATAAATTTAACAAGGCAGTAATTCTTTCAGATTCTAAAGCTGCAATTCAGGGAATATGTTCAAATACTACAAAGAAGTCAACAAAAATTAGAGAATGCTACAAAATGTTAACACAACTCCAAAAAGTTCATAAGACTGTTCATCTCCAATGGATTCCAGCACACTGTGGAGTCATGGGGAACGAAGCTGCAGACTCACTTGCAAAGAAAGGCACAATAATAAAACAAAAGTCTAAATTCAATTTCTCATATTGCTCAATAAAACGCTTGATCATTAAAAATGTTTCTCATTCATACCTACAAGAAATAGAAACAAATGCCAAAGATAAAAAATGGATTACACTACTTTCCAACCCAGATATAATCCCCCAGAGACCAAGGAAAACAGCGGTTGCAGCCTTCCGGCTACTGACAAATCACGACAGCTTAGCAAGTCATCTCTACAGAATAGGTATCTCAGCTTCACCAATATGTGTCCTGTGTAACGATCCAGCAGAAATGAACGAAGACCACTTGAAGACCTGTGAAGCATTAAGATCAGAAGAAACTACAGTTCAAAAGTATTGGAAAGCACGAATGCTAATGGCTTCATTGCCAGATGCAAGGCACTAGAAAACAACAACAACAACAACAACAACTTTTGGATGGAATACAATGCTTCCTCTACCAGCTATAAATAGGTGGTAGAGAAAATAGAAAGCTTCGAATTCCATGCCACGCCCTCCGCACAGTTACTTAGCATCGTTACGTAGGTTCCTATCCTTATTTCGAAGTTAAAAATGCTCACACGAAAACCTTTCAAGAGAATCGAACTTGATAATAAATTTAAAAGCCTTAAATCGTTATCGTTTTACAATTTTTTGCCCAGTTGTCATCGATCGGTAATTATCGTGGAATGCGAGGACCATTTCACACGACACGTACACCTACACACTGTTTGCGGTGAGATAAGGTGTTACGAAGGATTCAAAGGACGCGAAATTCTAATCAATGATTACAACACAAATATGCCTAGGAACGAATTGACGTATGAAGTCGATCAACTCCTACAGTTATCTTATCTGGCCTGTTCTTCAACTCGAAATTCACTAAGCGAGCTTTTCAGATAAAACTAACCACCTCGCAGATCATGGTACCCTCCCTGATAATGTACAACTGAACGAACATGTCGCAGGACAAGTGCATTGTGTCCTAAGCACGTGTATTACATCTACCTAAACACAGAACACAGTGAAGTGGATGTATCACAACAAGGTAAAAAAAATCTGATGTGTTGCACTCTTGTACTAACAATTCTTACAAACTCTTATTCCTATATCTTCTGCGTATTAGTTGAGATAATTATTTGCAGAAATTATCTTATTGCTTATTTTCTTGTAGGTACAAGGGGAATATGGGAATACAGTAGGCTTTGAGCGATAGTCAAATCCTTTGAAGCTTTGAAATTGCGTTCTCTTTGTACGTTAATATAAAAAATGAAAAACGATGTTGCATTTGACGGAAGTTTTAAGTTTTCCGAAACTAATATCAACAACAAGGAATATCTCCGAAGCGATTCACTCTACAAAAAATTATTTGGACTTAAATTGTGTGTTGTAGTGAGATTTAAATTTTTTGTAAAGTAAGATTTTGTCTATCTCTTACGATATACGAGATATTCAAAAGTCATCCAGAGTGAACAGGACTACATAACGTATAGCCAGAAAATTCAAAATATGCATTTCATTTGTCATAAAAATATCTTACACATATGTCATTTTAATCAAAATCATTAGAGCCATTTTCAAAAAAAATCAAAATTTGCGAAAAAGTTTCCAAGTAAAGGGTAGTTTATAATGGAGGAAGTTTTTTTCAAAATCTTCGTGTTGCATCCTTGAAAGACATTAAACTTAAATACTAACTTTTTGTTTTTAACCGACTTATCGTTTTTGAGTTATGTTGTCCACAGACTGACAGGCAGACACACACACACACACACACACACACACACACACACACACACACACACACACACACACACGCACGCACAGACACTCACATGGACCTTTTTCTAAAAATGCTTTTTTTATTCAAGGGGCGTGAAAACATATTTCCGGTGAAATCTCGACATCGAATTTTTGGGTGGAATACAAAAACGTCCGATGTTGTTGCGCTCACATGACTTTCTCTACTCTTGTACTAACCATTCTTACAAACTCTTATTCCTCTATCTTCTTCGTGTTAGTTGAGATAAACATTTGCAGAAATTATCTTATTGCTTATTTCCTTGTAGGTACAAGGGGACTATGGGAATACAGTAGGCTTTGAGCGATAGTCAAATCCTTTGAAGATTTGAAATTGCGTTCTCTTTGTACGGTTAACATAAAAAATGAACAACGATGTTGCATTTGACTATAGTTTTAAGTTTACCGAAACTGACACAAATAAAAAGGAATATCTCCGAATGGTTCACCCTACAAAAAAGTTATTTGGACATAAATTGTGGTTTTAGGGAGATCTACATTTTTTGTATTGTATGACTTGGTCTATCTGTTACGGTTTATGAGTTATTCAAAAGTCATCCAAAGTAAAAAGGACTACATAGCCTATAGCCAGAAAATTCAAAATATACATTTCATTTGTCATACAAATATCTTAAACATGTCATTTTAATCAAAATCATTACAGCAATTTCCAAGAAAATCAAAATTTGCGATATTTAAACTCATTGTAAACTTCATGATATGTTTCCTCCTTTTCTTTTCCTCAATGTTTAGTCGCGATATGACTTTTATGTTGAAGCGACTTCAAATAATAAATAAATTAAAAAAAAAAAAAAAAAATTGCGAAAAGTTTTCCAAGTAAAGGGTAGTTTATGATGGAGGAATTTTCTTCAAAATCTTTATGTTGCATCCTTGAAACACATTAAACTTAAATGCCAACTTTAGTTTTTAAAGGACTTGTCGTTTTTTAGTTATGCTGTCCACAGACGCACAAGGACCTTTTTCTAAAAATGCTCTTTTTGGATTCAAAACATATATTTCCTCTGAAATCTTGACATCGAAGTTTTGGGTGAAATACAATACTTCTACTTACTAGTACATAGAGAAAGTATAAAAAGTCTGATGTGTTGCACTTACATGGCTTTCTCTACTCTTGTACAAATTGTTCTTACAAACGCTTATTCCTCAACCTTCTTCTTGTTAACGAAATAAGCGTTTGCAGAAATTATCTTATTGCTATTTTTCTTGTAGGTGTGTACCAGGGTAGGCTTTAGACGATAGTAAAATGTTTAAAGAGCTAATCGTCATGTGATGCTTTGACATTTCATTGCATCGCCAAGAGTTAAAAAGACGAATAACAACTTCTCATTTGAGAAAAGCATAAGTATTGGAAAACTCAAAGAAACAACAAGGAATATCTTGAAAATGGTTCACTCCACACAAAAAGTGTGTGTTTTGACGAAATCTAGAGTTTCTCTGTAGTAGCATTTTGTCTGTGTCTTACGGTTTACCAGTTATTCAAAGTTATCCGGAATGTTGTTGTTGTAGTGTTTAACGCCCGCTTTTACTACTACGGCACCGCAGGCGGTGACACATGAAGATGGAGCACCGGTGGAATGTGATGGCGGGGGAAACCGGAGTACCCGGAGAAAACCCGCCCTGACGCCGCTTCGTCCACCACGAATACCACATGCGGGTCCCTGGGATCGAACCCGGGCCGCCTAGGTGGTAGGCGAGCGCGCTAACCGCTCGGCCACGGCGCCGCCTTATCCGGAATGAAGAGGACCTCTCAGGACATTGCCCGAAAATTCAGGATATACATCTCATTTGTCATAAAAATATCTTACACAACATGCTATTTTTATCTAAATCGTTAGTCATTTTTGAGATAATCAGAATTTCCGAAAAATGTTCCATGTAAAGGGTACACTGGGGTGGGGGGATTTTCTTGAAAATCTTTGTGTAGCATCCTTGGAAGGTGGAGAACTTCAATATCAAGTTTGGTATTTAACCAACTTGTCGTTTTTGAGTTATGCTGTTCACATACACACACACACGACACACACACACACACACACACACACACACACACACACACACATACACACACACACACACTTCTTTTTCTAAAAATGATTCTTTTTTAAATTCAGGGGGTTCCAAACATGTAGGTATTTCCGTTGGAATCTGGATATAGAATTTTTAGGTGGGATGCAGTACTTACTATACTTACACAGTAGCGAAAGCAAAAACAGCTTCTACGAGCATTTGGCTTTGGTAATTGTATGTAACTGTGAGCCATGTGTTATTCTCTTCATATCAGACTATTGTTATCGCTTAGATACCTACGTGATGTGTTACACAATTGCTAGTATCCTCCCGGGCTTGGCCCAAATGACCATTATCGACCGACCACTCCACTCAGTCATTCACTCACTTAGGGACTTACTCACTTACTGACGTACTTACTAACTTACTGACTTACTCACTTACTTACTGACTTACTGACGTACTCACTCACTTACTGACTTACTCACTCACTTACTTAATGACATAGTCATTCACGCACTTACTGACTTACTCACTCACTCACTTACTGACTTGCTGACTTACTCACTCACTCACTTACTGACTTGCTGACTTACTCACTCACTGACTCACTTACTCACTTACTTACTCACTTACATACTCACTTACTGACTTAGTCATTCACTTACTCACTTACTCACTCACTTACTGACTTAGTCATTCACTTACTGACATAGTCATTCACTCACTTACTGACTTACTCACTCACTTACTGACATAGCCATTCACTTACTGACATAGCCATTCACTCACTTACTGACTCACTCACTTACTGACTTACTCACTCACTGACTTACTCACTCACTGACTTAGTGATTCACTTACTGACATACTCATTCACTCACTTACTGACTTACTCCCTCACTCACTTACTGACTTAGTCATTCACTTACAGACATAGACATCCACTTACTCACTCACTTAGTCATTCACTTACTGACATAGTCATTCACTCACTTACTGACTTACTCACTCACTTACTCACTTACTCACTCACTGACTTAGTGATTCACTTACTGACATACTCATTCACTCACTTACTGACTTACCCCTCACAAACTTACTGACTTAGTCATTCACTTACTCACTTACTCACTCACTTACTGACTTAGTCATTCACTTACTGACAGTCATTCACTCACTTACTCACTCACTTACTCACTTACTCACTCACTTACTGACATAGCCATTCACTCACTTACTGACTCACTCACTCACTTAGTGACTTACTCACTCACTTACTGACTTACTCACTCACTCACTGACTTAGTGATTCACTTACTGACATACTCATTCACTCACTTACTGACTTAGTCATTCACTTACTGACATAGTCATTCACTCACTTACTCACTCACTTACTGACTTACTCACTCACTTACTGACTTACTCACTCACTGACTTACTCACTCACTTACTGACTTACTCACTCACTTACTGACTTACTCACTCACTGACTTACTCACTCACTTGCTGACTTACTCACTCACTTACCGACTTACTCACTCACTTACTGACATACTCATTCACTCACTTACTGACTTAGTCATTCACTTACTGACATAGTCATTCACTCACTTACTCACTCACTTACTGACTTACTTACTCACTTACTGACTTACTCACTCACTGACTTACTCACTCACTTGCTGACTTACTCACTCACTTGCTGACTTACTCACTCACTTGCTGACTTACTCACTCACTTGCTGACTTACTCACTCACTTGCTGACTTACTCACTCACTTGCTGACTTACTCACTCACTTGCTGACTTACTCACTCACTTGCTGACTTACTCACCTTCTGACTTACTCACTCACTTACTCACTTACTTACTCACTTACTGACATAGCCATTCACTCACTTACTGACTCACTCACTCACTTACTGACTTACTCACTCACTTACTGACTTACTCATTCACTTACTGACTTACTCACTCACTGACTTAGTGATTCACTTACTGACATACTCATTCACTCACTTACTGACTTAGTCATTCACTTACTGACATAGTCATTCACTCACTTACTGACTTACTCACTCACTGACTTACTCACTCACTGACTTACTCACTCATTTACTGACTTACTCACTCACTGTACTCACTTGCTGACTTACTCATTGTACTCACTTGCTGACTTACTCACTCACTTGCTGACTTACTCACTCACTTGCTGACTTACTCACTCACTTGCTGACTTACTCACTCACTTTCTGACTTACTCACTCACTTACTGACTTACTCACTCACTTGCTGACTTAGTCATTCACTCACTTACTGATTCACTCACTCACTGACTTACTCACTCACTTACTGACTTAGTCATTCACTCACTTACTGACTTACTCACTTGCTGACTTACTCACTGACTCACTGACTTACTCACTCACTGACTTACTCACTCACTTGCTGACTTACTGACTGAGTTACTGACTTAGTCATTGACTCACTTACTGACTTACTCACTTACTGACTTACTCACTCACTTGCTGACTTACTCACTCACTTACTGACTTAGTCATCCATCCACTCACTTACTGACTTACTCACTTATTGACTTACTCACTCACTGACTTAGTCATTCACTTACTGACATAGTCATTCACTCACTTACTGACTTACTCACTCACTTGCTTACTGACTTACTCACTCACTCACTTACTGACTTAGTCATTCACTTACTGACATAGTCATTCACTCACTTACTGACTTACTCACTCACTTACTGACTTACTCACTCACTTACTGACTTACTCACTCACTTACTGACATAGCCATTCACTCACTGACTCACTCACTTACTGACTTACTCACTCACTTACTGACTTGCTCACTCACTTTCTAATATAGTCATTCACGCACTTACTGACTTACTCACTCACTCACTTACTTACTAACTCACTCACTTACTAACATAGTCATTCACGCACTTACTGATTTACTCACTTGCTGACAGTTATTCACGCACTTACTGACTTACTCACTCACTTACTTACTAACATAGCCATTCACGCACTTACTGACATAGTTATTCACGCACTTACTGACTTACTCACTCACTGACTCACTTACTCACTTACTCACTCACTTACTTACTAACATAGTCATTCACGCACTTACTGGCTTACTCACTTACTGACATAGTTATTCACGCACTTACTGACTTACTCACTCACTCACTTACTGACTTACTCACTTACTGACATAGTTATTCACGCACTTACTGACTTACTCACTCACTCACTTACTGGCTTACTCACTTACTGACATAGTTATTCACGCACTTACTGATTTACTCACTCACTCACTCACTTACTGACTTACTCACTTACTTACTAACATAGTCATTCACGCACTTACTGACATAGTTATTCACGCACTTACTGACTTACTCACTCACTGACTCACTTACTCACTCACTTACTTACTAACATAGTCATTCACGCACTTACTGGCTTACTCACTTACTGACATAGTCATTCACGCACTTACTGACTTACTCACTCACTTACTGACTTACTCACTTACTTACTAACATAGTCATTCACGTACTTACTGACTTACTCACTTACTTACTGACATAGTTATTCACTCACTTACTGACTTACTCACTCACTCACTTACTTACTGACGTAGTCATTCCCGCACTTACTAACTTACTCACTCACTCACTTACTGAATTACTCACTCACTTACTGACTTGCTCACTCACTTACTTACTAACATAGTCATTCACACACTTACTGACTTACTCACTCACTCTCTTACTAACATAGTCATTCACGCACTTAGTGACTTACTCACTCACTTACTTACTAACATAGTCATTCACTCACTTACTGACTCATTCACTCACTCACCCCCTGACATAGTCATTCACGCACTTACTGACCTATTCACTCACTCACTCACTTACTGACTTACTCACTCATTTACTGACATAGTCATTCACACACTTACTGACTTACTTACTGACATAGTCATTCACGCACTCACTGACTTACTCACTCGCTTACTTACTGACATAGTCATTCACACACTTACTGACTTACTCACTCACTTACTTACTGACAGAGTCATTCACGCACTTGCTGACTTACTCACTCACTTACTTACTGACTTACTCACTTACTGACTTACTCACTTACTGACTTACTCACTCACTCACTTACTGACTTACTCACTTACTGACTGGCTCACTCACTTATTCACTCACTTACGGACTTACTTACTGACTTACTCACTCATTCACTCATTCACTTACTGACTGACACTCACTCACACAATCACTCACTCAATCACCCACCATCTCACTCACCCACTCACTCTTTTATGCACTCCTTTACTGACTTACTCACTAACCCACTCACTCAGTCACACACTTACTCACCTACTCACCCATTGAAATCATTCACTCACTTACTGACTTACTCACTCACCCACTCAGTCACCCACTCAGTCACCCACTCATTTACTTACTCATTTACTCACTCACTGACTTATTCACTCACTCAGCCATTCATTTACTCACTCACTTATTCACATACTGGCTTACTGACTCACTCATTCACTCACCCACTGACTCAATCACTCACCCTATCACTCTCCCACTCACTCACCCACTCGCTTACTCGCCCACTCAGCTACTCACTCACCCACTCAGCTACTCACTCACCCATTCAGCTACTCACTCACCCATTCAGCTACTCACTCACCCACTCAGCTACTCACTCGCCCATTCACCCTCTCGCTCACACAATCACTCACTCAATCACTCACCATCTCACTCACCCACTCACTCATTTATGTACTCCTTTACTGAGTTACTCACTAACCTACTCATCCACTCACTCACACACTCACCTACTCACCCACTGACACAATTACTCACTCACTTACTGACTAACTCACTCGCCCACCCACTCACCCACCCACTCACCCGCCCACTCACCCGCCCACTCACCCACTCATACAATCACTCACTCATTCACTCACTCACTTACTGACTTATTACCCACTCACTGACTCACACACTCATTGACATACTCGTTCATCCACTCGTTCACTGACGTAATCACCCACTCACTCACTTACTGACTTATTATCCACTCACTGACGCACTCACATGACTGCCGCCAGTCGCATCCCTCATTGGCTGGAGTTGTTATCCACTTCTGATTGCTGATCGTTAACTGTATCAATCCCCACTGTCAACAGTTTAAGAAGCGAGAAGGTACCACTCCTCGAACCAGCAAGAATGTTACGCGGGTTGCGTGCACAGTGGAAACGGAGCAGAAACTAGTCTGTCCACCCCAACCTAAGGATTGTATGCTACATGGAAATTATAAATAATTATGTCCTCGGACAGCTGCCTAACCCATGAGCCGGAAGCCCTCGCGTTTCTTACCCCTTCGTCCTTAAAGCATAACTTATGTAATAAGGGTACATAGATAACAACTGTTGAAGGTATAAGCATCTTATTAAAAAATCCGATTAATGTTCACTTTCGATTTATTGGTTACAGTTTGTTTTCAACTGTGAATTACTCTCTAATTAATTATTCAGATGGTATAATTTATGTCACTTAGCTGATATAAAATTCAGAAATACTTGCTAAAATGTGGAACTGCTTGGTAAAACCGGACGACTGAATCGGAAACCCGCGCCCGCCAATTAAAATCCGCGTACGTAATAATTTGTATATAATTGAAAACCGAATATAGGCTTTACCTTACAACTCGATTGGTGGGCTGAGGGTACAGCGATTACCTCAGGCAGGAAAGGTAACGGTACCGCAAGAAGGCAACAACCCCTGAAAGAAAGGGAACAATATGGTTGAAAAACCCAACGCTTGAAGACGTACGTGCCTAATTTTATTGCAAGGTGAAGCTGGCCAAGCGGAAGGGCCGATTTGAGGAAGACGCTTGGTAGATCTTCAGCGGGATACTTCATGGTCTTGGGTGTCGGAAGGGGGCATGAGTAAAGTGAAATAATCATTAAAAGGAATAGAAGGCAACCCGACTTCAATTGATTACCTGGACATTCCTGAGATAAAGACCTCGTGCTCAAACAAAAATCACACCTGTAAAAAGCCGGAAAAATCAAGAGCACCCACACTTTCCCGACCTACGCCTTCCCAAGTAGACCAGGAACCTAGTATCCCATACACGCATCCAAAAATACCGCACCACAACCATAAAAATCTGATGTGTTGGACTCACATGACTTTCTCTACTGTTGTACTAACCATTCTAACAAACTCTCATTCCTATATCTCCATGTTAGTTAAGATAAACCTTCGTACAAATTATCTTATTGCTTATTTCCTTGTAGGTGCAATGGGGATATTAGAATACAGAAGGCTTTGTGCGACAGTCAAATCTTTTTAAGCTTTGAGATTCCGTTCTCTTTGCACGATTAACATATAAAAAAATGAACAACGTTGTTGCATTTCGCTAAAGTTCTGTTTTCCGAAACTCACACACATAACAAGGAATATCTCCGAAATGGTTCACCCGACAAGAAAATTTATTGAGACATAAATTGTGTATTTTTACCACGATCTACATTTTTTGTATAGTATGATTTGGTCTATCTCTAACGGTTTACCGGTTATGCAAAAGTCGTCCAGAGTAAATACGACTACAGGGGCTATAGCCAGAAAATTCAAGATATACATTTCATTTGTCATAAAAATATCTCAAACATATGACATTTTAATCAAAATCGTTAGAGCCATTTTCAAGAAAATCAAAATTTTCGAAAAAATGTCCATGTAAAGGGTAGTTTAGGGTGGGGCTATTTTCTTCAAAATCTTCGTGTCGCATCCTTGAAAGACATTAAACTTAAATACCAACTTTGGTTTTTAACCGACTTTTCGTTTTTGAGTTCTGCTGTCCACAGACTGACAGACACACAGACACACACACGGACCTTTTTCTAAAAATGCTTTTTTGGAATCATGGGACCTCAAAAAATATATTTCCAGTGAAATCTCGACATCGAATTTTTGGGTGGAATACAATACTTCCCCTACTTACCAGTAGAGAAAGTAACAATGTAGAGGTTTCTATACTGGAGTAAATTCATTTCAAAATAATTTGGAAGCTTTCTTTAAAGTAAGCCGTTAGAAACCAACAAAGCTGTGTAGCTTGAAAGCGTAACAATTACTTATTCATGCAATATTAAGTAGATTGATACATTTCCTTTCAAGTGGAATGCTAGTGATCTAGGTATAGGTATAGATTATACTACGGAGGGGGACACCTCGCGTACTGCAACCTACATATCAATTGTGACAGTCGACGCACGAAGGCTGTAGATAAAGTTGTTGCATAACTTACCATTTGCATTAAAATATTCACTCTCAAATTTTTGTACCAGTTCAGCAATACGTGAATATTTCGATTTTTGTGCTGCAGGCATTTTACTGTGTGGAACTAATGAACACATTCGAGCACTGTACGCTGTGAGCCCAGTTGTGTTTTGTGCTGTCACTGCACTAGTGCAATGACGTCACGCTCTGCCCATGTGGCAGGTAGTTTGCGACCGCCTCATTTTACGATAGCTGTATAAAGGTTCGAAGCCTAGTAATCAGTATTTCATGCGCTTAAGTATCACAGAACGTTTTACAAGGAACAACGAATATTTATTGTGAAAACGCGTTAGTAAAGGCCGGAGACGTGTGGGTAAGTATACTGCACATGGACTTTACTGTTATCGCTCGCGCATGTAAACAACTGCAGGTAGGTACAGCCTGACCATGTGCCGCTTCACTGCAGCACAACCTACAAGCATCATATGAACACTATCACTCCACGTCTGCAGCTCACTGCGAGAAGAAACAAAACAGTCGCGTTATACTGCACCTTGACCTTGCGTCTGCATACACTTGCAAGGCAATGCTTCACTAGTTCGTAGAGTGCTACGTTAGGTTGTTTTCGACTCTTGCTTCTAGTGGCAGTTGTTCGCACACTTGATGGCTGTGCTGTACTTCTGACGTCATTCGTACTCTGCGTCCAGCTAACCTGTATCGCATGCGAGCGCACATCCCTCCGGCCTTTACGCATTAGAAACCGGTGAATGTTAGGCAGAAACTGTGCAATGTACCTTATGAGTCAACAGCTTATAGGCTAATGACAAAATATGAGACCATAAGATCGACTGCAGTCAACAAAACTCCAGTGCACTCTCGTTCCAGTCGGTCTGATGAGAACATTGCAATTGTGCGTGATAGTGTTGCCGTAAGTCCACACAAAAATCAATTCGTCAGTCATTCACGACAGTTGGGCATTGTCTAAAGCTCCCTCCAGCGAATTCTCACAAAGGATCTTCATATTCATGTCTACAAAATTCAGTCAACTCAACATCTAAAACCAACGAACCATTTGCAATCGAGAAACGGCGATTAGAACTGGCCAGCAAGATCACGTGACCTAACACTCTCTGACTTTTTCTTATGGGGACATTTAAAATCACAAGTTTATAAAACTCATCCCCGAACAATACCACAACTGAAGGAAGAGATTCGAAATGTCATCGTCCAAATTGAGGAGTAGATCTGTCTGAAGGTGATAAATTTCACCGATAGAGTTACAACATGCGGCTGACCCCGTAGCGCAGTTGGTAGAGCACCGGGTTCGATTCCCGGCAGGGGGGGTGGGAATTTTTCTCCAGCCAAGATTATTCCTCATCCTTCCCTGAGTCTGGAAGTAATGGCTGCGCCGTGGCTGAGTGGTTAGACCGCTCGCCTACCACCTATAGGTGGTATTCGTGGTGGACGAAGCGGCGTCTGGGCGGGTTTTCTCCGGGGTTTCCGGTTTCCCCCTCCATTCATTCCACCAATTGCTCCATTATCACATTTCCAATCATTCATTTCACCTGCATTTCATATCATCCTCTTCCTCACTATCATACCTGGTGCTTGGCTGACCATCTGCTTCCAGGTGTTCACTCTGTCTGGTCCAGAGGTCCCTCTGCTCCCCTACAGGCACCTGAACCTAGACACTGGGGGGGTGTAAGTCCTACATAAGGGGAGGGTAATCAGGGAAAGAGTTATAATATGCACAGCAAGTCGTGGGGGAATACACCGAATGTAATTTTTCATACGTACCTAATGTTTTCATACGTAATGGCAACATCTATACTTTGTATTTATGTTGAAATGTGTTACATTTGATGAAAATAAAGTACTTTATTCAGTAGTTAAAAACAGACGTTTTTATGGTCCAAACTATACTTCATCAATATTGTTCGCGATTAATGAGATTACTAATTCTTCTAGGTGCTTAGGGTTTAAATACCAACCGAGGTGGCTCAGACGGTAACGCTTGGGGTTCACACTTGGGAGGTTCCGGGTTCGATCCGCGGTGTTGGCGGCGGACTCTCGGGCAGAGATGAACAACTTTCAGCAACTGTTAGGAACCCACCACTGTGGCTTGCGCCTTCCTGCGCTTGGTTTGTGACACTCGTTGGCCGTTCTCATCTCCTTCCTCCCTCCCTCCCTCCCTCCCTCCCTCCCTCCCTCCCTCCCTACCTCCCGCGGTTCGACGTTCAGTGCGCAGTATGATCATTGTGGAACCCTCTCCGCTCGCTTCCCTTTACCCTTTAGCTCATTTTAAGGTCTACATTTAGTTACTATGAAATTTTAAAATTCGTTATATCTGCCAAGAAGTTATTTCATTTGTTAGATTCAAACAGCCTTGAACTAGATAGGTCTTGTGGAACGGTGGGGGATGAATGATATTCAAATGATCCGGGGTCCATGCTGATTAGGGTTACTTTACATTCGTACCTGAGAGTATTAGAATCTTATCCAGGTACAAGCTCACTTCAACCAAGATTGAAACTCGAGGTTTCACGCAGATGTGCTATTTGTTGCCAAGAGCTTATAAGCTTTAAGGTAACTACAGAGCCAAAGTAAATCCAAAAGGGTTAAGATTGCATCAATGGCAGACGCAAGTTTAATGGTGGCTGATAGTTAACCACTAACTACTCTCTTTCCTGTTGTACAAATAAATTTTGTGGGCACAAATGATATTTGCATCACCGTCTTAACAGCGTGATTTCACAGTGTGTTTAGCTGTACAACACTGCAAGGTCTGGCAAGCCTATGACTGGATGTTGTGTTAACCAGCTTCTTCTGCCACCCGCCAAATTTTGTCAGCCATAATACACATATATAAATATCCAATGTTACACCCATATGAATTTGTCTGCCCATTCTTCAACAAACTATTTTTACAAAAACATATTCTTCTAACTTCTGGCTCTACAGCCCTTGATGACCTTTGGTCTCCTGCACAATCTTCCTTCACAAATCTCTTTCACCTTATTTTTCCATCCTCTAAGTCTAAGTCCAATCTTCCTTAAATCTTCTGTTGCATCATCTAACCATCTTCTTTTTGGTCTTCCTTTTTTCTTCTAACATACAACCTTCCGTTCAACATTCTTTTTGTATTTCTATCTTCCTCATTCTTTCAATATATTGTAACCAACTTATTCTTTGTGCCTTTACAAACCCCACCATGTCTTGATTATCTATTAGTTTTTGTAGCTCTTATTCTTCATTGCTCTTTGTCCTTTATACTGATCCAAAGAATGTTCTGTGTTTTTCATTCAAATCTTCGTAGTATTTTAGAATGAGAATAAGGAGGGCTTAAGCCACAACCAAATATTTTAAGAGCTGTCCTCTCTGTGATAGTTTTGAAATTCTCTTCTCTTTGCATGGCCAGAGAGAGAGAGAGAGGGAGGGAGGGAAAGAGAGAGGGAGCGATTGGAATAACGACTTCCCATTTGGGAAAAGTAAAGTATTGGAAAGTTCAGATCAGTAATAAGGAATATTTCGTAAATGCTGAACTCTTCAAGAAAATATATCTGACATAAACTGCGTACTTTAACAAGATTTATATATTTTTGTGTAGTATGATTTTGTCTATCTCTTACGGTTTACCAGTTATGCAAAAGGCATTCAGAATGAAGGGGATTTGCGAGGCTATTCCCAGAAAATTCAAGATAAGTATACATTTCACTCGTAATGAAAATACCTTAAGCATGCTGTATTTTAATCATAAATTGTTAAACCATTTTTAAAAAAAAATCAACATTTTCTAAAAGAAAAATATCCATATAAAGGGTAGCTTGAGGTAGAGATTTTCTTGAAAATGTTCGTATGGCATCCTAAGAAGCTGCTGAACTTAAATACCAAGTTTTCGTTTTTTTTCATTTATGCTGACCATATACACACAAGCACAAACACACTCACACACTAACCCACAAACACACTCACACACCAACACACACACATTCAAAACACACCCACACATAAACACATTCGCAAACACTCACACTCTCACGCACAAATACACTCATACACACCCACAAACACACACTCTCACACACAAATACACTCACACACCCCCACAAACACACACTCGCAGAAACACTCACACACCCACTAACACACACCAACCCGCAAACACAAACTCACACACGCACTCAAACACACACTCGCACACACTCACACATATACACATACCCACAAACACACTCACACACACTCACTCACACACAGACACACTCACAGATACACACCCACAAACACACTCACACACACCTCCAAGAACACTTACACATACAAACACTCGCACACACACCTACAAACACACTCACACTCTCACGCACAAAAACACACCCAGAAACACACACTCAAACACACCTACACGCACATCACACATACCTACAAACACATTCACACCCTCACGCACAAAAACACACACACAAACACACTCACACACAAACACACTCACTCTCAAACACACTCACACCCACACGCACAGTCACTCACACACACAAACACGCACACACTGTCCTAAAAGTGCTTTTTGTTGAGGCGACCTAAAAACATATTTCTGGTGAAACGTCGATGGAATGTTTGGGTGGAATGCCATGCTTCTACCTAACCCATTAGCGCCCGAATTTTTTTAAATTTGATTTCAATCTTTTTTCTTCCTCCTCTACTTATAGGAAGTAGAGGAAGTATTGTATTCCATTCAAAAATTCGATGTCGAGATTTCACCGGAAATATAGATTTTGAGGCATCCTAAATCCAAAAAAAGCATTTTTAGAAGTAGGTCCGTATGTGTGTGTGTGCGTGTGTGTATGTGTGGGTGTGTGTGTGTGTGTGTGTGTGTGTGTGTGTGTGTGTGTGTGTGTGTGTGTGTGTGTGTGCGTGTGTATGAACAGCATAACTCAAAAACGAAAAGTCGCTTAAAAACCTAAGTTGGTATTGGTTCAATATCTTTCAACGATGCGACACGAAGATTTATAGAAAATCCCTCCAACCTAAATTACCCTTTTCATGGAAAGTTTTTCGAAAGTTTTGATTCCCTCAAAAATAACAAACGATTTTGATTAAAATGCCATATGTTTAAGATATTTTTATGACAAATGAAATGTATATTTTGAATTTTCTCGCTATAGGCCATGTAGTCCTGTTTACTCTTGATGACTTTTGCATAACTGGTAAACCGTAAGAGACGACCAAATCTTACTATACAAAAAATGTAGATCTCGTTAAAACACACAAATTATGTCTAAATGCATTTTTTTGTGTGTGTAGAGAGGACCATTTCAGAGATATTCCTTATTATTTGTGTGAATGTTGCACTTTTCTCAAATGAAAGGTCGTTATTCGCTTTTTTATCTCTTGGCTGTGCAAAGAACGGAAGTTCAAAGCCTTTATATAACGACCAGCTTTAAAAGATTTGACTATCGCTCAAAGCCTACTGCATCCCCATGTTCCCCTTGCACCTACAAGAAAATCAGCAATAAGATAATTTCTGCAAACATTTATCTCGACTAAACAGTACAAGAGTAGAGAAAGTTATGTGAGTGCAAAATATAATATTTTTTCTGAATGTATATGCTCCATAACATACAGGAAAGTAGAAAATATGACTCCTTAAAAAAAATTATACCACTTTTGAATAATGGACTGATATAAGGTATCACTCGGTGCTAACACTGCTACACTTTAGAGAGAAAGAAAACTCTGTAAAAGGGACACTGATATATACATGCTAGAAGTGTTATTAGTTATTACTAGGGCTAGGAAGTTTATGTATTTGCATGTTTTTTCGTAAGGGTTAAAATGTATGCTTTTACATTATGTGCAGGAATTATAGCATTTTCAGTTATTTGGACATGATTTTATGGTGCATATAACTGCATATTTTCTTGATTTTGATAAATGCATAATGTTTCAATATTATAGCCCTTATATTGCATATTTAACGATTTTTATGGTTTTTTATCATTTTTTCCATCTGTATAATATTTTCCATTATGGTAGTATTGCACATGACGATGCAACTCGCGAGGTGGCGATAACTAATGCTGAGTCATGTTATCATGCAGTGAATCCCCTGTTTCCATCCTTTCATTACACCTATGCATGTGCGTAGAGAATAATCAGTCTGTTATCTGAGAGGTTTATATTAACAAAGATAAAGTGCAGGTCAACGCTGACCAGCACGATCATAGCAACGCTTGCCTGCCCACCAGTAATTGTGTCGTGGTCTTCAAACGTAACTTTGTTGTGAACTGGTTCCCACCAAATTACATTAGGCGTATAAAATGTTAAAAAGCTCTTCAAATATTGAAAATAAAACCAACTTTGAGTTCTAGATTAATTGATTTACAGAAAGAGTTTTCGGGTGATTTAATATCTACAGATAATAGGGTACTGTTTTGTGGACCGTGTGAGAAAAATATAGGGAGTGACAAAATATTTCAGCACATAGTTCAGCACATAAACACAGCAAAACATAAGGATAATTTAATCAGAAAACTCGCAAACAAAGAACCTGTTCAAAAACAGCTAGTACAGTGTTTAGGAAGTAGGGTTACTGAATTTTCTTATGACTTGTGCCAAGCATTTTTAGCTGCTGATATTGCTGATATTCCCTCGTTCAAAATTAATAATCCGACATTTAAAACCGTTCTTGCCAAGTACACTGCGTAAGGCTTATGTAGGACATCGTTACAATAACATATTGTCAAATATACAAAATGAATTAGCGGATCAGTTTGTGTGGTTGTCTGTTGGTGAAACCTCTGATTCTGAGCGCCGTTCTACTGCTAATATAATCGTAGGTGCTTTAAATAATGAACAAAAGACCACACCTTATCTTCTTAATGTGTGCGAATTGTCGGCCACTGACAATGTAACTGTGACCCAGTTTGTGGTGGACTCTTTGAAATTACTATGTCCATGTGGAGTCAAATACGACCGGTTACTTTTATTTGTTGCTGATGCAGGTCCCTATATGGTAAAATCAGGACAAACTCTGAAAGGTATCTTCATCGCATTTCTGAGACAGTAGGTACACGATTCTTTCTCACTGGTAGATAGATTTGTGTCCAGTACAAATAACACTTTTGTTAAATCTCCTAAAAGGAGTTAAGTTGTTTAGATCAACAGCACCTAATATCCGACTTCCTCCTACACCAGTGTTAACTCGATGGAGAACATGGTTCGATGCAGTTATATTATGCTGAGCACATAGAAATAGTCGAAGAGGTTGTTAATACATTGGACTCGAAAGATGCTTCATCAATAGAAACTGTGCAAAATATTCTGTCCGGCACTGGATTAAAAGAGGATCTTGGTTTCATATCTGCCCATTCTTCTTTCTTACCGACAGCCATAATGGCATTGGAAGCTGTAGGATCTCCTTAGCATGAATCACTTACTGTCTTTGAAAAAAACAATATGTGATCTAAGTTCGGTTCCTGGTAGTATAGGACAAAAAGTGAAAGAGAAAGTGAATTATGTAATTTCAAAAAATTCTGGTTATAAACAGTTGTGCGATATTCGAGACATCCTCAAAAGAAAACCATCTGTCACACCAAGAGACTAGACTCTCTCTGTGAAGCAGTTAACATGATTTAAATATGCCAAGATAACATCTTGTGGAGAGAAGTTTTTCACGCTACAAAAGTGTTTTGCGAGACAACAGACATGTTTTACAGTTGAGAATTTGTGTATTGTGAACTGCAATTTATTAGTTAATACTAGCAGCGGGACCACTTCTGCTTCAACCTCTAAGGAATAAGGTAACTTTATTTAAACTCGTCTTGTCTACTGCAAAGGGACATTAATTGTTATAATTAAATAGTGCATATTTCGTGGTATATGTTCAAGTTTTTAAGAGCATATTTGCATGCACATTTTAGTGTTTTTAGGGCATGGACTGCCGAGCCCTAGTTATTACTGTAGGTAATAAGTTAATTATCTATTATCTTGTATGATAATGTGCACAGCACTGTACACACAATCTTACATTGCATTTATGACACATTGTTCTTCCAAATGATTGACATCCAACAGCAGGGCATCGTCTTCTGTTACATGGAAAACCAGATGCTGTAATCTATCAAATCTCAAGTCTGGTGGTTATGTTGCCACAGATTTGTCATACCGTCAAGCTTTGGTGCAGATATACTTGAAAGTTCCCCTATAGAATTCTAGTTGTGTCTTTTCCTTATGGTTTTTCCTGTATGAAAACCAATCATTCATTACTGCGATTTCAAACAGTCATGTAATGATGGTCCAGTACTATTTCTTGGCACGAATAGTGATGCAGTATTGGGCTACACCTTGATCTATCAGACCCGTACCGTCCATGTTGCTGTTGTATTTTGCAATACAGCTCGGACGAGGAACCTTTATATTCTTTTTTCCTTCTGTGACATAATTTCAAATTTCCAACAGGAACCACTGTAGTACTTGCTGAGGCCATGGCGACTACAGAATTATGTTTCCAGCAGACTAAAAACAAGAACATACTGAATTGTACCTCCGTCATCCTCGTTGCCAGAATCATTTCTCTTAATGCATATCTCAGGTGACTCAATAAATATATCTCCAACCTATGTCACCATCTTTTTGTGAGATACCCAAGGCTTCTGATAATAGTGGGTAGAAGGAAGGATAGGTGCGGAGAGGTACTTCGGCACTTTGACCTCAGAGGTCTTTTGTGCCTATGCCCCGAAGGGGCGCCCCCGGGAGGGAGAGGTGAGGCGAGAGGAAACAGAGGGCGGTCAGACCTCAGGAGAGAAGGCACAGCAGAGGGCAGAGTCCCTACATTTTCCCAGTTAGACTCCCTGAGCTTCATGGTTCAAGGACCTGGTGTGGACATTACCCGGAGCCCGGCCACTGGGACAGGAGGCGGAGTCACTCAGAGTATTTCATCCCACCAGGTGCACCCGAACGCCTGAGAGACCCTGAGAGACCAAACGGATCAAAGGATGAATGAAATGAGTAGTGAAGTGAAATGGAGGGAAAGGAAAGGAAAGGAGGATGGAGGAATTGGTGTAATTATGGTGGGGGAAACCGGAGAACCCGTAGAAAACCCACCCCTGCGCCGGTGTGTCCACCACACATCCCATATGTGGACGCCTGGGATCGAACCGGGTCGCTTTGGTGCAAGTCAAGCGGTCTAACCGCTCGGCCACGGCGCGGCCACTTCCGATGATGATAATGTCAATAATAATAATAATAATAATAATAATAATAATAATAATAATAATAATAATAATAATAATAATAATAATAATAATAATGATAATGATAATGATAGTGATAGTGATAGTGATAGTGATAGTGATGATAGTGATAGTGATAGTGATAGTGATAGTGGTAGTGGTAGTGGTAGTGGTAGTGGTAGTGGTAGTGATAGTGATGATGATGATAGTGATAATACTATTAGTGATAGTGATGATGATAGTGATAGTGATAGTGATGATGATAGTGATAGTGATAGTGGTAGTGATAGTGATGATGATGATAGTGATAGTGATAGTGATGATGATGATAATAATGATAATGATAGTGATAGTGATGATGATGATAATAATGATAATGATAGTGATAGTGATAGTGATAGTGGTAGTGGTAGTGATAGTGATAGTGATGATGATAGTGATGATGATAGTATTAGTGATAGTGATAGTGATGATGATAGTGATAGTGATAGTGGTAGTGATAGTGATAGTGATGATGATAGTGATAGTGATAGTGATAGTGATGATGATAGTGATAGTGGTAGTGGTAGTGATAGTAATAGTGATAGTGATGATGATAGTGATAGTGATGATAGTATTAGTGATAGTGATAGTGATGATGATAGTGATAGTGATAGTGATAGTGATGATGATAGTGATAGTGATAGTGATGATGATAGTATTAGTGATAGTGATGATGATAGTGATAGTGATGATGATAGTGATAGTGATAATGATGATGATAATAATAATAATGATAATGATAGTGATAGTGATAATGATAATAATAATAATAATAATGATAATGATAGTGATAGTGATAGTGATAATGATAATGATAGTGATAGTGATAGTGATGATGATAGTGATAGTGATAGTGATGATGATAATAATGATAATGATAATGATAGTGATAGTGATGATGATAGTGATAGTGATAGTGACAGTGATAGTGATAGTGATGATGATAATGATAGTGATAGTGATGATGATAATAATGATAATGATAATGATAATGATAGTGATAGTGATGATGATAGTGATAGTGATAGTGATGATGATAGTGATAGTGATAGTGACAGTGATAGTGATAGTGATGATGATAATAATGATAATGATAGTGATAGTGATGATAATAATGATAATGATAATGATAGTGATAGTGATAGTGATGATGATAGTGATAGTGATAGTGATGGTGATGATAGTGATAGTGATAGTGATGATGATAGTATTAGTGATAGTGATAATGATAATGATAGTGATAGTGATGATGATAGTGGTAGTGATAGTGATGGTGATGATAGTGATAGTGATAGT
>CM060962.1:291907200-292069700 GCA_030765045.1 Tenodera sinensis | reverse complement strand
TAAAAGTGTGGAAGAGGGGAGGTTAAGGAGACAGGAAACACAACAGCTGCCGATATTGCTCCCATTTTCGCTAGCTTTTGATACAAGAGTATTTTGGTAAGCTTGGAATATCACTTCTCTTACCATTAAGTATCTTACTAAATTTACAAAGTAGAGCACGATGAAGATTTTCCAGCCGTGAATTAAATTTGGATAATGGCTTTTCCAAATGCCCTTGGAACTTCAACGAATTCTTCCCTCAAATCTAGCAGTGGAGTGCCTTTTATGAGTTAGTTTTATCGCCCTAACGAATGCCTTTGTACGGGAAAGGCATTTAAAAGGAAGTGGTGTCATGAATCTGAAAGTAAAGGACGCCTTTTGCCAAGGAAAGCGGTTCAGAATATGCAGTTTTTCTGTAGAACGGTCTCAACATATTTGGAAAGCTCGTTCATTGCTAACAAAAATATGTTATAGGAAGCAAAAATAGTGGAAAATGTAAACAAGCAATACATTTTAAAAACAAAATTATGATTGTCACCAAAATATTATATTTATTCGTATATTGTAATATGAAATTTCACATTTTGTCTGTATTCATCCTGAACTGAAGCCTTGGCATGAAGCATGTTACGGTGGATTTTAAAATTCTATGGAAAAGGCGTTAGAAAATAGTAGTGCAAAGTTTTCACTTGCGTGGTAGATTGTGTAACTGAATGACGAGTAAGGTAGGTATACCTACAGATAAGCAAGCAGCAAGCTTGTCAGTTTGGGTGAGGTACTAAGGGAGAGATATCCTGTTCTAGGAGGTGGAAGGATTGTTATCTATAGCTGTCACACAATGCCCAGTTGTTATACGCTGCACAGGAGTAACGAATTCCAGAGGTAGGTAAGTAGGTGTATCCTAAATAGTTGCAAATGCATGTCGTGTTTATGGTCTTATGGTAATGAGTGTCTGGAAACGTTAATCATTGCAGATACTGGTATCTTCCAGCGCCCAGTTATGTAACCACACTCACAACTTAAAATCCGTTGGATAGAGTGAATTTATACTTAAGAAAACAGTACTACTCGTATGGCCTTCACTTTCTGTGAACTCACTCCCTATTCTAAGACAAGAGTGTGCCGCAATTCGTAAAATTCTGGTAAATTATTTAATGAACAACTTCGTGCTATGTTACTGCTTTTGCTATTTAAGTGAAGACTGAATAACAAAAATCTAATGTGTTGCACTCACATGACTTTCTCTACTCTTGTACTAACCATACTTACAAACACTTGTTCCTATATCTTCTTCGTGTTAGTTGAGATAAACATTTGTACAAATTATCTTATTGTATATCTTCTTGTAGGTACAGTAGACTTTGAGCGATAGTCAAATCTTTTAAAGCTTTCAAATTCCGCCCTCTTTGCACGATTAACATATAAAAAATGAATAACTATGCTCCGTTTGACGGAAGTATAAGTTCTCCAAAACTCACACAAATAACTATGAATATCTTCGAAATGGTTCACTCTACAAAAAAGTTATTCAGACATAAATTGTGTGTTTTAGCAAGATCTGCACTTTTGTTAGTAAGATTTGGTCTATCTCTTAAGGTTTACCAGTTATGCAAAGGTCATTCAGAGTAAATCGGACAATATGGGTTATAGGCAGAAAATTCAAGATATATATTTCATTGGCCTTAAAAATATCTCAAACATATGGCATTTTAATCAAAATCGTCAGTCATTTTCAAGAAAATCAAAAATCAAAAAGTTTTTGAAAATTTTTCCATATAAAGGGTAGTTTAGGGTGGAGCAATTTTCTTCAAAATCTTCGTGTCGCATCCTTGAAAGACATTAAACTTATACCAATTTCGGTTTTTGACCGACTTATCGTTTTTGAGTTATGCTGTCCACAGACTGACACACACACACACACACACACACACACACACACACACACACACACACACACACACACACACACACACACACACACACACACACACACACACTTTTTCTAAGGATGCTTGTTTAGGATTCAGAGTCCCTCAAAACATATTTCCGGTGAAATCTCGACCTCTACTTTACTATACGTAGTAGAGAAAGCAAAAATTGCCAAAAAGTTTTATTGTTTGGTTTTGTATAATCTTATAAACTGAAATTTCAGTAATTGTTATAAACAAGGTAAATAGATTTGCATAACTCGGACTTCCATTGGTCTCATCCCTGACTTGGGTATACCAGATTGATCACATCATCAAAGAAGTAAACTCTGTTATTTGTATATTGTACAGCTAAAAGATTGTTGTGAATTTATCTGTCCTACTCTCATTCGCCGTATCCAACTTATATTAATATCTCCTGGAAGCTCCATCCCTCTTTAACTGTACTCATTTTATCTTATATTTCTTTGAGCTTTTGAGAGCTTGTAAGTTCTTTACAGTAGTTCTTAGTCTCTTCTTAATTTAATGTTTGACTTCAATTAATTGTTATCGATCGCTGTATACAACTACCTATGCATGGTGTGCTTGTTGGAATGATTACAGTTCGCTTCATTTCTGATTGTACCATTTTATTCCTTATATTACCTGCTATATTCATCTCTTCTTCTTTATCAGATTTCAATCTTATATTTCAATCCTATTTATAAAAGAATCTATTTGTAACTGTACTTACTTTTTGTGTTAATACTGTATCTCTATATTTTCATACCCTCCTTTGATATCTTCCTGGTATGCTTGGGTTTAATTTCGATCATTTCCTCTTACTATTCACCATTTGAATTGCCTCATCCATAATCCGTCCTATTAAGCCTCTAATGCATAGTGTTGACATTCAGCAGCAAAAATGTATAGCCAAAATTTTAGAATATTATAAAAGTATTTTTGTGAGTTTCATATTATACTGGCATTAAATAACAAAATAAAGATATTGGTGCCTATTTATATCACAAGTGTATAATTTATCTCAGTATTATTGTAGGTTCTTTTATTTCTTTTTCAAAAATGAAAATCCATGCAATTGTAGTCTAATGTAACCCTGTCATCATCCACACGTATCATCTCACTGGTTATCTTACGTGGACCCTCCCCATCCTTTACCACAGTCACATTTGATTGCTGGGATTAAACTCATGACATTCGAATGGATGACCAGTCCATTTGGTGTGGCCTTTGACAATCATGGCTATTCGAATTACTTCCTTTAAGGTGCCTGTGACAGAGATACTTAAACTGGTTTAGGAATTAGAGGAAGAATGGCATATGTAGCGAAATAATTCATGCAATAGAGGGTTAACTGGTCATTCCCAATGCATCAGATATGTTGGGCAGTTCTTGGTTTTATATACTACGAGTGTTTTCTCATCGTCCTTGTTCTTCTTTCTACTATTATAGGCACTCAAATTGCAAGTTATTCTTTCTTGGCACAGTCTTTTATACCGTGATCCTGTTCTTCACAGTGTGAGTGTACGCGTTTTTGAAATATCTAGCTACATGTCCTAATTGTAGGCATTTCATGCAGCACGCTACATAAACAGTCTGAAATCCGACACGCATTCTATCCTTTTGTATGATCATGGTTCTTACTTTAGGTGCTACCACAGGACAATCTTAAGGCGCGGTTCTAAATCTAAAATTCACTTTTTGATCAAATTTCTCCCGCGTCATTTGGTTTTCAATGTTTTGCTCCTATGTATATATTTAACTTCTTCTTCTTCCTCTGCCATTAGTACATCACACATTAATGAAAAGAGCTAGGAAGTTCGTATTGTCCGCAATCGCCTTACGCAGGTTGCCACGGCGAGGTTTCAAGTCCTCAACGCATCAGAGCAAAAGGAGTCATAGATAGAAAACCCAATGTCAAGAAAAGTTTTCATTTCCGGAAAAGAAAGACCAATGGGACATTCGTAAATGAATACCTCTTTACATAATTATGTACAGCATACAAATTGTTATGTATACTGACATTGAGTGAGCGAGTAAGTGAGTGTGTAAGAGAGTAAGTGAGTAATTGAGTGAGTGAGTAATTGAGTGAGTGAGTGAGTAATTGAGTGAGTGAGTGAGTCAGTGAGTAATTGAGTGAGCGAGTAAGTGAGTGAGTAAGAGAGTGAGCGAGTGAGTGAGTGAGCGAGCGAGTGAGTGAGTGAATGAACAAGTGAGTGAGTGTGTAAGAGAGTAAGTGAGTGAGTGAGTAATTGAGTGAGTGAGTGAGTCAGTGAGTAATTGAGTGAGCGAGTAAGTGAGTGAGTAAGACAGTGAGCGAGTGAGTGAGTGAGTGAGTGAGCGAGTGAGTGAGTGAGTGAGCGAATGAACAAGTGAGTGAGTGACTGAGTAAGTGAGTGAGCTAATGAACAAGTGAGTGAGTGACTGAGTGAGTGAGTGAGCGAATGAACAAGTGAGCGAGTGACTGAGTGAGTGAGCTAATGAACAAGTGAGTGAGTGACTGAGTGAGTGAGCTAATGAACAAGTGAGTGAATGACTGAGTGAGCGAATGAACAAGTGAGCGAGTGACTGAGTGAGTGAGCGAATGAACAAGTGAGTGAGTGACTGAGTAAGTGAGTGAGCTAATGAACAAGTGAGTGAGTGACTGAGTGAGTGAGTGAGTGAGTGAGTGAGTGAGTGAGCGAGCGAATGAACAAGTGGGCGAGTGACTGAGTGAGTGAGTGAATGAACAAGTGGGCGAGTGACTGAGTGAGTGAGCGAGCGAATGAACAAGTGAGTGAGTGACTGAGTAAATGAGTGAGCTAATGAACAAGTGAGTGAGTGACTGAGTAAGTGAGTGAGCTAATGAACAAGTGAGTAAGTGACTGAGTAAGTGAGTGAGCGAATGAACAAGTGGGCGAGTGACTAAGTGAGTGAGTGAGCGAATGAACAAGTGGGCGAGTGACTGAGTGAGTGAGTGAGCGAATGAACAAGTGAGTGAGTGACTGAGTAAGTGAGTGAGCTAATGAACAAGTGAGTGAGTGACTGAGTGAGTGAGTGAGCGAATGAACAAGTGACTGAGTGAGTGAGTGAGTGAGTGAGTGAGCGAATGAACAAGTGGGCGAGTGACTAAGTGAGTGAGTGAACGAATGAACAAGTGGGCGAGTGACTGAGTGAGTGAGTGAGCGAATGAACAAGTGAGTGAGTGACTGAGTAAGTGAGTGAGCTAATGAACAAGTGAGTGAGTGACTGAGTGAGTGAGTGAGCGAATGAACAAGTGAGCGAGTGACTGAGTGAGTGAGTGAGTGAGTGAGTGACTGAGTAAGTGAGTGAGCTAATGAACAAGTGAGTGAGTGACTGAGTGAGTGAGTGACTGAGTAAGTGAGTGAGCTAATGAACAAGTGAGTGAGTGAGTGAGTGAGCGAATGAACAAGTGAGCGAGTGACTGAGTGAGTGAGTGACTGAGTAAGTGAGTGAGCTAATGAACAAGTGAGTGAGTGAGTGAGTGAGCGAATGAACAAGTGAGCGAGTGACTGAGTGAGTGAGTGACTGAGTAAGTGAGTGAGCTAATGAACAAGTGAGTGAGTGACTGAGTGAGTGAGTGAGCGAATGAACAAGTGAGCGAGTGACTGAGTGAGTGAGTGAGTGAGTGACTGAGTAAGTGAGTGAGCTAATGAACAAGTGAGTGAGTGACTGAGTGAGTGAGTGACTGAGTAAGTGAGTGAGCTAATGAACAAGTGAGTGAGTGAGTGAGTGAGCGAATGAACAAGTGAGCGAGTGACTGAGTGAGTGAGTGACTGAGTGACCGAATGAACAAGTGGGCGAGTGATGAGTGAGTGAATTTTAAGGGCCGGTCGACTTCTAGGTCGTTTGGGCCAGATTGACATTGCTAAATGTAGAGTATTTCATTCAATACTCTACGGTCAGACAAATAACACTTGTAATGGGAAAATGTTCATTGTACCTCGCATGATGTGATCCGAGCAAATCTGAAATATGTACGTGACAAGCGAACAGCACTTGTTAGGATCTAACACATCACACCTAAGTCTGCATTCTTTTCAGTGACACTTCATTTTCATCTTTATTTTACATCCCTCCTGACAGTTTTTCCACATGCCGCACAGATTCATACTTCTGAACTGTAACAGATTGATTGTTGTAGGCAATTCTTTGAACAAATTTTGAATCAATAATATATTTTTGCGAAGCTGTCCTGATACTAGACGTTTTGCAGTTGTATACTAGAAGAGGGATATCCAAATTGGCTAATACCGTAACTACAAGTTACAGCTTCTGTCCAAGTCCCCCATCTAGTAACGACTGGCCATGCTGGTAGGTAACAGTATTTCCGGTGCTAACTTTGTGAATCCAGTAACGAGCTTTCAAACATAATTATGTTTTCATGTGTGACACTAAGCTGTGTACATCTGATTGTTTTAGCCACTCTGTTTATAGCGCGTGTAATGCGAATCAGTTTAGGATA
This sequence comes from Tenodera sinensis, assembly GCA_030765045.1. Taxonomy (NCBI): domain Eukaryota; kingdom Metazoa; phylum Arthropoda; class Insecta; order Mantodea; family Mantidae; genus Tenodera; species Tenodera sinensis. Next base: position 292,063,328 of record CM060962.1, on the reverse strand, counting down.
CAAGTTACTACAGTCTGTCTCACCCTTAGATGACAGCACGTGTTAAATGGGGCGCAACGTTGCCACGTGTACTATATGTGTGCCTCCAAGTTCGTCGCTCAGCTGCGACTCGTGATTGACACAAGTGAAACTGAAGAAAGCGCGCTATAGTTGATGATTCCTCTCACTCTGGCGTTTTACAACCTGCTTGAAATGTGATTTTGTTCCCGTGACAATAAACAATATTACGCTAAGTAGCATCAGCAATACATTAACAGTATTCACGCATTAAACAAAGTATTTTTTTTAATTTATTTATTATTTGAAGTCGCTTCAACATAAAAGTCAAATCGCGACTAAATATTGAGGAAAAAAAGGAGGAAACAAATCATGAAGTTTACATTGAATTTAAACATTAACTTTGCATGCTTTGATAAACTTGATGATTTTCTTGTGATATTGTTGATCACCCAAAGCTAGCTGAAGGTTCTCAGGAACTCCATACTGAAGTCGCTGGTGAGTGTATCTTGGGCAAACAGTGAGCAGATGCTGAACGGTAAGAGTAGAGTCACACAGAGTACATTTAGGAGGAAGTTCACGGGACAGAATGTAGGAGTGAGTAAGCGCAGTGTGGCCAATGCATAATCGGGTTAATAGCACCTGGTCTCGCCGGGTTAGTGTTCTAATTGTTGTGGACAGGTTAGGTATTGGACAAATATCATGCAGTTTGCTGTTGGATGTAGTTGTCCAATCTGTCTTCGATCGGTGTAGGATAGTTCTTTTAAGATGCCGTAAATAGTCTTCATGTGGTAGCTTAAGATCTGGTAAGCTTGGAGGATGCTTGGTAGCTTCTTTTGCGGCAGTGTCAGCAAGATCATTTCCTGGTATGTTACAGTGAGATGGTATCCATGCCAAGATTAGTTGTTTATCTGATGAAATAAGCTCACTGTATAATTCACGTATCTCCCTTACCAAGGTGTGGCAAGGAGATCGTTGTTGTATAGCCATTAATGCACTAAGGGAATCTGTGTATATAATGAATGATTTGAAGTCTCCATTCTTTGATATATAATCCATGGCGAAACGTATAGCAAACAGTTCACTAGAGAAAATGGTGAGAGTGTCTGGTAGACTATACATCATGGTGTGGTTAGGAGCAACCACCGCACAGCCATTATTGTTGTCACACCGGGAACCATCGGTATAAATTGGCTCAAAATTGGCATACGTGTCACACAATTCTTTGAACAGCATGGTAAAACAAGATTTTTGGGTATGAGCCTTCACATATTTTGTCAAAGTGGTGTTGATGACAGGTAATTTTATTCTCCATGGTATATCATTTATGTTGAAGGTACGGGAAATGAAAGAAGGAATAGTCAGATTAAACTCTTCAAGTTTATGACCATAGTTTCAATAAATAAACTCGTTAAACCTCTGTACATTATACTAACGCATCAAACACAGCAATAATGATCATAGTTTCAATAAGTGAGCCTGTTAAATCTCTATATATTACAAACCTAATGAAGATACATAACATACATAACCCTACATAACAGTATGTAAAGAATGAACTATTCCATTCTATTGCGTTAACCTAGCGTTTTTCCCCCTTTGTTTTCCCGTCCTTTTTACTTTCTTTTTCGATGGCGTGCAGGTCCTTTCATTAGTTCCTTCTTAATCCTATACACTACTGCTTCTGAACACCTGATAGCCTTAGCTGTTTCTTTTACTGCCTTACTAGCACTCACTTGAAAAATAATCTAACACATTCATAATTATTTGGCGTTCCTTACTTCTCAATTTGCCAATATATCGTCACCTTTTAGCTTCCCCTTCCAGAACTGCAAATATTTACGGAAAATGTTCGAATAAACAGCAGAATAACACTTCACAGGTTCCACATAGTTCCTATACACGCACGACTTCTTTCGAACTGTTACTGCTGCTCCTTATACTGCCTTCTGTGTCACTTGCGTTTGAACAGTGGATGAACCTTTTGTTTGCCTTTACAAGATAAAAGAAAGAGGTTGCAGGTTTCTGGTTTATTTGAAAAACTGTCTCCAGTCCTTCTCAACATTTGCTCTCGCTTGGACCCCGATGTAAACACAATAACAAAAAGGTTTCCCACTGTGTAACTTCTGCGGTGCAGAGATATAAAATTTTCCGAAAACATTTAATTTAATAAATTGTAGCACTTAACTGAGTAAACATAGGGAGTTTAAAGTAGGCAGGTATCAGCACTATAGTTTACTCTAGATAAGAAAACAATATAGACGTATTCTAGCAGTTTGTTAGTGCGTGATGAGTCTAGAAAAAACAAATATCGGACTTTTACTGAAAAAAAAAAGTTTTCTGTGGAAATATGGGCCTATAAAAATGTATAATGATCCTAAAAAGGATATAACCTGATAGAGAAAAAATTCTGCGTAGGTTAATGTGTTCAAAGCTGAAATTTATAACAACTCAACATTTACACCACGCTATTACGAACCTGGCAACAGTGCGAGAGTGGAGAAGGACGAGGCTAATGGCAACTTGTACGCGCTAGATAGAGGCAGATATATCCCATTTAACCCCATACTGTCATCTAAAGGTGAGACACACTTTAGCTTGTTTACCGAGCGCGATGGCTCAGGCGGTAACGTCTGGGTCCGCATTTGAGAGATCGCGGGTTCGATCTACGTGGCCGACCTTCCTGACCCGTGGGTTTCTTCGGAGTTTCCCCGGGTCGGCAGATGAATGCTCGGAAGGATTTCCATATCCTCCGAATTTCCTGTCTCTCCATTTCGTTACATTAAACATTTCATTTCACCCATCATCCCGTTAGGTTTCTTCAGGGTTGGAAGCGTCGGCGAGCGTCGCGGCATCAGTACGGCATCAGGGGGAACAAATGTGCTCTGGAAATCTCGCCCCCCGGATTAGGAGACGAGCCTACTGGCTTCCGGGCCCTCCATGGGATGGTACAAGCCCGACGTCCTAAGCCGTTGTCCTAAGTTCACTCTGTGACGCCGGATACCGTGCCAGCCGTCCAAAGTTCGCTCTGTGACGCCGGATATCGTGCCAGTCGTCCAAAGTTCGCTCTGTGACTACGGATATCGTGCCAGCCGTCCAAAGTTCGCTCTGTGACTACGGATATCGTGCCAGCCGTCCAAAGTTCTCTCTGTGACTACGGATATCGTGCCAGGCGTCCAAAGTTCGCTCTGTGACTACGGATACCGTGCCAGCCGTCCAAAGTTCGCTCTGTGACTACGGATATCGTGCCAGCCGTCCAAAGTTCTCTCTGTGACTACGGATATCGTGCCAGCCGTCCAAAGTTCGCTCTGTGACTACGGATACCGTGTCAGCCGTCCAAAGTTCGCTCTGTGACTACGGATACCGTGCCAGCCGTCCAAAGTTCGCTCTGTGACTACGGATACCGTGCCAGCCGTCCAAAGTTCGCTCTGTGACTACGGATACCGTGCCAGCCGTCCAAAGTTCTCTCTGTGACGCTGGATATAGTGCCAGCCGTCCAAAGTTCGCTCTGTGACTACGGATACCGTGTCAGCCGTCCAAAGTTCTCTCTGTGACGCTGGATATCGTGCCAGCCGTCCAAAGTTCGCTCTGTGACTACGGATATCGTGCCAGCAGTCCAAAGTTCTCTCTGTGACGCTGGATATAGTGCCAGCCGTCCAAAGTTCGCTCTGTGACTACGGATACCGTGCCAGCCGTCCAAAGTTCGCTCTGTGACTACGGATACCGTGCCAGCCGTCCAAAATTCGCTCTGTGACTACGGATATCGTGCCAGCCGTCCAAAGTTCGCTCTGTGACTACGGATACCGTGCCAGCCGTCCAAAGTTCGCTCTGTGACTACGGATACCGTGCCAGCCGTCCAAAGTTCTCTCTGTGACGCTGGATATAGTGCCAGCCGTCCAAAGTTCGCTCTGTGACTACGGATACCGTGCCAGCCGTCCAAAGTTCTCTCTGTGACGCTGGATATCGTGCCAGCCGTCCAAAGTTCGCTCTGTGACTACGGATATCGTGCCAGCAGTCCAAAGTTCTCTCTGTGACGCTGGATATAGTGCCAGCCGTCCAAAGTTCGCTCTGTGACTACGGATACCGTGCCAGCCGTCCAAAGTTCGCTCTGTGACTACGGATACCGTGCCAGCCGTCCAAAGTTCGCTCTGTGACTACGGATACCGTGCCAGCCGTCCAAAGTTCGCTCTGTGACTACGGATACCGTGTCAGCCGTCCAAAGTTCGCTCTGTGACTACGGATACCGTGCCAGCCGTCCAAAGTTCGCTCTGTGACTACGGATATCGTGTCAGCCATCCAAAGTTCACTCTGTGACGCCGGGTATCGTGCCAGCCGTCCAAAGTTCGCTCTGTGACTACGGATATCGAGGCAGAGGGGGTAAGGTTTAATAAACGCCGTTTGACTCGCCGTGGGAAGCAATAGTGGCCACAGTCGACGAACATGCACCTAGCACAGAGAGAGTTTTGCACGACACTAGTACACACCTCATGCACTCACGTAATTCAACCGCTTATCACTCGCTGAATGTGGGTTCGAGGCTATCTTGGTTGGACGGCTGATAGCTGCGTAGCTTTATCGCCCATCAGTGACGATTTTCACTAGCATCGATAAGCCATCATTACTAAGATAGGACTTTGAATCTCAAGTCCGTTCTATTTCAAGTTTGGATTACGAAAATTTTACTTATCTTTCCTTTACCTAAACGTGTGTGTTAGACATCTTAAATAAAACCAGAGGCTAAGTTAACTTGTTTGAAAAACAATAGAAAACATCAAGAAAATTGATATCAAGTTTTATTTCTTACTAGGTATACATGATTTGTGGTTCAAGAGGATTTACGATCCGCAGCAGGGGCGGTCAATCGATGACATACCGTATGCCACATGAGACGTTGATGATCTTTAATGTACCACTCTAAGTGAACCAACCAACCCCCTCCTCCCCAGAGTTACCTGAAGGGATAAAGAAATTATGTATAAGCGACAACGCTTAGTAGTAAACTGATCGATTTTCAAGGAGGCACTCCTGTCCGGAAGTACATGATTTGGACGCTGTAGCGCATGGAAGTGCGAGATGGGTGTGCGTTCACAGTTCGTCAATAAACCCAGCATCGAACTGTCTACATTACAAACGGGCTTCGAACTGTGTTTGCCTTTGAAGACGACCACGACAAGATGATAGAAACGTCGGTTTTATCTAACTTGACGCGGCAAAAGCCGTGGAAGCTTGAGAGAATATACTCCTATGTCAGTGCAGAGCCTATATCGGTGGTACTAGGTCTCATGCACATGGCCAATTATGTCTTTGAAGATTTTCGATCGCTCCATGGACTCGAGCCATAAGGTCCTCTGCTGGCATTACAGGAGTGTCATACAGCATACTCTTCACACAACTCCAAAGAAAATAGTAGAGAGGTGTCGGATCTGGTGACCGTGGCGGCCATGGAACTGGTCCACCTCTACCAATCCATCGATTTGAATATGCGACGTTGAGATGATTTCACACATTTATATCTATCAAAGTCGGTCATTTCCGCAGCTCTGTACTGGTAAGTGTCGCGCTGCTGTTAAAACATTACTATACTGGAAGCTACACAAGTAACGCAGTAGAATGTGCACCAAGGACTCTATGGAAGAATGTAGCGCAACGCAAGATCAGGTCATTCATACGCAGTACATAGATGGCTAAATGGTTGCGCACCTTCCATATTAAGAGGCCAAAAGGAATCTTAACAAATTGTTCAACCGTTCGTTCTCAAACTTCGACGCTCTCCAGCGTCCAAACCGTGCATTTCCGGACAGGGGTTCTTATTTGAAAACCGATTAGTTTGCCATCCCACACAACATACTAAGCGTTGTCGGTGTTTTTGGGACACCTTACACACACAGACACAAACACACACACACACAAAGGATCTTAGGCATATACTTGCAGATACTTTTACTGGTAATTGAGGAAGGTGCAATAAACAATATTGCATCAATATTTGGTCCATTGGCGAATTTATAATTTCACTTATTAAGAGGAGTATGTCTTCAAGTTGGTTAGTACCTCTAAGTAGGCATGACAGAAAGTATGACAGTCTCGTGATAACGAATGGTGTACCGGAACGGAGTTGCAACGGTTTCTGCTGGGCCAATGGCCTCGTGCTACCTAGACCAGTAGGTCACGAGGTATGAAACAAACGCTTAGTATATACGGCATGTGTTGTTCATTTCGTTGCGGTTACGACCATATAAAAAGCATCAGGTAGTAAGCTTTGTGAGATTTGTGGGAAAACTGTTAGACGAAGAGAAAAAACTAACACACCGAAGTGTACACATATTAAGGTACCAATTATCAAAATATATGTACTTATATTTCTAACGCCTCTATACAGAGTGGAAGGGAAGTCATTACATTCCTTCTAATATGTGCTTCATAGAAGCATTACAAACAAGAAAGTCCAATGGCATTTTGTTCTTTGATCAGCGGATTTCGAAAAAATAAATGGGTTTTGTTCCTACTTGGATGCGTAAGAATGTACGAATGTACGAAGACAACAGTTTGTTACTTGTAAGATGCGAAGAGTAACTTATTTCTGACACAACTTCGGTAGTAATTATGGGACATCACACAGGGTTTCGAAATAATTAATCACCTAAAAGAATTGAAGGAATATTCCGCGCAGCTGTTTCAATCGTGAAGTAACTCGGCAACGTTGTGTTGAGGTTGGCCAGGGAATTGAACCGGCTTCTGTATGCAAACAGGCAGGTCGCTTGCATAGTGGTGTAATGTTTTGGGAGATAACGATTCTGATTGACCTACACTCGCACAGTAAACATGGAAAGACCCTTCATGGTATTTGTTTACGTTCACGAGACACCACGCTACGGGTTTTGTTTATGTACTGATCTAGTGAAAGTGACACCCACGCAATCTGCAGTGTTGCCAGCGTGTGTTCAACAAAACTAAAATATCTCCGTAGGAAATGGTCAGAGACAAAAAACTTAAGATACCAAGTGTATTCCAAAAACCGAGGTCTTTCAATGGTTTAAATTTATGTAATAACTTCCCTTCCACCTGTATATGGTTAAAAATACAACCCAGAGTTACGTAAATAAGAGAAAAGGAATATAAATGAATAGATGGTACAGGAAGACGACTGTGCAACTAAGGCTATTAGTTAACAGGTTACCTAAATAGAATTAACAGGTTACCTAAATAGATGGTGGCTATAGAAACAGAACTATGGAAACCATAATTCGAGTTAAGAAACCTGCCAAACACTATCTTTTTGGGCACAAATGTAAACCACACATGGCCAAAATGACTTCCTTTCCTGAATCCCGGGCAACCTGCATGGTGCTGTGCAATAGCGCGTGCAGTGCAAATACGAATAGATGGGAGCACTGTTCTGAGGGAAAATGCCCGAGGAAGACCAAATACCTTTTCGTTAGCCGTGTTCTAGGGGGTAAATGTCTATAACACAGACAACATGGTTATTATTGAGCACGGAAATCATTAAACTTCACTTCATATTCAACAAGTACACGAAGATTAAGGAGAAGGATAAATTTGTGGGGCAAATGCTGTTCAATGGAATTACTGTGAAAGGAATCAAAGTTCAGATCTAACCCCATAAATTTGATATAATGGTCAACCTAGTTGCTGTATGCTGGTTTTAAAATTCCATGAGAAGCAAAAGAATGTTGACAACACTTAAAAATACATGACAAAAGTATTGTGACTTTGTCCAGTGTCAATTCACCCAGTCCTCATTGTAATGTAATAACCTAGTTGAACTTTCGCTGAGACTTTACACTATTACTTTATGAATGTGAACCAAGTAGTTTAATTTCCCCTATTCTTTCACTTTCTTGGTGGCGTAATGAAATACGCCCGACGTAGCCGCCTCTTCCGGAAGGTTCACCAGACGTCTCGAATCCCTTGCAGTAAAAGCACTCGCTGTGAGTCGCCATAAACTCGCTCGGAGAACGGCGTTGTTTGTAGCAAAAGAAACGCACTCCCTAACTCACTCACGCTTTGCGAGGCTGATTGACCCAACTTGCGAGATAGTAATAGTAATATAGGGTTTTTGAGAAGTCGCTCCGCTGTCTCCTGTAACCAAAATTCCCCTAGAGACGGGAATTCCGGTGGCAGCACTGGCTGCCGCGAACCCATGGTTATTTATAACGTTCCACGAAGTAGAGTATATGATAGATTCACCTCTGTAATTCCTGAAAGGTAATGTAAATAAACAGGATACTACCGTTATTTTGAGCGGTAGACACCGGTACGGTGTATCCTTTAGTAGTAATAGCATTGGCGGCTAGTGACTTGTTGCAGTGGGTGTGCAGTATATTGCATCCTCTCCACCTTTACTCTCTTTCTTTCTCTGAAACACGCCACCCAACTATAATTCCCGATTCATATGGGCAATTGAGCTCTTATGTTTTAAATAACCAATATCACAAGAACCATTATTTGCCCAGATGCCATTTCTTTCACCCGCAAACAATAAGCACGGAAAATAGCTTCTCTCCTAAGAATAAACCCAAAAGATTTATCTCCTTCAGTTTCGCCATGTTATTCATTTCCACACTTTTCTAGATTCAAATTTCCCGCTATGAGCAGACTCATCTGCATGCAACTTGCTGCTGGAAACACAAACATAACAAGCAATAATAAACACTGTAACAAAATAACCATTCCAAACCGAAGTATTGGCCTTAGTAAATTACGACAGGAAGAGTAACTATATGCATTAATAATCGCTTCATAAAACTAGATATAATTGTGTTTATTACATTAATATAACTGTAATTTTAATATAGGAAATGGCTACATTATATTTAGAACCGTCATGTTGGCTGCCTAGTAGGTTCTGCTAAACAACGGGAGGGAAATGCTCGTAGCAAGAAAAACTTCTACGAGAACGTAGTGCGCTTGCGCAGTGAGAATCGCATGTGTTGGTCCTGTCGATTATGCTGTTTTAACTCGCCGTACTCTTAAATGCAAGCTTTGCACCGCTCCCCGCGTACCCCTCGCCCAAAAGTTACCTTCGCCAATCGCAAAATCGGGTTTATGCATCTCAGCTTGTTGACTGATTGCGCTGACATTTCCTAAAGAGGGCGCGGGAAAATTAAGACATTCGACTTCCTCTTATGCATGCCTATAAAGGTAAATACACATTCACATACGGAAAAAATTAGTGGGTGTTCAGTTGCGAGTATGCGATCACCCAGGAACCGCCACTGAGTAGTAGTAGTAGTAGTAGTAGTAGTAGTAGTAGTAGTAGTAGTAGTAGTAGTAGTAGTAGTAGTAGTAGTAGTAGTAGTAGTAGCAGCAGCGGCGGCGGCGGCAGCGGCGGCGGCAGCAGTAGTGGTAGTAGTAGTAATGATGATGATGATGATGATGATTATTATTATTATTATTATTATTATTAATGATAACGATAATGGTAATGATGAGAATGATGATGATTATGGTGATGATAATGATGGTAACGATGATGATGAGGATAATGATGACGATGATGAGGAGGAGGAGAAGGAGAAGGAGGAGGAGGAGGAGGAAAAGAAGAAGACGAAGAAGACGAAGAAGAAGAAGAAGAGGAAGAAGAAGAAGAAGAAGAAGAAGGAGAAGAAGAAGAAGAAGAAGAAGGAGGAGGAGGAGGAGGAGGAGGAGGAGGAGGAGGTCCTTTAATCTCTATAGGGCAACGGTCTCTCCTTAAAGGAGGGTAGCGGTCGTTGGAAATTGCTACGCAGTTGCAATTTGAGATGGCGAAACTTCTAGACGATTCTGGTTATCTGGCGATAACGCGCGGCTTATTTGTTAGCGTTCCGATTACTCGGCGCCGACCTCCCGATAATCTTAGGCCATAGTCACCGCATCACAGTATTGTGAAATTGAAACAAATGGAAATTCATATCTTGGGAAAAGGCTAATGCCGCAAACATTTTATTTAACATAAATTGTGTGTTTTTAAAAATCTCCATTTTTAGGAGTTGTTTCTATTTCTTATGAGTTAACAGTAACACAAAATTTATTCAGAATAAAGAGGACTTCACGAGCTATTCACAGAACATTATAGGTAGAACATTACACTTAGTCATGCAAATATCTTGAACATACAGCACTTAGTTTAATAACAATTATTGGTCACTTTTGAGAATATAAAAAGCAACAACTTTTCCACATAAAGTGTAGTCTAGGGTGAGGCAGTTTTCAAAGTCTTTGTTTTTCATGTTTAGAAAATGCTGGGTCTAAATATGGTACACAGTTTAGCAGGCGCGGATCTAGAAATATTCAATAGGCGGGGGGGGGGGGGGGGGGGCGGTTCCGGTCCACTACTACTTCTTAATAATTTAATTCATGCTAAAACATGACTAGCTAAATATTTAAATATTTAACTGAAAGAAACAATGTTTAAAGGTAGTACATACCTATACCAATTTTCAAATAAATCGGTTTGTCCATTTTGCGTGATGTTGAGGTAACACACATATAGCATTTATAGCAATAAAGTAGGATACGACAGGGGGGCCCGGGCCCCCTGATACCCCCCTGGATCCGCGCCTGCAGTTTAGTATTTATGTGACGCGTTTTTAACTAATCTCTCTCTCTCGCACACACACGCGCGCGCACACACACACACACACACACACACACACACACACACACACACACACACACACACACACACACAGGCACTTCTTTCTAGTGAAGTACTGCACCCGAATGTTTATGTGGAACATAACACTTCTACTTTAGGTAAGTGCTGGAGATGGTAAAAAGTAATATGTCAGTAACAGTGGCGGCTCGCAGTCAAAATTTTAGGGTAGGCAAAGTGTAACGGTAACAACAACAATAACAATAACAACAACAACAACAACAATAATAATAATAATAATAATAATAATAATAATAATAATAATAAACCCCGTTTATCCGAAATATAGGGGGCGAAGTCATTGCGGATAACGCAAACATTATATTGTTTGGTTGTTTAATAAGAGCAGAGTGAATGAGCGTGACTTACGGACGAATTACCGCCAAAACTAAAATCACGAGTGTCGGCAGACTTTTTTCCAGGGGGGCGGGGCCCACATGTTGGAAATTTGCAATCATATAATATTAAATCATTATTTTACTGTCAAAATTTATAGTATTTGTTGCAGATAACCGTATTATTTTGTGCTAAACAAAAATTGTTCTTTACATCAAAATTAAAATAATAGTTTAAAAGTCAGTAACTGACTGCACATTAAGTTGACCAACTTCCAAGGGGGGCCGTGGCCCCCCTTGCCCCCGTTTCGCGACGCCTATGACTAAAATAGAGTAAGAAATTGAAAAATTGTCTGACTGCAGCTTTGTGTTAAATAGCTAAAACACTCCTCTTTTCATTGTCAGTGCGCTGCGAAAGCGAAACTTGTAATAGTTCACTAATTAAGTCGGTCATACTAGTATTACAGAGTGATGACACGTTCGGGTCTCTGAGATCTTCGTTCGTGGAGTATGGCTGTTCGGAAAATGTCGCATAAATTCGGATTTGGGCCGGCAAGTGTTCGGAGTGCTGGCAGACGCGTCTACGCATGCTCGGAGTGCATATACAGGCCGAATGTTTCCTTATCCCTATTCAAGGGCCTCGTACTGAGGAAATGGGGCCGGGCAGGCAGAGGTTAAGCTAGCCTGCTCTCCACTACCCAGGTTCCATGCGTATCATTTCTGCCGCGCGTTTCAAACACGCAGCGCAGTTTTGATGACTCGGAATTGAGATTAAAGGATTTGACCATGCGCTGGTCATTATAACCGAGAAAACTTTTCTTGAACTGCAATTTAGGGGAAAATGACGCTTCAAATGATAAAATGCAGAATCATAGTTAAACATTATTTGTTGATGTATTACGATAGGGTAGGCAATGCCTACCCTGCCTACCCTGAGGAGCCGCGCCTGGGCAGTAAAAGCATAAAGGTTAAGTGGTAACAAAGTAATAGATATGTATCATAACGTTCCTGTAGAACTAGCAGCTAGGCATTGTTGTCCCTGTTATTGTTTTTGTTCATTATACTCATTAATCGTTCAGATGAATATCTGCATGTTTATCATATGTCATTAACAACATGCAGTAATGGCATTGTGCATGCAAATATACAATCTATCCAAAGAGCAGTACATGATAGAGAATTTACTCTTTCAGTTTTATTCAGTTAACTAAACTGACTGATAGTTTATCAGAAGTGCAAGCTTACGGCTTAAAATATTTTAAAGGGCAATTATCAGTATGAAAATGCAATATTTTCCCATGGTATTTTAATGAACATGAGAATTTTGAAACAAAAATACTTGTATACCAATTTACCGAGCGGGTTGGCTCAGGCGGTAAGGTCTCTGGCCCGCATTCGCGACGTTGCGGGTTCGATCCCCGTGGCCGACCTTCCTGCTCCATGGGTTTTTCGGAGGTTTCCCCTGGTCGCCAGGCGAATGCTGGGAAGGATTTCCATATCCTCCGAATTTCCTGTCTCTCCATTTCGTTACTTATTTAATTTACCCTTTGTCCCGTTAGGTTTCTTTCAGGGTTGGAAGCGTCGGCGAGCGTCGCAGCAGCACGACAGGGGGAATAAATGCGCTCTGGAAATCTCGTGACCCGGATTGGAAGAAAAGCCACCGGAGCCCCCTATGGGATGGTACAAGCTCAAGGGGGGAAGGGGAGCAAAGCCAGTCTACGCCGGGGTGCTTCTAACTGGGAAAATGTAGGAACCCTGCCCTCTGCTCCGTCGTCGCAACGTTCCGACCGCCCTTAGAATCCATTGGCCTCATCTATCCCCCGGGGGTGCCCTGTCAGGAGCATAGGCACTAAAGATTGCCTTTTGGTTGAGGTGCTAAATCCCTCCGCAAGTTGTCATTGCGACATTTCCAGCAACTTTCAAGATAAGTACTTAATGAATAGTGTTAAGTTACGTTAAATGAAACTGGCAGAAATGTGTAGAAAACAGCTTTTGCTGCAAGGATTTATTTTCAAGTTGTTATTGTTCTTATTGTCAGGCGGTGGTCATTGTGACAGTGGTGGTAATGATAGTGGTTTCCTGTTTACCGCCCCTCCGCTTATGTAGGGCTTAACCCCCTAGGGTCAGATACCTGTCGGGGAGCACAGGAACCTATGGACCGGACAGAGTGAAGACTTGGAATCGGGTGGTCAGCCCAGCACCAGGTACGATAGCACCAGTGAGGAAGAGGATATGAAATGCAGGCGAAATCGATGACTGGAAAGGTGACAATGGAACAATTGGAATGAGTGGCGTAGGAAACCGGAGAACCCGGAGAAAACCCGCCCTGACGCCGCTTCGTCCACCACGAATGATACATGCGGGTCCCTGGGATTGAACCCGGGCCGCCTAGGTGGCAGGCGAACGCTCTAACCGCTCGACCACGGCGCCGCCGGTGTTTTTTAACAGCGGGGGGGGGGGTGATCTTACAAACACCATTAAGTTAAATTCCTACCAACTAAAAACCCCCTGCTAAGAAAATGCACAAATTACAGCCTCTTAGTACTACTTAAAATATTTGGTAACCATGTTTATCTCCTTTTTTCATCTTTTTCATTTTCTTTGATAATATTGGTTGTTATTTCCTCAATAATTGCGAATTTATTTCACTTTCTAGTAATTGTGTTATGTTTTCCAATGTCTAACATATTTTTGCTGTATGTCATTCCATTTGTTACATTTTAGTACTGTAGGTTCAGGTGTGTCCTTTTCTCCACAGGATGAGCAGTTTTCCCTATATACCCAAGTCAATTTGAAGAGGTTTTTAAAACATCTATATCCAGATAGAAATTGTGTTAGATAATATCCAACTGCAGGTCGTCTGTGATGGGCAGAGGTGGGGGATGCAGCATGTAGGCCTAGGCCTGGCTGGGCTGTTGCACCATGGGGTTTTTATATTATATATTATAAATATTATATATAATATTATATTACATAACTGGCTGAAAGTGGTATACAGTTGGTGCAGTTTTTATCGGAGCAGTGTTTCAAGTTTGAGCGATGTGGCTCTTATTTTCCTCAGGGCGTGGTAACGGATGGAATGAAAAATCACATGATGTTTCTTCACCACAATGTATTATTTTATTAACACTTTTTCTATATTTTACATTAAAATAAATCCTCCTAGCACCGTTTTATATGATTTAAAACCTTTCCACTTTTTCATTTAGTGGAACTAATGCTTGATGAAAGTCTGGTAAACGTTCTACAATGTTCACACGTTACACAGTGAAGCAAAATTATGATAGAGTAACTTTGAGTTGAAGCTAATACCTTTGAGTTTAACTTTTACTTACGTATACATAATCCTTACATAATATATACCAGGTTGAAGGTATTACTTCAGCAATGCGTTAATCAGGAAATCTACATGATGCGTATAACAAATATGTCCAGTACAATTATTGTCAATAAAGAACCATTTCACCAAAAGAAAAATTTTATCAAATATTTGGAGCCATCTAGCTTTTTGACAAATTGATATACATGGTTTATCATTTCACACAAACATTGTGTAAACAATGCTACAACGTATTTCTACCTTAATTTGAATGAATTTAGTCACAATTTAATGTTAACATGATGTTACCAGATCTCTCTTAGAAATTAAACTGACATTTTAACATTAATTTATGACTAAATTCATTTGAATTGAGGTAGAAATGCATTACAGCATTGTTTACACAATGTTTGTACAACAGTTAGTGAAATAATAAACTGTTTATATCCACTCACCAAGAAGTTAGATGGCTCCAATATTTGACACAATTTCTTTTTTCAGTGAAAGGGTTCTTCATTGACAATATTGTGTTGGATATATTTGCTACACTCATCATGTGGAATCCCTAGTTAACATATGGGCAAAGTCATACCTTCAACCTGGTGTACATGATATACATTATGTACTATTCCTCAAACACTAAAGTAAAAACAGTTTTAAGCACAACAGATTCACAGTACCAGATTCATTGAACATTAAATTTCAATCACATTCAAATACCTTCTCATAGAGTTACTGTGACCGTAATAGTGAACTTTACAGAGTAAAACAAGCCCTAAGACCGTATTAAATATTGTAACAATAACTTACTTAAAAGCATAACTAAAATATGCTTTTAAACTATGTGCAAATACATTACATATGAATGAATGAATGAACTGAGCCTTTTACATCCCATAAGGGCTAAGGCCTCCTGCCTCGGTAGGGTAGCTCAAATACACTCATTAAAGGAAGCTACTCCTAAAGAACACATTTGTTTCCTGGCACTTCGCTTCCTCCACTTCATTTTGTACACTGACACTTCACTGGTTTTGTTATACTTGGTCTCATTCTGCACTGCTGTTTACCAGTTTAGTCGTCTTACTAGTTCTTTCCACTGGTACCTGTTCCTCGCCTGTCTTGTCCATTGTTTTCCTGCATGTTGTGTGAACAGGTGTGCCCATCTGGTTCCTCTGTCTGCCCACATGCCTCCTTCCTGTTCAGGGGTCCCACATGGTTGTCCTGTAGATCCATCTTGTTCCTCCCATCCTCGCCACCCCACTTCCTTTTGTGACATTCCATTATAGGATCACGTCTTTCATGCCAGTTCATCTTTAATGCATGAAAATCTCAGTTTAGGCTGGTCCCACAGCTCAGTCATAGTGTATCTGCCTGCTGTGCAAGGGAATCTGGGTTTGATTCCCAGCTGGGGGTTGGAAACTTTCCTCTAGCCATGATTATTCCCTATCCTCCCCAGAATATGCTAGTATGAAAAAGAGTATGAATGTATATATGATTTAATCTGCAAAAGCCAAAGAAAAACCACTGTACATGAGTTAACACCATTGCCGTTAGACAATATGTTCCAAAGCTAAAAGGCTGCCAATATGACCATTGTGGTTAAAGGCAGAATATAGATGGAGCATTAAGAAAAAAAATATCTCAGTCTGTTTGTAGATTCAAAAATAAAACTTTATCTTTCAGAAACACCAACATGAGCTCAACACTGATAATGCACAGAAGATCGGAAGTTGAACCAAAGGCTCAATGCAAACATGATGGGGCCTTTATTGTAAGATACAAGGGCAGCAAGTATGATATCTCAAGATTTCTTCAGCTTCACCCTGGAGGCAGCAATACAGTTTCCCCTTATAAGGATCTTTCAATAACTGAGAAGTTTCTTCAGACTAACCATTCCCCTGCAGCGGCATGCCTGTTAAAAGAATACATGATATCAAGAGCATCAGAGGCTCCTGATACTGATGACTTAGAGGTATAACTTTACTTATAATCCATGTTGAAAAATCAATAGATGTATTGTACTGCATTTATTTCATTCTTTGAAACATTATTTTATAGGGCACACCATTCAGAGTATACAATGATATAAATACACTGAACAAAATTAAATAAAATAGTTAAATTTATAAAATTACTTATATATATCTTTCTTACCTATTTCTTGTTATAAAAATTCCATTAGGAATTCCTATGAAACCTTTTTAACATTCTAGTAAGATTAAATTTTCTTATGCTATTGGGGCAGTTTGTTAAACAGGTGTAGACCAGTATATATAAAGCTATTTTCATCATAGACTTTAGCACTATGTGACTTTACAAATAAATTGTTCTAGGTTCTGGTATCACATGAATGAAAATCAGCATTAGTTTTGAAGGAACTTTAGTTTGCTTTTGTAATTGTTTCATATACTGGGTCATTCAATAATTAGTGGCAACAATGTTTGTATGTGATGCTATCAGCAATAAATGACGTAAGCTGATAACATTGACAAAGAAGGGCATCTGATGTATGTTATCTGTGAGCCTGAACACAGTAATCTTATTTATAAGATATCTGTAGTGAATTTAACTTGTAAACTGTTATCTTTAGTGCTCTAGAATGTTTAGTAAATACGAACAAAGATGCTTCATTAAAATTCAGATTGCAAGAGGCAAGAATGCTCGACAATACCATGCAGCATAACTGGAACCTTGTGGTAGAAGAACTTCACCATACTATACTGAGGCTAGTGGGCACATGCATTTTGCAGAGGTAGGGAAGATGTTCATCAAAAATGTGGATCTGGCAGACTGCAATCAGAACTGATGATGCGCATGTGAACGCCGTTAGAGCATTGCTAAAAGAACATCACTGTACTGAACTAGCAAGAAAAATTGGATTTGCTCCTGGTGCGGTTCTTGATCTACTTCAGAAAAAATTAAAGATGAGCAAAATCTGTGCTCAATGGTTCCACACAATCTTAAAGAGGAAAACATGCAGCAGAGGATGAAAACTGCAAAATTACACTTATGGATGTAAAAGCAAGCATTTCCTTCAACATATAAGTTTAGATGAAACCTGGGTTCACTGCTACTGACCAAGCTTGAAGAAGCAACCAAATGAGTGATGGCACAATGAAAGTATCAGCAAACACAGGATCTACTTAAATTTATGTTCATAATTGCTTATGCTTTTGACAGATCCTTGATACTCATTCAGTTCCTATGGAAAATTGTGTGAATAGTGTATATCACAATTACTTTCTGGAACATCATTTATGACCAGCTGTGTGTTGTAAATGTTCAAATCATGTGATGATGCTCACTCTCACATAGCTGCTCCTGTGGTTAAATTATTTTGCAAATTGAACTGGGAAATTCTGGAGCATCCTCCATACTCCTCAGATGTGAGCTCATGTGATTTTGACCTTTTCCCAAACATGAATTTACCGCCTAAAGGAGTTTGCTTTTGAACCAGACAGACAATTATAGCAGCAATAGAGCAGTCTGTCCAAAGATAAATATACCAAGATGCAATGGATGGCATCGTCATCTCTTTGAAGTACAACAGTGAGTTGTTCATATTGGAATAGATTACTTCTCAGTACAGCAACAATGTGACTGTTGCAAAAAGGTTTTCTTTCTTGTTAATTAAAATGTTGCCACTAATTATTGAATGACCTATGTATAGAGATACTTGGTAAACATAGAATATTTAACTGTTTAAAGTATGGTTTACAGCTATTTATATTCAAGAGATTTGCCATAATTATTATTTTCTTAGGAATCCTAAAGACTTTAATGCTATTTTTGGAATTACTGCAAGAAATAATACCACATATTAATAGACAGTGAATGTATCCAAAGTAAACTGCTCTGAGGATATTCATACCAGATATAAATTTGACTGACAATATTAAAAAGTAGATCTTGCTGACTTTTTTAGTCACAGTATCTACATATATTCACTTCCAAACTAATATTTTCATCTATGTTATGATTGTGTTCCTGGTGATCAGAACAAAAGCTTTGCACCTCTATTGCATGCATTAGCTGCACAACTACTTTAACAGAAAGGATGAAAGGAAAACAGACATATGTTTGTATTTGAAAATAAAATAAATCATATTTGTTCTTCAACCATTATAACTTTGAAATTTACTTATTTAATTATTATTTTATTGTCTTACTGACATTTTACTTTACAGAATTTGGTAGACTGGAATAAACCAATGCTTGGTCAAGTTTACAAGCTGGGCTTGCGCTATAAAGAATGGATAGCAGCACCTGTTGATCGGAGATTGCGGTTGTTTCATTCTAACCTGTTGGAGAATCTTACCATTACACCGTGGTATGTTATACCACTTATCTGGATTCCAGTAACCATATTGTTTCTGTATCTTGGTTTATCTGGAAGTAGTTATCAAATAAAAGGTAAAGACAATTAATTAAATGAATATGGTACTGGTATATCTTTAGCTTAAGGCTGTTTTGATACCTCATTTTGGCACTACTATCTGTCAAAAAATCAGCATTTCACAGAGGCAGTTTCTGAGGGGTGTTGCAAGTTTGTGCAGCTTCCAAAGGTAACTGCCCAAAATTAATTTTAAATTCACATTTTACACTAATTAAGGAAATTGAAGCTATTAACAGTGAAGCAACCAGATTCTAAAGTAAGAACAAAATTAGAAACTAAAAAAAGGGAAGTTTTTAGTTTCTGATTTTGTTCTTACTTTAGAATCACATTTTATAAATTTTATTTTGTTTATATTTAATTTACAATGCATTGGTATGAGGTTGTAATCTCAACTCACAATGTGTATGGTATAGAAAACAAAAATGTTTCAACTCTACATTACCAGAAATATGCATTAAATCTTTGCATGCACATCCTACCCACTAAATGTACATTAGTACCTCTGCGAGAGAAATCTTGTAGGGAGAATCCAGCATTTAACTCATGTGGTAAGGTTGTGAATTCGTGTTTCATAATATTCTTACTCCAAAAACATGAAAACTGAATTCTGTAATTAATTTATAATGTAAGTGATTTTCAACCCAATCATTTGAAGAAAAGCTGACATTTAAAGGTTTAGAAAGACTGACGTCCATTAACATATTAACATTAACATATATGTATTTGCTTGAATGTAATCCTTAAAAGTTCAATGTGCTGATGGACAGCTCCCAAAATATATCTTTAATTGCCTTATTACAAATTTTTACATTCATAATTGAATGTAACCAAAAATTTCATAGTTATATCTTGTGAAAACTGCATTCAGCTGTTTCCATCATAGTAACAAGCACCCGTGATGAAAAGAAAGAAGGAAAAATAAAAAAGGAAGAATGATTCCAATTGAAGAAAAGTACTAGAACTTGAAGACCGCCTCCATAGCACAGCTGGTAGCGCACTTGCCTCTGGCATGGAGGACCCAGGTTGATCCCTGGTACCAACATGGGGATTTTATCCCCTCTGGGAGATCTGGCATGGGGTGCACTCAGCCTCTTTAGGTCCCGGGAGGACCAATTGAGCAGCTACTTGATGGAGAAGTAGCAGCCCCAGGTAGAGAAGACTGCATAACTGGCCGGGAGGGCTCGGGGTGCTGACCACGTCCCACCTTCCAGTACTGCACCTCACCAATGATGCCTGTGGTGGGCAAAGGTGGGGGACGCAGAGCTGGGCGTTAGGCCTTGGCCCTTCATGGGCTGTTGCGCCAGGGTTTTTCTTTTACTAGAGCTTGAAACCTGAAAGTAATAACAAGCAATATCTCAGAAATTGTGAACTCCGACAAAGAAAATTAATGTGAAATAAATTCTGTGTTTTAACAAGATCTAAATTTTTTGTATAGTAAGGTCTGGTCTCTCATTTATGGTTTACCAGTTATTTAAAAGTCATCAAGAGCAAACAGGAATACATGGGCTATAGCCAGAAAATGCAAAATATAAATTTCATTTGTCATAAAAATATCTTAAACATGTGGCATTTTAATCAAAATCGTTTGAGCCATTTTTGAGAAAATCAAAATTTTAAAACATTTTTCCATGTATCCAATTGTCTTCAAAATCTTCAAGTCACATCCTTGAAAGACATTAAGCTTAAATACAAAGTTTGGTTTTTAACTGACTTTTTGTTTTTGAGTTATGCTGTTCACAGGAAGACTCAGACTCAGACACACAGACACTGACACACACACACACACACACACACACACACACAGACACACACACAGACACACACACAGACACACACACAGACACAGACACAGACACACACACAATTTTCTAAAACCTAAATATCCTTAGTTTGGATTCAGGGAGCGTCAAAACATATTTCTAGTGAAATCTCAACATCAAATTTTTGGGTTCAATACATACATTTCCTACTTACTATACCTATATAGTAGAGAAATTAAAAATGAGAACCATTACAAATATGTAAAAATTAACTCTTGTAGACCATTTTTTTAAAGAATTAAAAATATTAATTGTGCACAGTTTGTGTTTATACATCGTATTATGTTATGTGAAGCAAAATATTAATAACTTTATGACAAATGAAGATATCCATTTCCACAATATAGCAGAATCCCAATAACTCTTCTTCTTCTTTTTCTCATTGCCCTCCCCTTAGTAGGACTTATACCCCTAGGACATAAAAGCCAGTGCCTAAGGTCAGATGCCCATCAGGGAGCACAGGAACTCTGGACCGGACAGTGTAAAGACCTGGAAGCAGGTGGTCAGCCAAGCACCAGTGTGATAGTGAGGAAGAGGATGATATGAAATGCAGCAAAATCGATGATTGGAAAGGCGATAATGGAGCAATTGGTGGAATGAGTAGCGGGAGAAACTGGAAACACCCGGAGAAAACCCGCCCTCTCACCACTTCGCCCACCACAAGTACCACATGTGGGTCCCTGGGATAGAACCCGGGCCACCTAGGTGAATCCCAATAACTCAGCTCTCGATAACTAGACATTCCATGTAACTTAACCACCTTTTTACTTTCTCTACTACTAAGTAGAGGAGGTATTGTATTTCACCCAAAATTTCTATGTCAAGATTTCACTGGAAATATGTTTTGAGATCCCCTGAATCCAAAAACAGCATTTTTAGAAAAAGGTCTGTGTATGCGTCTGTGTGTCTGTCAGTCTGTGGACAGCATAACTGAAAAACGAAAAGTTGGTTAAAAACCAAAGTTGGTATTTAAGATATGATTTGAAGCTTTCCTGGCGATGAACATCTTGAATATTGGTATTTAAGTTTAATGTCTTTTAAGGATACGACACAAAGATTTTGAAGAAAATGACTCCACCTTAAACTACCCTTTACATGGAAAATTTGTCAACAATTTTGATTTTCTTGAAAATGGCTCTAACGATTTTGATTAAAATGCCACATATTTGAGACATTTTGATGACAAATGAAATGTATATTTTGAATTTTCTGGCTATAGCCCTTACAGCTCTGTTTATTCCGGATGACTTTTGAATAACTCGTAAGCTGTAAGAGATAGACAAAATCTTACTATACAAAAAATGTAGATCTCACTAAAACACACAATTTATGTCCAAATAAATTTTTTTTTGTAGAGTGAACCATTTTGGAGTATTCCTTGTTATTTGTATAAGTTTTGGGAAACTTATACTTCTGTCAAATGGAACATCGTTATTCATTTTCTTTTTATGTTAGGCATGCAAAGAGAATGGAATTTGAAAGCTTTAAAAGATTTGACTATTGCTCAAAGCCTACTGTATACCCATATCCCTGTTGCATGTGCAAGAAATCAAGCAATAAGATAATTTCTGCAAATGTTTATCTCAACTAACACAAAGAAAACAGAAGAATAAGAGTTTGTAAGAATGGTTAGTACAAGAGTAGAGAAAGTCATGTGAGTGCAACACATCAGATTTTTTATTTTAATTTTATTTTTATAGTTAAATTTGACTGTAGTAATTTCTATTATCTAATATATGGTATGAATAATGTAGGTACATTTTAATTAGTATACATATAAAATCTACTGCATTCTCCCTCAGTGACAAAATGGCTAACCGCTTATTGATCTTTGATATCTAGTCGGAACATATGCAACTGCCAGACCATTGTCACGAAACCAAAAGCTTGCTGCTACTAATGTGGATAAAGAGCACAAACACTTGTTAGGAAGGTTTGAAGTACTTTAACCAGTACAAAAGTATTTTTTAGAGGTGACGAATTGTACAGTGGTTTATGATTGAGTTCACTTTTGTATTTATACGATCATTGGGGTGTCAGGTTATCTTTCTGACCTCCATGTAGTACATAAACATTGTGTCCATGCATGATTAAGTACAGGGCTTTTGAATTGGTTCTTCACCACTGCACAGCCTTTTGTCTGTGCGAGTTTGAAGCTGGCCGCACGTAAAACATGTATAAAAATCTTACCTTATAGAAAATGCTGGAAATGTCGTGAACGATGGTTTAATCAATCCACAGCTTCTGTTCTTTTCAGATGAGGTGTGGTTTCATCTAAATAGTCATGTGAACACTCATAACAGTCGGTATTGGGCATTTCAAAATCCATATCGCATTCAAGAAATCCTTCATTATGATCGGAGAGTTGGAGTTGAGGATAGGGTTTAGGGCCCGTCGACAGCTAGGTCATTAGGGAAGTTGGAGTTTGGTGTGCTGTTAGTGCTAGACAAATAATTGGTCCAATATTTTACCACCAGACTGTAAATAAAGAGAGGTACCAAAATGGCATTTTGACCCCATTTTTTCATGAACTGACAAAAGAGAAATCATATGGGTGGTTTCAACAAGATTCTGCTACTGCCCATACAATCCATGAATAAAATGAGGGAAGTGATTAGTGCTGGTGTATGGCCCTCTCGCTCCCCTGATCTAACAGCGTGTGATTTTTACTTGTGGGGTAACCTGAAAGACAAAGTTTACGAGAAAAATCCTCACACATTGGAATAACTAAAACAAAATATTAGAAATTAAATCAGAGACATTACAGTAGCCCAACTTAATCGTGTGAATCAGAATGTGTTTTCCCGATATAATGCCTGTATAGCGGAGGAGGTACGACATTTCCAGCATTTTCTATAATGTAAGATTTTTATACATGTTTTACGTGCAACTTGTTAGTAGCGACAAACCCGGCCGCAGCAGCTTCAAACTCGCACAGGCAAAAGGCCCTGCAGCGGTGAAGAACTGGTTCGAAAGCCCTGTACAGTGCCATCTCACATTATCAGTAGTATCTTGCTTATTTCAAGGAATGCAAGAGAGATGTTACCCCATCATCAATTTGGATGTCACTTGTGCAGATCTTAGTAAGGTCATTTGCCACGTCTAAAAATACCTCTGTATGTGGTAAGCTAAACTTTCAGTTACATATTTCGGTTACAGTGCAGCTTCCAAGATTTCAGGCTTACTGTTTGTGTTATGTTGAGTTGTTTGTGCCAGTAAAAATGTCAAATGAGAAGGAAAGACAAAAAGTTAACATGACAATGGAAATTAAATTTGATGTGTTAAAGAGACCAGACAAAGGGGAACATATTAATACGTAATAAATATTAGGATATGTTATACTTTTGTTTCCTATCTTGTGCTAGAATATGTATTTATACAGGGTGTAAATGAATAACATTGCACAAATTTTACTGGTGATAGACGGTTCATAGACAATCAATTTGAGATAGGAAACCTATGGTCTTGGATTACAAATTACAGAACTGTGCCTTAAAATTGTTTGGGAGTATGCACGCCACTGATCATATCCACAGCAGGTGTAAGGCATGATGAGGGAACAATTGGGCAAATTCTGTAGCCTGTCTCTTTAGCATAATGGATATGGTGCAATGACGTGAAGGTACACGTCTGTTAAAAGCGCAGGTTCAAATACCACAAGCCCACATTTTGTATGTCCTTTCTTTCCTTCTTTCTTTCTTTTCTTCTTTCCCTCTTTTTTCTTTCCTTCTTTTTTCTCTTTCTTTCCTCCTTTCCTTCTTTTGTCTTTCCTTCCTTCATCCCTTCTTTCCTTCATTCATTCCTTCCTTACTTCGTTTGTTGTTTGTTTGTTTTATATGTTTGTTTGGTTGGGCCTTACTTTCTTTCTTCATAAGCACATGCTTAATTTAATTTGATTTACAGGAAACATTTGTGTTGCAGTGTAATTTTTCGTTTAACTAATGTTTAAACTTTTTGCTTAAGTATTATTTACACCCACATAACCTAAATAGAATGAACACACTGAAAACTTCGTTTTCACTTAAATCAGATGGTTCAAGCCTAACTAGCAGTTTAGAAACAAGTAAATAACTGATTAGCACTTGAAAGAGCTACATGTGATTGAATTATTATAAACATAGGTTGAGTTAATATTAATATTACAATACAATAAGTAGAGACAAGCAGAACAAAGGTACGGAAATAAATAATCAGTAAGCGTAGGTTTCATATCTTGATACCTTAATTAAATCTGATAATAAATTGAACAATAAAATAAGAGAAAGAATACAGGCAGGGAATGAAGTTATTATGCAAATAAAAAGATTTTCTCTAATGGAATAATAATCAGAAATACTAAACCCAAAGTTTATAAGCCATTAAAGGCCAGTAGTAACCTAGTAACCTATGGGTCTGAGGTTTGGTGTACCACAATGAACAATGAACGATGAATGAGAGAAAAATACTCACACAAATGTTTGAACCTGTAAATTGTGGTCAACAGAATTGGAGAGTGAGAAACAATCAGGAAGTAAATTATTTAATAGAAGTAAACAATACTATGCACATTGTATATGATGGTGGTAATTTGCTATTTTAAAGCATAAGCACAACATTGCTCTCAAAACGGAAAAGAAAGGGGGTAAAAAATGTTTACCCCGCTCCAGGTTTGAACTCGATTTCTCTGAATCATTTGGTCCACAGTCAGTTGGCTTAAGCATGCAGCCAAGCCCACATTTTAGAACTAGCCTATATTTCTATAGCCGCTCCCTACAATCTGCTACCCATTGCAATGGCATGCAGCCACATGTTAAGCGATTTTGGTAACACTACAATTTAGAAATACTTCTTCAGAGAGACAGCAGACAGGCTTTACTAACTTCCTAATAAGCACTATTTCGATTCCAGTGGATAATATTGACATATTTCTTTCTGTTTATGATTTATCTGTCACAATCTCTAATTACTTTGAATATGTATAACTTATTAATTTTATGCCGTAGACCATTGTTTCCTATCTCAAATTGATTGTCTATGAACCCTCTATTACCAGTAAAATTCATGAGGTGTTATTTATTTATGCCAACAAACTTACTGTTGGTGTTTTTAAACACACAGGCCGTGTGTGGGCAAACTTTGAGAGGTAGAACTGGCACTTAAAAATTCAATGCCACAACTGGTTAGAGCACCCGCCCAGTAAGCGGAAGGTCTGTGGTTCAAATCCCAGTTGTGGCATTGAATTTTTAAGTTCCAGTTCTAGCTCTCAAATTCATGAGATGTTATTCATTTACACCTGTATAATTTTCAGTATTATGTTATGAGTTGTGAATAACAGACCACTTATTCCATAAAACTAAACATTTTGGTAACTTGACAGCCTCTCAGTGCACATTAGGTCAAGTTGTTGAGATTCTATTGTTGTTGTTGTTGTTGTTGTTAGCTAATGCTGGATTTCTGACAATGAAGTCATTAATCCTCTTGCTCTCCAATATTTTTCACTGATGGATGGGGCATTAGAAGTGGCAGGGCATATTTGAAGGTGGTGTCGATCCATTTCCTCTTGCAGATCACATAGAGGACAGAGTGGTGAAGAATATATCCCAATTCTGTTTAAATGTTTTGCCAGACAATCATGTCCTGTAATCAACCTGAAGGTTGCAACTGCTGTTTTTCGAGGATACTCAGGAATTACTGTTTGAATGTTTGGTAGTTCCCATCTTTTATTCTTTGATTCTTCATAGTAATATTTTGCAATAATTTTTTTGAATTCAGAGTTGACTAATCTTTTAGCTGCATAAAATGGTAAATTAACTATTGATTTCTGCACATTGCCGGTACCCTTTTTTGCAAGAAAATCAGCTTTCTCATTACCACTCAGTCCACAGTGAGCTGGTATCCATTGGAAGACTAGGTGTTTTTGAAGTGCTGTTAGATGGGTAAGGATTTTCCAACATTCTATAATTGTTTGGTTTTTTGGTGACAACTTGAAAGTAATTGCTATAATTGCTGCCCTGGAATCTGAGAGAATAACTGCTTGCTGAAAATGTGAAATTCTGTACTAAAGATTTTGTAGGGCCATTCGAATTGCTTCAATTTCTCCATCAAAGTTTGTAGTTCCATAACTTAAAGATTTGTAATAGGAAAAGAGGTGACATGTGACTCCAGCACCTGCTCCATCGCGGTTTGATATCAATGATCCATCAGTATAAATATGGAGCCATTCATGTTCTGGAAATCTAGTATGGATTGTCTCTAATGCCAATAATTTTAGAACACTAGTTGGAGTATCACTTTTCTTAACTTCTTCTGTCAGGTGTAAATAATATGTGATGTCTAATGTTTGTGTCGGATTGACTTTAGATATGAAGTTTTCCTTTGAATTAGGAAGGTATACATTCTTCTTGATGTCTTGAATTTTGGAAAGAAAGCTCTCCTGAGTCTTTAGTGCATGTGTAAAATTTCTCTTGTGCCATGTATTGAATGGGAGTCTGATCAACTTTTTGTGTTGAATAAGAGCCACTTTTTCTATTTCATATTCAATGGGGCATTGGTTGGTTAGTATTTCCATAGCTGCTATTGGTGTGGTTTTGATAGCACCTGTAATTAATCTCAGATTTTGGTTTTGAAAGATTTGAATCTTTTTTGTGTTTGCTGTTACAAGAACTTCACTGCAGTAAGTAAATAATGGTTTTATATATACATTGTATGTTGGAGATTCTATTGTGGGACTATGCAATTTAATAAATCGCCAGCATATTTAAAAAACAGTCAATGCATTGAGAGGTAGAACTGGAACTTAAAAATTCAATGCCACAACTGGGATTTGAACCACAGACCTTCTGCTTACCGGGCGGCTGCTCTACCACTGAGCTATTGTGACAAACTGCCAGAATGGCATTAAATTCTCAAACCAGTTCGTATTTCTCCTGGTGGCATTGAATTTTTAAGTTCCAGTTCTACCTCTCAAACTTTGCCCACACACGGCTTGTGTGTTTAAAAACACCAACAGTAAGTTTGTTGGCATAAATAAATAATAGTCAATGCTAAATAAGGAAAAATTGAAGATATTAACAGTGAAGCAACAAGATTCTAAAGTAAGAACAAATTAGAAACTAAAAACTTCACTTATCTTATTGTTTTGGTGCTAACCCTGGGGTTTCAAGCTGTGTCCAGCTCATTCTCAAAGCCATATAAACAAACTCGTTACCAAAACAATAAGATAAGTGAAGTTTTTAGTTTCTAATTTGTTCTTACTTTAGAATAGTCAATGCATTGTTTCAAAAGAGACTTGAAGAACTTGCCACAGAGAAGGCTTATTATAACATAGAGGAGTTTCTGGACTCAATTTAATAGCTAATTAAATTCACTGATGTATTTAAATTGATTAATATTGCAATTAGATTTATATTAGGATAATTTTGTATTAATTAATTTAATATAATGAAACCATGTATACATTGTCACTTAATAGTGAGTAAATTTGAATTTTAATTGAATTTGAAGCTACTAGACTGTGCATTAGAGTCATTCCACATCAAATCACACGAAATATGATAAAAATTGAATTTAATATCTCAGATTTTCTTTTCTTCGTTTTATAAAAAAAAGTTTATTTTGGCAGATATTGGTTTTTGAAATACAGTAGAGTCTCGATTATCCAACCTAAACTGGGCCTGGACAACGTCGGATAACCGAAAATGTTGGATAATACAAAATAAGTTGCAAAATGAAGTAAAACATGGCAGGTATACTGTATTACTAAAACAATGGTTGGTTTTTTGACATTTACTGAATAATCAAGCCAATTGTACATGTAATATTGAACAAAAAGAAGCTCCAAATATCTTAAGAAAAGAAACTTTTCAATGAAGTCTGCTGCGAAATTTTGCCATCGACAAAACATCAATACCTCAGTTGCACTTTCCTCCGACTGTTACTCCACGTATGTTAATGCCATCTCTAAAGTACAACCTTCAGTGTGACTCATCTTGCTCTTCAATTCCCCATTCTGCTTCATTCTCATTTTCATTGCCATTCACGAAAACAACAATATCAGGGTCTGTTAATTCAAACTGTTGATCTTCTGCACACCAGCTACTCACATCTTGAGTCATAGCGTCCTCACAGTCTGGAATGCAGTTCAGTAAAGGAACAATGTCACCCATGTCTTCTTGGTTTTCATCATCACTCAACAATATGTTCCAAGACGTTGCTAATGTCACTGTTTCAATTTCTTTCCAAGCCTGAGCCACCCAGTATGCAACGTCTTTCATGTTGATGGATCTTAACTTTTCCATCATGTCCTTGCCATTGTCCATTTCCTCTATCAGGGACAAAAGGAGTTGCAGCACACCTTGGTCCGTGGCTGGCACAACATCACCTTAGGTGGGAGAAACAAGACCTTGATATCACCACTACTAAGTTCTTCTACGTTTGGGTGTGATGGGGCATTGCCTAATAGAAGGAGAGCTTTCCTTGGGATGTTGTTGGAAGCTAGAGCCTTCTCTATAATTGGCACAAACTGTGTAAAGAACCAGTCTTTAAATATGGCAGCAGACATCCAGGCAGAATTCTACGCTTGTAGCCAGGTGCAGACGCCTCTACTTGGGCTGCAAGAGTGTTAGATGGCAGCATCTTGAAATTTAGTCCAGTTTCATCACAATTAAAAATCTGATCACCAGTTAATCCTTCAGCAAGAATTAATTCTTGGAATTCCTTTTTAAATTTCAAAACGTCATCAGAGTTAGCGGACAATTTTTCACCACAGATATTAAACTGCCTAATACCCTACCGTTTTTTCCAACGATCAAACCACCCAGCGCTGGCAGTAAAATTAGGATCCCCTTCATTGAACTCTTTCAGGAAATACAGCGCCTTCTCTTGCAGGATGGGGCCTGTTATTGGTAGACCTTTTCTCGTTTTTGAGTGAACCAAAGAAACAGTGCCTCACCAACATTTTTGTATTCACATTGTTTCATTGTTTTTCTGTGTTTTAGTGCATCACTTGTTGCTTTTCAATTTCTTCCCTCTTTTTCTTCCAGTCCCCCACTGTAACACACCCAACACCATAATCTGAAGCCACTTTTTGAAGAGCTTCCCCCTTGTCCAGTCTCTTTAATGCCGTCAACTTGTCTTCCATGGAAACAACCACTTTCTTCCTTTTATTTGCCATGTTGTACTCACAGGAAATGAAAACAATACCGTCCGCACCCAAGCTATATCTGCACACTCACAGAAGGTTTGATGATGCACATTAATAGCACTGACAATTTACTCCTCAGTGTTGTCAGCCTAGTATGTTAACACTTTTATATAAGACACAGTAAATTCCAATTACTTTATTTGTACGTGTGTGTGTGTGTGTGTGTGTGTGTGCGCGTGCGTGCGTGCGTGCGTGTGTGTGTGTGTGTGTGTGTGTGTGTGCGCGTGCGTGCGTGTGTGTGTGTGTGTGGGTTTTTTTTTTTTTTTTTTTAAATGATGCATGCCCCATTCCATATGAATACTACATGCTTGAATTTATTTATTTACATACAATTTACATTTTATATACATGTACATGTTGGTGATGTTCTATTTGAACATTTACATCTTTATTTACCTCTAATTTTTATCTACCTTAGTCTAATTGAGTACTTCTCTATTGTGATATTTACAGTTTTTTTTTTTTTTTTTTTGACTTTATTTCTTTAACCTAATGCTATTTTACAAATCATAAATCTGGTACTTATCATATAGTGAAAGGCAAATATTATTATACTTGTAACAGCAGTAGAGTATTGAACTGTGTTTGGACAATGATACTGATTGCAATTTTGGTAAGGAGTAGAAATTATATATATTTGAACTTAAGTCATTCTATTTCTGTGAATTGTATAGCATTAATGAAGTTAACGAAAGGTTGTATGAAATTGTTTCCAAGTTCTTCTTTGTTTATGGGCCAAGTAGCACCTTTACTTTGTATCTTCCTAATCATTGCGTTTCTCTGGTTGTTTAGTATTTTGCATCGAAATATAATGTGGTTTACTGTTTGGTCCTCTTCTTCACATTTGCACATTGGGTTATCTAAAAATCCAAACCTGTGGCGATATGATCTTAGCTTTCCATGTCCTGTTATCATTGCTGTGAACTCCGGAGATATTGGTAACCGTTGCTTTAATCTTCTTCTCACGGATGGGAAATATTCTTTGGTTACTGCTCCTTTCCTTGATGCTGTCCATTGTTGTTGCCATTCTTCGAGTGCAGTTTCTTTCTCTCTAGTTACTATTGCTTCTTTTGATACTTTGTCATATATTATTTCAGTGTCTTCCGCGGCAGCTTGTTTTGCTAGTCTGTCCACAAGTTCATTTCCGTGTATTCCCGCGTGTCCTTTCACCCAGCCGAAATGTAGTGTCCACTTTGATTTTGAAAGTTCAAGGATTTTGGTTTTGATTGCTTCTATCAGCTGGTTATGTTTCATGTTGTTCCTGAGCAGATCTAGAGTTATCTTACTGTCTGTGAATAATGCAGCTCGTTTTTCATCGCATTCTCCATATCCAAGCTCATCTAGTTTTTTAAGTGTTTTTAATAATGGCAGTGTGTGTGTGTGTGTGTGTGTGTGTGTGTGTGTGTGTGTGTGTGTGTGTGTGTGTGTGTGTCTTTATTCACCGTAAGAATTTTTTTACAAATTCATGGCTTTGTCAATTTTTAAATAGGGAATACAAATAATTATATATTGAGAACAAACTACCTTTGTTTTGATAATAGGCTAATATAGATTACACCTGCATGTTTTCACTACCATGAGATAAACCCGAGCGTTTGTTTATGTCTTGAGTATCGAGTGTTATCGCTAACTAGTTGTTGACAACATTGCACCTCTCCACGAAGAGAAGTTGACGTAATAATAATTTTAGTGATTGTTATTTGAGAGATATGTTTTTTTCTTAATATGTATAGGTATGTTAGATAATAAGAATGTCGGACAACCAAAGGTCAGATAAGCGAGACTCTACTGTATCCCAAAACTTACGCACTCCTCACCCTTCGATCAATCATACCTCTGATTGTAATCAAAGAAATTACTTGATATTTTGCTCAAATTAAAAGTAGATTTCATGAGGTATTTATTAGAACATTTTATTATTATTAATATTATATTTTATAGGATTCAATGTTTAAGGTTAGATATAAAATAAACTCGGCCATTTAAAAATCTGAAAAAAAGAACTAAAAATACACTGAAGTTTACTCAAGGTTCCCAGAAAAAATCAGAATGGAGTCTCTAATAGTTCAGTTGTAATTAAATTACTTACAAATCAGTGCAGTGGACCCGTGTGGCAGTGGTGATGGTTACTGTAACCTCGCACAATTGCCACCTTCCATTCCGGCGACTGCTGACTGCTGACTGCTTGAGGCCCCATGAACGTTGCAACAGTACAGCAAGGAGAACACTGCTAGCTGACACTATTATATGTACACTATTAGCATCTTCAAAATATTTATTAATTTTATTGTACCAATCTTCAAAAATTATTAAAAGTTTAACTTTCAATGTTTATCATCTGTTGTGCAGAAAGATTCAATTAATTTTGTAATAATATCATTACTGTCTGATTTTTTAGTGGACGTTGCTGCATTATCCTCAACACAAAAAACTTCCTTTGCTACGGAACTTGTCACCTTCTGGAGCTTTTCTTGGGGATATCACTTTTATATTTTCTTTTTTTGATAGGGGATTCACCTATTGAAACTAAACTCTTATTAATATCCTCAATATTATCAACATCTTGCACAGACACAGAACTACCTGAAGAAGAAATGGAATTTTTATTTCCTTCGTTTGTGTGGCATTCACTTGATGTATGTTTATCATCATAAGAACCAGAGGCTTCAGATAACGGTTCATTTGATGTAGAATGAAATTTATACACTTTTATGCAGCATGAATTACATCCCAGCTATGGCATTGAATTTTTCAGTTTCTGATTCAACCTCTTAAACATTGCCCACACACGGCTTATGTGTTTAAAAACACCAGCAGTAAGCTTGTTGGCATAAATAAATAATAATTATCATCTAAAGATTACTTAAACCCGGGACATAAAGTACTTACAATTGTAAATCGTCCTTGGAGTATTTATCTCTGATGTGAGATTCCCTTGGGGTTAACCAGGAAAAAGTATGAATCAGCTGGAGAATTTAATGTCGTACTGGCAAGTTGGCCATGGTAGCTTAATGGTTAGAGCAGCGGCTCGATAAGCGGAAAATCTGTGGTTCATATCCCAGCTATGGCATTGAATTTTTCAGTTCCTGATTCAACCTCTTAAACATTGCCCACGCACGGCTTGTGTGTTTAAAAACACCAGCAGTAAGCTTGTTGGCATAAATAAATAATAACTACCATCTAAAGGTTACTTAAACCTGGGACATAAAGTACTTAAAATTGTAAGTCACCCTTGGGGTATGTGAGATTCCCTTGTGGTTAACCGGGAAAAAGTATGAATCAGCTGGGGAATTTAATGTTGTACTGACAAGTTGGCCATGACAGCTTAATGGTTAGAGCAGCCGCTCGATAAGCGTAAGATCCGTGGTTCAAATCCCGGCTGTGGCATTGAATTTTTCAGTTTCTGATTCAACCTCTTATGAATTACATATTTGCACATCCGGAGACTCCATTAAATTAAATTTTGTTAATAAATCGTGAGTTTATCTTACATTAGTTTTCTTAAAAGACTGTTTAGGAAGATTAAAAGGATTTAAACATTTGTTGTTTCTTATGCAATAATGATATGACCTTTTCCCACTGAAATTAAATTTGTAACTGGTTAGTGTCTCATCAGAATTGTTTATAAAGACGGTATCTGGAACTGATAAAGAGGAGATGTTGTAACAATAAACATCCTTTGCTTGCAGCTGGGGTGGATAGCACATGCTCAAATGTAAATAGAAATGAATCTCTATTTCATGTTATCCATGAGTGCTTGCAGGCCTCCAGAAAAAAAAAATTGTAGCAAATGTACTTATGCATGCTCCATAGTTTTTAATGTCTTGTTTTATAGATAAAATGTCAGGGAATACGTGTATATTTCTTTTTTAAAGTTTTTAAAACATCAATTTAAATTCTATTTTTGGTTTTACAAAATATAGCATCAAAAGCAGTCCAAAATTTATACATAATAAAGATTGGTTGAAAGTTGTTAAAAGTGTTGTATTTAACCTTTCCAGTGCACCAAACCCCAACTCTCAATTCTATATGGCCTTAGAGTAACAAGTGATTTTATATTACGGAGCGCGTAGATATTGCTTAGTTTCTAATAGCCATAACCAAGAAAATACTTTAAAAATATGGAAATAAAAATAATATGTCTCCTTATTTGATGCCTTATTATTCATAAACAAAATTTCAACCTCCTGCGAAAAAGTCGTGTTTTATGGGTGTGCGATTTGACATGGATTGACTCATTAGCAAATGCACCTAAAAATGTGAAGCAAATCCTGGTTTTACCACTGGATGTACACAGTGCAATGAAAGGAGTTCTGAAAATTGAATGCTTAAATGACAATCTGTAAGAAATGATTATCAAACTAAGCTGTCAATATGTAACAGCAAATGTAGACCAGATTTTTCTCTGAACCACAGAAGTGTTCCATTATTGGCCTTTAACTGCAACAGTCATATTGGCAACCTTTTAACTTTGTAACATACTGCCATATCAGCAATGGTGTTAACTCGTGTGCATTGTCACTACATTTTTTTAGAATTTGTATATTAGATCAAATACACATTCACACTCTCATTCATACTTCCAGACTCTGGGGAGGGTAGGGAATAATCTTGCCCAAGAAAAAATTCCTACTTCTCCCAGCTGGGAATCCAACCCAGGGTTCCTTCGATTGTGCTATAGAGCCATCATATAGACTTATTGTTGAAAGCCAAACATTTATATTCTTTTTTAATGAGCTTTAACCCTTTCAGAGCTACATCGTTTTCAACTTGCTGACCACTCCATGCTCAGTTATTTCTGTACTAATTAAATTCTCTTAAATATATATTACAGTGCTTAAAATTAAAGTATGTTCTAAAACACTCAACAAAGTTCTTGTAGATAATGGAAGATGACCCACATACCAAAATTTTCTAATTTACAAAATGAAAAGACTGCATAATCCTGATCGTTTTCACTGACAATAAAATCCAAAAAATTGGATGGTAATTCATTAAAACATTTTCATAATTCACTATCACTAAAGCACTTCTGCTTGAGGCTGCCATTTTCTGCACCCTAGAAATGCCATAATTCCCTGCATCACATGATACGAAGCTTGCATCGCTCATGGTGCAGCAACGTGTGCATTGTGCAGACCTTCAAATATTTCATTCAAGGGAGCAGCACATGCCAGATATAGTGCTCACAGACACTTGATTCTCTCCATTACAGATAGCACGACCATACAATGTATTAAAACTGCCTTCAGAAATCGCTGTCTTGGAGCTATACCTTCCTTTCTTAATGTAATATGCATAACATATATACACCTTATTAGCACAGAGCATGTTAGAAATCGTTAAGATATACATGTTATTAGCAGTGAAACAGTTAACCGTGTATTTAATGTTGGATGCAGAATGAAGTGGTTGAAATGATGCTCAAGTGAGCCTGGAGTCTATAGAATTTAGTTACCCAACATTTGGCTTTTTAAGGTAGGGGAAAAAACCAAAACAAGTTTGAACCTGGGACCTTTTGAATGTCACCCACAATATGTACCTCCACAGCACATAGTTGGACATGTATATTTATGTTTTGACTCTAAATTTTATAGCTGATATGATAGACTAAAGACATAACTATTTTCTTATCAGCCATTTGGTGAGTAGAGTAATTCATGTCAAATGAATATTCATTACAAAACATAAGATTAGATAAGATACGATTCTGCATCATTCACTTTAAAATAACCTTTCTGATGTTGTCCTGTGTTGAGAAACTGAGACTGGGGAAAAACGGGAAGAGAAAATGAACACCTTTTGCAATCCCATAGTTTGCAGGGAGCCACAAAATCATGTACACAAAATGAATTTAGTGATATGCACTGTTTGGGAGAATCTCTCAGTTTCTTATCATCTTACAGGGTCTAACAAGGAGTGAGTCACCAATGACAGTTGCAATGAGGACAAGCAAACGTGATGGTAGGAGAGGGAAGGGTAACATACACCTGGTCTTTTAAAAAAGTCAAATTTTAATTTTCTTTAGATTTATCTCCAAATTCTTCATACCCACTATGGAATAGATTGCAAATGTTAATTGAAATAAGTTGGTAATTGGGTTAAATGATTCTGTGTTACAAGAAAAACTTTAACTTTGCTCTTAGAATCACAAAAATGTGTAAAGCTTTACAGTAAACATAATGCAATATTATATTGAAAAATATAAAGACGGTAATTATTATTTATTTATGCCAACAAATAAATCTTTCTGCAAATTTCCCCTACATTTATACTGAAATTAAAATTGGTATCGAAATAACTTTAAACATGTTTGTCTGTTATATTATAATACAGTTTCCTTTTGAACAAAAGGTTTTCTTCTAATACCTAGACAATAATTCACCTTTCTTGGGTGGCATTAAAATTTAATTACATTTCTGTGGATTTGCACAGTTACTGAAATTTGTTGAACTATGTTACCAGCTTGCCCTAGACCAATAATCAGGCCACTGATGTGTACAGCATGCTGTGAATCAAACAAAAGTAGCTTAACAGTGCTATGGAGTGTTTACTGTCATCCAAACAAAACTTGGTGAAAAGTCAGTGTGAAAAGATTTTGGAAGGAACAAAAACCAGATGCATTCAAAAAACCAAAAGAACACTACAAAAGTAGTGATAATGAACAAATTAAATTATTTAGAAAAATGGAAGAAATGCTAAAGGACAGTGAATATGAAGTGATCAATAAAAACACCTTAACCACTTGTATTTAAACTTTCGAAAAAACTGCATCAAACTCAAGTGTAATACCACACAAATATTTAGTTAAACCAGGTAACCCAACCTTACCCAGGCTCCATGACTTCCCAAAATACACAAACCAAGCATAGCAATGAGACCTATAATTAATTAGCAGCATTGACTCACCAACTTACAAACTGGCAAAATGCCTAACCAACAAATTCAACTCATTCCCTAAATTCGACAGTCTGGGCATCAAAAATAGTTATGAATTGATAGAACACATAAAAGACTTCAAACTAACAGAAGAGGACACCCTT
The DNA here is from genome assembly GCA_030765045.1 of Tenodera sinensis. Taxonomy (NCBI): domain Eukaryota; kingdom Metazoa; phylum Arthropoda; class Insecta; order Mantodea; family Mantidae; genus Tenodera; species Tenodera sinensis. The sequence continues at coordinate 292,026,583 of CM060962.1, read as the reverse complement.
GTCTTGTTTGATGTCAAATCACTATTCCCCAGTATACCACTAAAACAGCTCCCACCACTGGCTCAAATCAATGTCATCACCAGAAATTACAGACTACATAGAACTCACCTAACTATGCACAGAACAAAATTTCTTCCAGTTCCAGACAAAATATTTCCGTCAAACTTCAGGTTTAGCAATGGGCAACCCTCTCACCCTTCTTGGCAGATATTTACATGAGCACATTGGAAATAAGGATCACCAAGAGTTTCTCATGGATGTTCAAACTTTGGCAGCAGTACGTAGATGACATATTTGCAATAGTCAAAAAAAAAAAAAAAAAAAAAAAAAACACATCGGCAATGCTCTAAGACTCCTAAACATCCAGGAAAAAAGCATGAAGTTCACTATGGAATTTGAAAATTATGAAAAACTACCATTTTTGGATTTACAAAGAATCAAAAACAAAATAGAATAAACTTCGGCATTCACAGAAAACCAACAAAGACAGACAATTACATACATAAAAGCTCATAGTTACAATCCAAGAAGTCACAAACAGGCAACCCTCAATAGCTTAACACATAAATTGGTGAACATCCCCCTTCCAACAGAAGAACACAAAGCAGAATATTGCAAATTAATTGAAATAGCACAAAAACACGGCTTCCCCAAATCATTAGTAGATAAAAAAGTGAAACGAGCAGAAACAAGAAAGTTACTGAAAGAAACTACAACACTCACAGCAGCAGAAACAAAAATGACATTCAAAAAGTTTACATTCCATCCTTGGGCCTTTGAAAAATTCAAAAAAGTTTTCTAAAAACAGAACATTCAGCTAGCACCAGTGACCCACTACTCCATAAAAAATCTACTGAACTCAAACATCAAAGATACCATCCTCCCCAATAAAAAATCTGGCATATACCAAATTGAATGCAGTGAATGTAATGAAGTGTATAGAGGAAAAACCAAAAGAAATGTAGAAGTAAGATCCAAGGAACACTTTAGAAATTTAAAAACCAAACAGTTGGAAAAATCAGCAGTTGCCACTCACTTTTGGACAAACAACCACAAAATAAAGCTAGAACCAAAACTCCTTAAACACGTAACGGGAAAACAAGAGCTGTCCACATGGGAACAAATCTTCATTTTGAAAAATAGAAACAGAGTATTCAATTTCGACATCCCTGGGAAGGATATCTTCAGCAAGTTCCTTGAACCACCACCAGAGGAGACCTCAGAGGAAACATCACCATCCACACCAGGGAGAACCAGTCAATGTCTGGTTGATAATGTAGGAAAGTCAGCCTCCAAAACACGTTCCGGTAAATTATAAGAAAGTGTTTTGTAGTGTTATTAATCGGCTCACCTTTTTGGTTTAAAATGAGCTGATTGTTTTACCCTTGGCATTGTTCTCATTACCTTTTCTTGTATATGAAATATTTTTTGAAGTGAAGCTAAAATGTTATCAATCCACTCATAAATTCAATATGTTAAAACATTTCATTTTTTATAATTACTTCAAGCAAGATTAGGTATTTGTAAACTTGGGTTAATATGAAATTATTAAATGAAGGATTGTGTTTATGTTAAGATGTAAACTTAATTTATATTGTTTTCGTATTACTCTACAGATAGCACCAGTGTTTTATGGGCAGCTTTTAGTTTATTATTTGGAGTTGCAATTTGGTCTCTAATGGAATACTCCGTCCATCGCTGGGTTTTTCATCTACAGCCACCTCATACTTCCCCAGTGCTCATTACACTTCATTTCCTTTTACATGGTCTTCACCATAAGGTAATGTAACAGTCATGAAAATGATAGTTTGTAAAGTGAGTTTTATAAGATCAAGGAAAATATCGATAGATGATGTGACAAACCCATACAACTTCCTCTACCCTTTTTAACCTCACATAATATCCTATTAAAATATATAATTTGGGTCAAATAATTCTTTTTGTAGCATTAGCCATATTTTAAATATTTCATGTTATATTTTTAATTTTCCAAAGCACATTAGCTAACATACATGCTTGAAACTTTGTGATTCCAACGTTTTATTTTCATCACAAAGGCTTGTTATACCATGGATAAACATTTTAATGTTGCTTCTGCTAGTTTAATGTAACTATGCAGTTTTTGCTTAGTTTCAAATAATTTATAATAAAAGTATATTGTGAATATCAGAATGTGGTGCTGCAAATTCTATAACAGAATCTCTCTTTATATGACTACTACAGAGAGATCCAAATACTTGTGATCCGCTATGTGGCATTTTTCCACTGTGCACACGGAAAGACCATAAGAGCAGCTGACATACACAAGGTCACAAGTGACTTGTTTTTCTCTGCTCTGCTCACAATCAGTATTGAGCTCATGCGATAACACGTGATTGAGTTCTTGCCAGTGCGCTTTATTATTTAGTCCTATATTTAGTCACAAAGTGTATTATGGCTCAGCATTTTTCTACTGCACAGCATGTATTCATTTATTTATGATTCGTATGTGTTAACTCAGCTCGCCAGGGTAAAGTACAATTTGCAGAACAATTTCCATTTAACATTTTTCATGGATGAGTGTACATGAAATAATCATTACTAGACCTCTGAGAAACCTAATATTGTTCATGAAATACCCCTTCATAATGAAAAAATTGGTGTATAGTGTGCCATTGGTGGAGAAAGAGTTATAGGCCCAATTTTTTTCGAGTCAAAAGTTGACACCCATACATACGTGAATACACTTTTGTGCCCTTTTTTTAGGGAATTAATCGACACAGAGTGTGATGTTGCCTTTTTTCAACAAGACTCTGCAACAGCTCATACAGCCAATCTTTCGATGAGAACAACTGAAAGTGCGTTTCAGGACAGAATATTAGTAGAAATTTGTGGCCCCCTCACTCACCTGACCTAACCCCTGCGATTTCTATCTCTGGGGTAACTTAAAGCACAAAGTGTACGAGACAAACCCACACACTCTGGAAGAATTAAAACAGAATATCCATCAGGAAATTGCCAGCATTTCTCAACATGAACTGCGGTGAGTGGTGGATAATTTCCTAGAGGTGCCAAAAATATATGGATGGTGGTCAGTTTCAGCATCTGCTATAATTATATTGGTAAGTAAAGCCTTTAACAGTAGTTTTAAAATCCTATATGGTTTTATCTGCACTGTTCTATGACAGCGGCAGTAAGCGACGACTGCAGAAGACCCATAAAAACAAAACACAGCACAGCAGTTTCACAGTCTTTTGGATCACCCGTTATAATCTATACCCAAAAGATATATGTGAATTTGTCATAGGTAGAGAAGGTTGTGTGGATGCTCACATCAAATGCTTTTTCATTTGTTTTTTCTTTTTTAGGTTTAAAAAGTACCAGAGTGTTTTTTTGCATTATTAGGGAGCGAACCTTCATACAGGAAACAAAAGGTTGCAGAGTTTGTACTATAGGAAGTGAGAGGGGTCAGTCTGTCATATGATCACAACACAGAGGAGTCCAGGTACAGTTGACGCAAGAACATTGTAGATAACTTTGCTGCATAACTTATATTCAATGCTGTCACCATTTGCAGTAATATATTCACTCCCAAATTATTGTACAAGTTCAGCAATAGGTGTGCGTGTACAACTAGTGAACACACTCAAGAAACACTATGCACTGTAGGCAGTGAGCCCAGTTTGTGCTGTCACTGTATGCACGCAATGATGTCACGCTCTGTCCACCTGGCAGGTAACTTGCGATCACCTCATTTCACGATAGCTGTATAAAGGTTCGAACCCTATGCATTATGTATGAATGTAAAAAGTAATTTAATAGAATTTATTAAATCACAACAGTTTCATTGTTAAGAACAATGTTCTTTTTATACCTGTTGCTATTATTAGAATAAGAATCTTGACATTTCGGTTTAACATTATACCTTTCAATGTAGGTACCATTTGATGAGCGTCGCCTTGTTTTCCCACCGTTTCCTGCTGGCATTGTAGCAGTCGTTATGTACTATACTTACAGATCTCTAATGCCTGAATGGATGCTTCATTTTTCTTTAGCTGGTACAGCTGCAGGTAGGACTGATTTTTATTATATTCAAATTATTTTCAAAAATGGAGTATAGATGACAATAGAAAGGAATTTTCTACAATGCTAGTCATGAATGAAATCTAAGACAAATGTTTGCATAGCCTTTATGCTAATTGAACACTGAAAAGCTAGAGAAGGTAGTTTTCATGGTTTCTTCACTACAGGGGTGCAGAAATGGTAAAGAATTGAGTGGAAGAGAGGGAAAAGCATAGGTTTGCCTTTTACATCCATGCACTGAGTATGTCTTAGTGGGGCTGCAGCTCTAGAGGCACTATTAGACTCGACTAGATATCCTAGTTAGGGAGAAGACACAGATATCACTCTATAGTCTAGGAAACTATACACAAGTCCCTGTTTTGGAAACAGGTAAGCGGAAGGTCTGTGGTTCAAATCCCAGTTGTGGCGTTGAATTTTTAAGTTCCAGTTCTATCTCTTAAATCATTGATTGTTTGCAGTAAGGGGTGAAATGAAGGCAGACATTTTGGAAATGAAATTGGATCATATCATTCCTGAATATAATTTCCAGAGGAAATATAATATTATTATAGATCCTAATTACTGGAATGACAAGGTGAGAATATTCCCTGAGGATACTGTGATCTGGAATACAGATGCATCAAGGTCAGACTCAGGAACAAGGTTTGGAATACATGTCATGCAGCCGAGGACAGATGTAAGTCAAGCATGCTGCAGTATTCCAGACAGAAATATATGCAAGAATGCACTATGCATATGAAAATTTAAGAAGGGCAAATTCTTTTATTTTCTGACATCAGGCTCACTTAAGGTCAGTGGCGTAACTAAGGTTTTGGGAGCCCCCTGCAAATAAATGTTGGGGGCCCTACTTACTAATAAATACTAAAAATGGATAGATTAAAATATTACATACTTACTCACATAGAATTAGTGTTAAAATGACACTCCCTGATTCCAACATTAATGGTTAATTTTCCTAAATAAACAATATACACTCACTAAACGCACAATGCACATTGGTGTAACAAAATCATTACCTGTCAATATTCTGGGTAACTCAGGTATTAACTGGAGTAAATTTCTATTTGTGGTTTCTCAGATATCATTCAGAAGCAATAACACTGAACAACTGGTTTGAACAATACATATTGATTAATGTTCATACCTGAAAAAATTCTAAAATAATACAATTTATTGGCTAGTCCAATACATTTTCAGATAGGTAATAGTCGTATACACTATGTAGTTTGTTTTATTTTTATAACGACCATATTGAATAAAATACCATGCTTTAATGAATTTCTCTATATGATTGTGAATGCTTTTGAGAGCATACGCACTTGGAGGTAATTTTGTTTCACACTTTTAAGCAAGAAAGAATAGGAAATGCTTTACATGGTATGCGTCTGTTGTTGGTATGTCATCAGTGAACTGAATCTGTTCCAGTGCTTCTTCTTAGCAATTTTCCATGGTTGAATTGAATATAAAATGTCTTTTTAAAGGCAGTCTGGGGGACCCCTAAAGATTGGCCCTCCTCCCCCACAAAACAGGGTCTGTGGGCCGTTATTTACACCACTGCTGAAGGCTCTACAGGCACTTGCAGTTGAGAATGAGGTGTACCTCACTTGGGTCCCAGGACACTGGAATTGAAGGCAATGAAAAAGCCAACAAAGTTGCAAAGTAAGGTATGGCACAACCATTGATTGGTCCAGAACTGACACTCAGCATACCTAAGTGTCTGGAGAGAGAGAGACAGAGAGAGAGAGAGAGGGGGGGGGGGGGAGAGTTAAAATATGGAGCAATCAAGAGACACAAAATAGCCTGGAAGATAAGATCAGGTTTGGAACATTGTCTATACATTATATACTAAAAACCCATGTTCAAGAGTAACTGAACAACTGCTGAAGTTCAGCAGGTACCAGCTAAAACAATAGCAGCATTCCTTGCAGAACATGTGGCAATATGGAAACACTTAAGTGAAATGCAACTGTACCAAGGGACTCAGAACTGCAGATTCTGGAGCAAAGAGAATGAAAGAGCACATCATATTATCAACAATTGTGCACATTGGCTCTTGAATTCTACTTTGGTGAATCTGAGAACTTGCAAGATCTTCCTCTCACAGGACTATATACCTATAAAGGATACAGGATTGATGGGATAGAACTAATAATTTCTTAGGGCAGTATAGTAAGTCAATGACTGCAGTGCATAGGGAGCTTATCCAGATGGTCCTCTATACCCAAAGAATAATCTCAGTGGCAAATTACCACTTTGAGAGAAAAACCCCTCACTTTCTAAACAATAACAGCAATACTACAACAGGTTCATTCTTATAGCTTCAGATTTTGGCATAAGAAGTAAAGTGTATATCCTGTAAACAGAGTATGAATTTCTCTTTATCTATCTATAACTGGAAAATCCTAAAACATACATATGTACAGTGAAACCTGTTCAAGATGAAATGAGATGATCCAAATATTTTTTCTGTCTTGGAAAGGTTTCCATATTATTAAGATATTCTAGATTCTTTTGCTTTACACAGTTTTAAGAACAATTGTAAAAACCATGAAAAAAGTTTTAATATCATACATTTTATTAAAAGCATTAACCTTAGTATGTACATAGTTTTATATCCACAGTATAATCCATTACACATTATGTATGTTACAGACATTATTTCAGTCTTCATAACTTCACCTACATTCATCAAAACAGTAATTATGAAATTTTACATAATATATTTGAGTCTCTTTGTACTTGCACTGTAACATAAATCACATCACTAAACCAGGAATCATTAACACTATACGAAAGCATATCCAAGTCTGTCATTTCACATGTTATTTTTCATGGGGCTCCAAATGTCTGTCAGCTTCAACTGTTTTTTGTTGTGACCAATAACTCTTCTTTAACCATTCCTTCATCACATATGTTCACAACTATAATCTTATAATCTCTTTTTTTACATCCTTAACATGGTCTCTGCTCAGGTATGTATGTTTACAAAGAAAATTGCATTTACCTTTATGTTCCACATTTACAGTTTTCTCAGAATTACAATGTGTTGTAAATAAAATACATGAAACAATTGCAGCTTCCTTGGAGGCACAGTATATCTCAAAATAATTGTGTTTTAACACTGTATAGTTTTGTTTTAAGCAGTTGCTGACGGTTTCCATTTCCATGTTGAGCACTTCCTGTATCATTCAGAAAAAATTACACACTAAATATATTATTTCCAATGGAACCAAAATTTTTTCCTGAAATAAATGGATTCTGGCTTTTTTAGTGTCTGATTTGAGTATACAGTAGAACCCCGCTAATCCAAATTATTTGGAGGTGTGGTCTGTTTGGGTTCGAAAATGTCTGTATTATCTGAAAAACATTAAAATGTATATATTTCAGCTATTCAGTGAAAAATATTGGAGAGCAAGAGGATTAATGACTTCATTGTCAGAAATCCAGGATTAGCTAACAACATATTTCAGCTATAGGATTAGCAACTACAAGGTAACGTAATGTAGTGTAGTGATGTGAGGAAGTGACAATGTTGCAATTACCATACACAACATAATCACAATGTATTGAACAGAATGACGTGTTCTTCTGCCTGTTGACATGGCTAATCGTATGCAATAGTGGCAGTATGAAGGTAGTTCAGTGTGTTTTGCTATTGTTAGCAATCATTCAACAGTAATTTGTGCTCTTTGCTCATAAATTAATAAGTTCTTTACAGCACAAGAAGATAACTGCTTCATAAACATCTGATAGTTACTGGTACAATACCTAAGCAAATGTGAAGATGTTGTTTAACAGTGACTAAATGCATTATGTACAGGCATATTGCCTATACTATAGCAAAGTTCAGCAAAACATTTTGTTCTGACGTGTGCAGTTTCACTAATTAGTTTGTCAGTTCTAATAAAAATTATTTCTCTACACTACAAATAAGCTTTTTAAATGATGGATTTTGTGTTCGGGTTATCCAGAATTTTGGATTTGTGGGGTTCGGATTAGCGAGGCTCTACTGTATTTTATTGTATTTACCAGAGGAAACATTTAGGGCCCATTAAATTATACAGTTTATTTTTAACATATATTTTCCAACCATTAACTATTTCCAAAATATTTATTCTATTCATTTTAATTTTTCAGAATTTTTTCATTAGCATCAAGCAAAGGGTCTAATATCAAGGCTAGAATTTATCAATCTGCATTTTTAAACAGTCAACTATTCTACCCTCCAGTATATTGTTATGTATAAACAGTATAATGTGTGCAGAAACAATTTCTAGTGAATATGAAATATGATTATTAGGATGGAGATAGAAGAATAAGCTCTTTTATGAATAATATGTATAATTTGAAAATAATTTTAAAAAAATAAAGCTATGTGTTATTGTACATCAGGCAATTCACAATATGCCCCTAGGTGTATGTTATACATTGATTAAGTTATAAAATGTTTGAGTTTATATACTTTATTGAAAGTTGTTTTTTTTTTTTTTTTAGGTTACACAATGTATGATCTGATACATTATTATCTTCATCATGGGAGTCCAGAGGCAGGCTCTTACTTATACTTCATGAAACGATATCACAATCAGCATCACTTTACATGCCATGAGGCAGGTGAGTGTCAAAAACTATATGAGAATAATGAATAGTGTTAAAAAAAAGAAAATAAAGAAAAACTGAAAGCAGAATCTGAGAGCTTCTGAGCAATAAATGATTTAGTGTAATTTCATTTGCACCTTTTCTACCACTCTTCTAAGCCAGAGTATTGTATTCACTTAAAATTCATTCTTGAGATTTTACTGGAAAAGAAAGAACATTTGTGGCACTCTGGCTGAGCGGTTAGACTGTTCACCTATCACCCTGGTTCGATCCCAGGGACCTGCATGTGGTGTTCATGGTGGATGAAGTGGTGCCTGGGCAGGTTTTCCAGTTTCCCCTGCCACTGCTCCATCATCATCTTTCCCTACATCCATTTCGTCTGCATTTCATATCATCCTCTTCCTCACATCGGTCACTCACAACCCCCAGAATGTCTGGAGGACCACACCTGTTGTTGGTTTATGGGTCTCACCGACCTGACCGGGAGAGTTATCAAAGTAAATTCACCGACCATATCCTCTGATTACCAATCAGAGGACGTATTACAATGTTAGGCATCTCAAAAGTAACTTGCACTATTTTTTTAAAAAATAACAAAACGTTTAAATATTTTAAAAAGTGTATATTTTGAAAGCTACATTCAGTACCTATATTTCCACATAGTTTCCTTGAACCTAAATACATTTTTGATACCGTGATAACAGTTTTTTTAACACAATGTCAAGTCACTCTCCCGCCAAACTGGATAGCCATCTTTCCACTTCTTGTTTCAGTTCCTCGTCATTTACGAAGCGCCTTCCCCCAAGATGTTGCTGCAGCTCCAGAAAAAGATGGTAATCACTCAGTACAAGGTCAGGTGCACTAGATGGATGACCGAAAACATCCCATCGAAACTGTTCAAAATGCCTTGAGTTTCACGGGCAGCGTGCGGGCGAGTGTTATCGTGGACCAGAAAAACTGTTTTGCTCAACTTTCCCTTCCTTTTGTTTTGTATGGCTCTTTTGAGTTTTCTCAGCACCTCACAATAGCGAGCAGCTGTTATCGTGGTCCCATGGAGCAGGTAATCGATTAACAGTACTCCCTTTGAATCCCAGAATATCGTTGTGATGACCTTGACAGCCGATGCAACAACTTTTGCCTTTTTTTGGAATTGCCTCATCCATTCGTTTCCACAACTTGCATACACTTTCCATAGACACAGATCCTTAGAAATAATCCTGTGAAGTGATGCACGGCTTATTTCAATATACGGAGGAAGTTGAAACAAACCTGCATCAAGTGTAAGGCGCTGATCGGTGTTCACGACTGCTCGAACCTCGTCAACAATATCCGGAGCGAGGGAAGTGGAGGGTTCGCCGCTTCATTGCTCATTGTGTAATGTTGTTCTCCCTTCAATGAACGATTGGGGCCAACGAGAAACCATTTGTCTTGACAAAACATCTTTTCCATAAACACTGCACAACTCGCAATGAATTTCAGTCGCACATTTATTTTTTCCTGTCAGAAAACGGACTACAGCGACAACTTCGCAATCGGAGGTAGGAACGAGTGGAGTCTCCATTGTTACTGCCGTTTTAATGTCCAAGCAATAAACTTAGGGGCCTAGGAATTTTACGGTGCTGGTACTACACCCATACCTATATACCCTGGGACTTTCAGACTTTTTCCGCCTACCGCGCGGATTTAAAAAAATAGTGCAAGTTACTTTTGAGACAGCCCTCGTCAAAATAAATTCACTGACGAATATCCTCTGATTATCAATCAGAGGATGTATTACATGCCATGTCAGGTCAGCATGTTAGGGTTTAAGATTTTATAGAGAAATTAGAGAAATGGAGAGGTTGGAAAAATAAAGACACCCTAGCCCTCAGGAACCCTAAAAGCATCAGGGTCGGAAGAGAACAAGAAATGACCAAGGTAAGGTCAGATAGAAAAGTTACAGTGAAGAGCAAAACACCAGTAAGTGGAAGTAATGTTCTGCTCAGCTTGGGTACCTTGTGGTCGCCATTCACATACCCCTAGACGGAGACCCCTGAGTAAAGTTTTAAAATGTAGACGGAAATGTTTGTTAAATTCCTCAAAAGTCATTAGATGAGAAAAATTTTGCTGATATAAGTTTTCAGTTATTTCTTCATTAGATTGTCCACTAAAGATATCATATAAAATCATAAGCGGAAGTCTTTTTTTCGGAAGCTCCACTTTTATAGGTTCATCAGATAATGCTGGATGGTTCACAATTTTGTCAACATCCTCTTGGCTCTCAGTTTCCAAGACCAATTTATCCACAGTTGTGCGAATATGCTTTATTTTTATTTTATCTTTTGCCGGCAGTCAACACTTACTAGAAGAGGTGGAATAAGGACCACCATAGCTATGGATCTTCCACTTTACATGCAGCTGCTCTATCCACTGAGCTACCATGGCCAACCAATTGGTCATTCTGCTAAGAGGTTAGCGTAGCCGTGCATGTGGAAGATCCATGGTTCAAAGCCCAGCTGTGGCATTTAACTTTTGAGTCATAATTCTACCTCTCAAACATTCCCACACACGGCTTATGTGTTTAAAAACACCAACAGTAAGTTGAATGGTATAAAATTTAAATCAATGTTTTATTGTGTAGTGTATAATCATGCAATGGACTTGTGTTATCTTGATACTGAACACACGTAGTCAACAATGAATGAATAATTATATAATTATATGATGAATTTCATTATTTTGATGTAAATATTTTCAGCATGTCTGAAACTCAGTTAAAAAATGCTATAGTTAATAACTTCTACTTTTTAGATTAATATAATTATTGAAATCGTATGATTGCTTGCAGTGCGACCTTGTTATCTCTTTTTCTGCACCTCTTTATGTTCATTTATAATTCTTGTTTGTCTCATATAATAATATGATAATTGATGTTTTAAAACACCCAAACCATATGAAGGTAAACTTTATAAGATAGAATCAAATGAAAAATTCAATGCCATAACCAGGATTCAAACCACGGATCTTCCACTCTATGGCTGTGCCAGCATGTTGCCTTGGTAACTCGGTGGTTAAGAGCAGCCACACGTAGAGCAAAAGATCCGTGGTTTAAATGTTAGCTATGGCATTGAAGTTTTCATTTCTAATTCTACCTTATACAGTGTGTCTGTCTGGTATTAATCAAATTCATGTCTTATGAATATTTGTCATTATTAACAAGAAGATAGGAAAATAAGATTTTATATGAACAGTTTGCAGATAGCTATGAAAGTAAATGATACTGCATAAATACATTTATATAATTATTATGTACTTGATTTTTTTGTTTAATTCTACACATTTCAAAGCATTTTGCATGATAAATGCTGTATGCTTTAATACATTTGTTGCTGGTGTGATTGCAGGATATGGAATAAGCAGTAACTTGTGGGATGAGGTCTTTGGTACAAAAGTTATTCTTCGTAAACTATCAGGTGTATTACGTTGGTGACTTACATCCATAGAGCTGTTTTTATAGGCTTCCTTGAAGAATGTTGTGTAACTTTGTGTAACTGCTAAATGACACAATTAGCGTAAGTTTTGATACATTATGTTGTTACAGTATTTTTGTGTTTTCATCTGTAAAAGCAATTTGAAGTCCAAATTTTGAATTACATGTATTAAATAGGTATAAAAATAAAATATTTTTTCCAGTAGAGCTTGTACAGTTAACAGTTGCAGATGCCATATCTGCCAGTTTCAGAACCTTATGTTCAGTAAAGGTATACCATAATCCTGTGCTTCCATATATTAGCCTACTATTTTCTTCTCTTTCTTTTGTTTTTGGTGAATTATACTCACGTTCCCCTTACTTTACTCCAGACATCAACAAAAAATATGTGCTTATAGTTTTCATCTTTAAGTTTTGACAGGTTGAACTGTCTTATGCAAGGGCATAGCATCAATGGATGTGGGCAATGTGTTGCATATCCTGCCAGTTTTCCTTAATTAACTTTCTCTATTATCTGTATACTAATTCAATTGGCATAATGCTTGCTGAGCGATATGTTTCGAACAACAATCTGCTACAAATTAGTATTGTTAGCATATCATGCCAAGCATTTAAACAGAGCAGCTGGTTGTTGTACTTGCCTCACGCCAGTTACATCAAACAATGTGTGCATGCAGTGAATGTGACGCAGAAAAGTGTATCTCACTTATTAATGTTAAGGAGGTTTAAAGCAAAGTTTTTCAATAGAAAAGAAGATGATGTATCAGTTTTTATTGATTTCTAAAGTGCATATGATTCTATATGCAGAACAAAACTACTAAAGAAAGTAAAAAAAAATAGGGATACAAGGTCCAATGTTTTCGTGGCTATGTAATTTCCTAACGCAACGCTTTATTGCTACCAGATATGGAAGAAATATATCGAAATATAAACAAGTACACTGTGGCTTACCACAAGGCGCAGTGCTCAGCACTACACTTTTTAATATATTTATTAACGATCTGCCATAACAAATACAAGAATCAGGCATAAAGTGTGCACTATTTGCCGATGATTTAGTAATGTAGGCTTCAAAACCAAAAATCAAAAGTAGAGAACTAGAAAAAAACCATGCAACAATCCTTAACCAACCTACAAAAGTGCACCAAGGAAAATTTAATGACTGTTAATACAACAAAATCGAACAACCAAATCTTTTCAGTAAGAAAAAAACCATTAAAAATAAAACTAAATTTTGTGGGTCAACAATTACCAGAAACAAAGGAAGCAAAGTATTTGGGAGTTATGTTTGATACCAAACTTACATGGACCAAACAAATAGAAAATGTAATACAAAGAGCAGGAAGGCGCCTTTCACTGTTAAAATGTCTAACAGGAATGAAGTGGGGATGTTCCAGAGCAACTCTTAACACGACATACAATGTATATATAAAGCCATTATTTGCTTACTGCAGTGAAGTTCTTGTAACAGCAAATAGAAAAAAGAAATTCAAATCTTTCAAAACCAAAGTCTGAGACTAATTACAGGTGCTATCAGAACCACACCAATAGCAGCTATGGAAATACTAAGCAACACCTCATTGAATATGAAATAGGAAAAGCAGCTCTTGTTCAATAAGAAAAGTTGACCAGACTCCCATTCAATACATGGAATAAGAGAAATTTCACACATACGCTCAAGACTCAGGAGAGCTTTCTTTCCAAATTTCAAGACATCAAGAAGAATGTATACCTTCCTAATTCAAATGAAAACTTCATATATGAAGTCAATCTGACACAAACATTAGACATCACATATTATTTACAGCTGACAGAAGAAGTTAAGAAAAGTGATACACCAACTAGTGTTATAAAATTATTGGCATTAGAGATAATCCATACTGGATTTCTGGAACATGAATGGCTCCATATTTATACTTACGGAACACTGATATCAAACCAAGATAGAGCAGGGGCTGGAGTCACGTGTCACCTGTTTGTCATATTACAAATCTTTAAGTTATGGAACTACAAACTGATGGAGAAACTGAAGCAATTCCAATGGCCCTACAAAATCTTTTGTATAGAATTTCACATTTTCATCAAGCAGTTATTCTCTCAGATTCCAGGGCAGCAATTATAGCAAGTACCTCCAGGTTGTCACCACAAAACCACACATTTATAGAATGTTGGAAAATCCTTACCCATCTAACAGCACTTCAAAAACACCAATGGATACCAGCTCCTGTGGACTGAGTGGTAATGACAAAGCTGATTTTCTTGCAATAAAGGGTACCAGCAGTGTACAGAAATCTATAGTTAATCTGCCATTTTATGCAGCTAAAAGATTAGTCAATTCTGAATTGAAAAACATTATTGCAAAATATTACTGTGAAAACTCAAAAAATAAAAGATGGGAACTACCAAACATTCAAACAGTAATTCCTGAGTATCCTCGAAAGATGGCATTTGCAACCTTCAGTTTGATTACAGGATATGATTGTCTGGCAAAACTTTTAAGCAGAATTGGGATATATTCTTCACCACTCTGTCCTCTATGTGATCTGCAGGAGGAACTGGACCAAGACCACCTTCAAATATGCCCGGCCACTTCTAGCGCCCCATCCAATGACTTCATTGTCAGAAATCCTGCATTAGCTAACAACTTCTTCTGCACGTATCACAGTACAACAAGCAGCATTTTGAAAAGTAATGTGTGTGAACATGTAAGAGAAAAATACAGCAGGAAACCGAAGGCAGGGTGTGCACATTGCCAATGTGTATCCATGTTGTTCACTACAAGGAAAACACATGTTGTAGAGAGAACGCTGTATTTCCTGGAAACCTACTGCTCAGTATATGGAATTCAAGTGCTCGTAATCAACAAACGGAGAATGCAATAAAAAATAGTGGGAGTGGTTTTTCTATAATTTTAACATTTAACTGTTGGTGAATTATAAAGTTCTCTGAAAATTGTGAAAAAAATATTTTTTCAAAGTTAATTTTTATCAAATAAACCAAAGCACCACAAAATTTTCTGTTCTTGACATTCTTTTGAGAGTACTTATCTATAACAGAATAATATTTAAAATTATGTTGTTGTTGGCTAATGCAGGATTTCTGACAATGAAGTCATTAATCCTCTTACTCTCCAATACTTTTCACTGATGGATGGGGCGCTAGAAGTGGCAGGGTATATTTGAAGGTGGTCTTGGTTCCTCTTGCAGATCACATAGAGGACAGAGTGGTGAGGAATGTATGCCAATTCTGTTTAAATGTTTTGCCAGACAATCATGTCCTGTAATCAACCTGAAGGTTGCAACTGCCGTTTTTCGAGGATACTCAGGAATTACTGTTTGAATGTTTAGTAGTTCCCAACTTTTATCTTTTGATTTTTCATAGTAATATTTTGCAATAATTTTTTTTGAATTCAGAGTTGACTAATCCTTTAGCTGCATAATATGGTAGATTAACTATAGATTTCTGTACACTGGAGGTACTCTTTTTTGCAAGTGAGTGAGTGATTAGGGTTTAAGGGCCAGTCGACAGCTAGGTCATTAGAGCTCCCTTTTTTGCAAGAAAGTCAGCTTTGTCATTACCACTCAGTCCACAGTGAGCTGGTATCCATTGGAAGACTAGGTGTTTTTGAAGTGCTGTTAGATGGGTAAGGATTTTCCAACATTCTATAATTGTTTGGTTTTTTGGTGACAACTTGTAAGTAATTGCTATAATTGCTGCCCTGGAATCTGAGAGAAAAACTGCTTGATGAAAATGTGAAATTCTATACAAAAGATTTTGTTGGGCCATTCTAATTGCTTTAATTTCTCCATCGAAGCTTGTAGTTCCATAACTTAAAGATTTGTAATAGGAAAAGAGGTGACATGACTCAAACCCTGCTCCATGTCGGTTTGATATCAATGGTCCATCAGTATAAATATGGAGCCATCCATGTTCGAGAAATCTAGTATTGATTGTCTCTAACGCCAACAATTTTAGAACACTAGTTGGAGTATCACTTTTCTTAACTTCTTCTGTCAGGTGTAAACAATATGTAATGTCTACCATTTGTGTTGGATTGACTCTATATATATGAAGTTTTCCTTTGAATTAGGAAGGTATACATTTTTCTCGATGTCTTGAATTTTGCAAAGAACGCTCTCCTGAGTCTTTAGTGTATATGTAAAATTTCTCGTTCCATGTATTGAATGGGAGTCTGATCACTTTTTCCTGCTGAATAAGAGCTATTTTTTCTATTTCATGTTCAATGGGGTATTAGTTGGTTAGTATTTCCATAGCTAGTATTGGTGTGGTTTTGATAGCACCAACTTTAGCCTCAGACTTTGGTTTTGAAAGATATGAATTTTTTTTTTGTATTTGCTGTTACAAGAACTTCGCTGCAGTAAGTATAATGGCTTTATATATACATTGTATGTCGTGTTAAGAGTTCCTCTGGTACATCCCCACTTCATTCCTTTAGAAGTTTTTACGGTGAAAGGTGCTTTTCTGCTCTTTGTATTATATTTTCTATTTGTTTGGTCCATGTAAGTTTGGTATCAATTATAACTCCCTTCCATTGTTTCTGGTAACTGTTGACCCTCAAAATTTAGTTTTATTTTTAATGGTTTTTTCAGTAGTGAAAAGATTTGGTAGTTTGATTTTGTTGTATTAAGTCATTAAATTTTCTTTGGTCCACTTTCGTAGGTTGGTTGAGGATTATTGCATGGTTTACTTTAGTTTGTTTGGTTTTGAAGTCCACGTTACTAAGTCATTGGCAAATAGAGCGCACTTCACGCCTGATTCTTGTACTTCTTGTGGCAGATCATTAATAAATATATTAAAAAGTTTGAGAGGTAGAACTGGAAATTAAAAATTCAATGCCACAGCTGGGATTTGAACCACAAGACCCTCCGCTTACCAGGCAGGTGCTCTAACCATTAAGCTACTGTGACAACCTGCCAGAATGACATTGAATTCTCAAACCAGTTCATATTTTTCCATGTAAACCACAAAGGCAGTCTCACATCAGAGACAACTACCCCAATGGTGACTTACTATTGCAAGTACTTTATGTTCTGGGATTAAATAACCTTCAGATGGTAATTATTATTTATTTATGCCAACAAACTTACTGTTGGTGTTTTTAAATACACACACCATGTGTGGGCAATGTTCGTGTGTTTAAAAACACCAGCAGTAAGTTTGTTGGCATAAATAAATAATAATATTAAACAGTATTGTGCAGAGCATTGCGCTTTGTGGTAAGCCATGGTGTACTTGTTTACATTTCAATATGTAAACCAACGACAGGTGTGGTCCTCCAGACATTCTGGGGGTTGTGAGAGAGCGATGTGACCACCAAAACATAAAAATATGGTGCTCTCTAAAAAGCGGTTACATTTACTGCTAAGTCTCTTCAATATTTCCATCAGTGAAAAATATTGGAGAGCAAGAGGATTAATGACTTCATTGTCAGAAATCCAGCATTAGCTAACAACAACATATTTCAATATATTCCTTCCATATCTATTAGCAATAAAGCATTGGGTTAGGAAAGGACAGCCATGAAAACATTGGACCTTGTATCCCCTTTTTTTTTTAGTTTCTTTAGTAGTTTTGTTCTGCATATAGAATCATATGCACTTTGAAAATCAATGAAAACTGATACATTATCTTCTTTTCTATTGAAGGAGTCTTTGATTTCTTGACTGAGAAGTAAGACCTGTTCATTTGTAGAGTGGAGCTCTCTGAATCCAGCTCGACATAGGAAATTAAATTTTGTGATTTAGAAACCAATTTAACCTGTTTGACACCATTCTTTCCATCACTTTTGTTATTATGCTAGTAAGAGCTATTGGTCTACAATGTTTTATTTCTGATGCTGTTTTAGCAAGAGTGGGACAATTATTGCTTTTCGTCATTCGGAAGGTACAGTGATTTTCCAGAATAGATTGTAGTTTTAGTGGTAGTTGTTTTTCCAGGGTTTTCTTATGAACTCTGGATGTATGCGGTCTGGTCCAGGAGATTTTTGCTTTGTAGATTATTAATTGCAATGTTCAGTTCTTGCATATTAAAATTTTGAAAAACGATATTGTGTTGAGTGTTAGGATCACATTCTCTTTTTTGTTTTGAGACAGAATATTGATTAATAGAAAATTGTTCATGTAAATATTTTTGTAAGAGTGTGTAAATTTTTAATTCTTTTAATTTGGGTGTATCAGGGACTTATTTCTTTTGATAATACTCAAAATAGACAATGTCTTCTCGTCACTTTGAATTCAACCAATGAGAACTGTTGCGCGGATGAATACACAAGAATGGCGGTGTTGCGTCATACCCACGCTCAGAAACTACTTTCATTAGCGTCTGTGACTTCAAAGTGTAAGGACGTATAATTGTTGATGGCGTGTGAATATGTGAATTACACACAAACTTTTAACCGGCATGGACGTTATCCAATTTTAAAAGTTATTAGCTAGCTGAAAGTGTAAAGAAAAGTGTATATAAAGAATAAATGTGTTTGTGAGAAAAGAACGTTGGCTTTTGCATTCCATTCTACGACCACCTCCCCTGCAGAAAAGAGTGGCGTCTGCTCTAACAAACTTTCCACCTTTTAGTAAAAACAATGCTCCATTTGCTGCAATATTCACGCTAATATGTGTTAACCATCATTTATAATAAAACCCCGCCACAAATGGCTTGCCCAACGTGGAGCGCGAATTTAGAATGGAATGCATAATTACGAGAACAAAGTGTATAACATTGAATGACGCTATCTCATCGTGCAGGAGAAAGACGCCATTAGACCATCGTCTGATATCAACAAAACATCGATACACGGAGAATCAACGTGGGAAAAACACCGGAGATCATCTAGCGAAGCCAACTACCCAGGAGACGTAAATAACCGGACGAAGAACCAGCAGAAAAAAAAAAGTAGGATCCAAAATTTGTCTTTATTTTATTTCCATTTATTAATGCTACTTAGAAGTGGAAAAGTAGCAGGACTTTCAACATTAAGTGAATTAGATAAAGGAATTAAAATGTCGCGAAAAGAGATAGAAACAGGAGTGGGGGAAGGGGCAGATAGGCCTAGTTATCAGATAGGATTAGAGAATGAGGAACAGGCGGAAATAAGCAAAGATCAAAGGTTAATGATGATGATGTTTGAAAGACTAGAACAGAAACTGGAACAAAACAAGGTAGAATTGAAACAGGATATAGAACAAAGTTTAGATCAGAAAATAGAGGGAGTGAGAGAGGACTTGGAAAATAATAAAAAAGAATTAGGTCAGAAAATGGAACAAAATAACATAGAATTAAAACAGGACATGGAACAGAATAGGGCAGAATTAAAACATGACATAGAACAAAGTTTAGGCCAGAAACTGGAACAGAATAAGGAAGAGATAGGTCAGAAAATGGAGGAAGTGAGAAAAGACTTAGAACAGAAAATGGAATTAGGTAGACAGAACTTAGAACAGCAAATGGAATTAGGTAGACAGAACTTAGAACAGCAAATAGAATTAGGAAGACAGGAGTGTAAAGAAAATATGAAAGTAATGGAAACTAATTTAAAATTAGTACATAAAAACTTAAATGAAACAAAGGAAGCCTTAGAAGCTAGGATAGAAATTGTAGGAGATAGGATGGGAAAGATAGAATCAGAGATGAAAGAGAATAAAATTGTGTTAGAAGGAGAAATTGCTAGATGTAGGGATGAAATAACAGAATGTAATACAAGTGTAGACTGTAAGTTAACAAATGTAAAAGCAGAAATAACTGAGGAATTAAGGAAAGAGATTGAGGTAGTAAAGAAAGACATTATTAATGAAACTGTAGAACAAATTGTAATTCCTAAAATTAAGACAATGAATGATGTGATGCTTTCACAACAGGATGCTATAAATGATATGAAACAAAGCCACTTAGAAATAAAGAATGATTTAAAATCAATTTGTGAAGAAATGAAAAAAGGGAAAGAAAATTTGGCTAATGTAAATGATGTTGTGAAGGCATTACAAAGACAAGATGATTTAGATGTAAGTAATGTACAAGATGAGAGTTACTTGAGTAATGTACAAAATGTTGACTCACCATACAGAGAAAGAGGTTCACAACCAAACAATGACACAACACATAACACATGTTACACCAACAGCATATTACATGAAATCACACCACCTACATTTGACGAGGAGAAGGGAGACGATCCAAAACTCTTTGTTAAAGAGATGGAAGAATACTTTAAAGTGAAAAGGATACCAAACGAGCTTAGGATGATGATAGTTAAGAAAAGCTTAAAAAACAAGGCATTAGAATGGCTCAGGTTAACACTAGCTGGTCATGAGTCTTATAGCTCATTCAGAAATTTATTCCTATCAAGGTATTGGGGCCCAGCTAAACAAAACCAAACTAGGGTAGAGCTAGCGACAGGTAGATACGATCCAGCCAAAGGGTTGTCATTAGTCGACTATTTTATGAAAGTAGCCAACAAAGGAAAGCTATTAGACCCCAACTTGTCGGAGGCAGAACTAATTGCCAGCATAACAAGACATTTCCCAGACACAGTGAGAACAGGATTAATTGTTGCAAGGCCGGTAGATTTTGCAGATATGATAGAACTGCTGACAGCCTTCGAAACACAAAATGGTCGGCCTAATGAGCATAGACATAGGAACGGTCACCCAAACTCACCCATCCTAAACCAGAACACAACTACGAACAACCAGAGTGAGGGAGAACATAGAAATACTAGGAGTACCCATGAAAGGGGGAGAGGGGCACACCATTTCCCACAACCGCATAATCATGGCGAGAGGATGGAGAACACAAGACAGCGATACCACGACACGATACCGAGGGGTGAATCGAGATACAGAACGCATAGATATGATCGTGGAAGACCAGGAGACCGTACCCATCAAGTGAATCATATACGATTCTGTAGGGAATACATGAACAGCCATAGGCCATCGTACAATAGGGGTTCACGTCAAAGGGGCAGAAACCAAGGGAACATCGACAACGTAAGACAACAGGAACAGAATGAAAATGTGCCAGATAGGACCGATACTGCACAGAATACAGAAACTACGATCACCTCCAACGTCCAGGAAAACTAAGTACAAGTCAACTTTGTGTCCCGGAAGTTGACCTGTGTGGCAGTAGGGGCAATATTGACCAATGTAATGTAGGTACCTTGAGAAGACAGGCGAGTGAAAGAAAAGAAATAACCAATCCACCAATGATTAGGCTGAAGGTATGGGGTATCGAATTGCCAGCAATGATTGATACAGGAGCCAGCACATCAGTATGTGACGAACAGCTGTTCCAGGAACTGATAACCAAAAGAAATGCTGAATTCTTGCCTGTGTGTGGAGTATATTGCAGCACAGCAATTGGCAAGAAGAAGGAACATGTTAAATACCAGGTAAGGCTGGTAATTGAAATCGGAAGTTGGAAGTTCGATTTTATTGCCCTAGCAATACCAAGATTAACAGCTACCCTAATCATTGGCAGTGATTTGCTTAACCTTTGGAGGTCGGTAATTAACTATGACCTACATGAATTTATCATTAAGGAAGGAGCCTCAGAATGCACTGCGAAGTTCCTGGAGGAAGAAACATGCCAGGAGGAACCAGACCAGACAGGGATCCATCCGGACGAACAATTCTTTGTGGAGAACATCAATGTCCACGAGAATAGGTTGGTAGACCTAAGGGTAAATAAGAAGAAAACAGGTTGGACGAGCGATGAAGAAACTAACGTTTGCAGCCATTGGATCTGCACAGAAGACGAATATGTTGCCTGGGACAACTACCAACCTGAACCACTACCAACAGATGGAGAAGAATCGATGCTACAGCTAATCGATGAGAAGGTCTGGGGGGCACATGGCATCTCTGAAGAGGAAAGAAGCCAACTTAGGAAAATATTGGTTAAAAACAGAAAAGTTTTCGATAAAAAGCCAGGTACGTGTAACAAGTACGTACATACTTTCACAGTAACAGATATAACCCCCTATTCACACAAATCCAGGCCCATCCCCAACTCCATTAGGGAGGAAGCTGACAGAGTAATCCAGAAAATGTTAGCGGACGGAATAATTGAGCCGTCGGACTCATGTTATGTGAATCCAGTAGTATGGGTCCATAAAAAAGGGGGAAAATTGAGGATGACCATAGACGCAAGGAAGATAAATACACATACCTTGCCGGATCACTACAGGCCTGAGGGGGTAGACCAACTAATATCGAAATTGAAGGGAGGTCAACATTTCACTAGTCTTGACTTAACAGCATCATTCTGGCAAATTCCTCTTCATCCAGATGTCAGGAAATATACCTGTTTCTTGCACAAAGGAAAGGTATACCATTTTTCAAAATGTGCCTTTGGACTATCGACCAGTAGCAGTGCACTACTGAGAGCTCTAGACAAAGTTTTTGGAGATACCATCGAGACTTTTGTGACGCAATATGTAGACGACTTTTTAATATACAGTGAGAATCCCGAGTCGCACTTACATCACATAGATTATGTATTATCCAGGTTCCAGGAAAGCAACATGACCCTAAATTTAGAAAAGTGTGAGTTTTTCGTCAAAGAAGCTGAATTTCTAGGCCACATCATAACACCTGATGGTATACAACCTAATCCGGAGAGGGTCAAGGCCATAGAGCATATACCACCCCCACGTAACTTAAAACAGTTGAGGAGGTTTCTGGGCATTTTACAGTACCAGTCGAAATTCGTGGTCAACTACGCTAAGGAATTGGTACCCCTTAGAGCACTGTTGAAAAAAGATACTAAGTGGGAATGGAATGCTGAACACCAGGTGGCCTTTGAGAATATCAAAGAACTTTTCAAGCACAGTATTCTCCTGGAACGACCGGATCCAAATTCACCTTTTCTAGTATACACTGATGCTAGTGCGCACTCATATGGAGCAATATTAGCACAAGAAGATGCAGATGGCAACAAACATGTGATTGCCACAGCTTCTAGATTTTTAAACAAAATAGAAGCCAATGCCTGCATAACCGAACTGGAAATAGGTGCAATCCATTTTGCGTTGCAGAAGTTCAGACAATATATATATCTTTATAAAATAATTATATATACAGATCACGTAAGCCTGTCCTTCATTCAAAAATGCAAGCTGACCAACTCCAAAATCTCAAGGTACATACATGAGATAATGTCATACGACATAGAGGTCAAACATATCCCGGGGAAGGAGAACATCTTCAGTGACTTATTGTCAAGATTGAGGTCGGAGAGTCACATACCCGAGACGGTATACAGTCCGCACCATGAGATCAAAATTATGCAGATAAGTAGCAAAGAAAGCAACGAGATCTTGCAAGACTTCAAGAACATAGCAAAGCTACAACAAGAAGACCCTGAATTGAAGAGGCTATTCGACAAGGCTCCAGACATAATACCAAGATTGGATGCCAAGATAGGCAAATTTAGGAACATCCTATTTAAATTGCATGGTCGCGACGTAAGGAAATGGAAAATGATGGTACCAAATTCCTTACAGGACAGGGTCATTTTAGCATTCCACCACTCGATGCTTCACTCCGGTACTGAGAGGACAATGCTTGCCATCGAGGAGGTATTGTACATTAAACATCTTGGCAAGAAGGTCAGGAAGTTAATTTCCTCATGCGACCTATGCCAAAAGGCCAAGCCAATTAATGTAAAGTATGATGTCATCCCACAATCCATTGTGAGGAACGAGAAAAATGCATTGGTGTGTATTGACGAGCATGGAGAGCTGCCAAGGGGTAAAGATGGAAACAGATACATATTTGTCATGTTTGATGTTTTTACAAAATTCACCAAAATATACCCCATTAAGAACATCAAAAGCAGAACATGCCTAGATAAAATCGTCAAGGACTACATCCCAAAATATGGGAGAATAAAATGTATCCTATCGGACAATGCGACCATGCATAAGAGCAAGTTGTTTCAGAACACCTTAGAAACATTAGGAGTAAAATTGTACTATTCCTCAGCATATTACCCCCAGGGAAACCCGACTGAGAGAATCATGAGGGATATAAGTATTTATTTTCGTTTACTCTGCCACAGAGACCACACTTCCTGGACGGAAAAATGCGGATATATAGAGGAGGTGATTAATCATTCGGTGAACCCCACGACCAAGTTCGCACCTATCGAGCTAATGACCAACACGAAACCAAGAAAATTAGCAATTGACATTGACACTACCATGGCTGCCCAAAGAGAATTATCAGAGAAAGAAAAATGTCAATTGGCATTCAGAAGATTACAGCAGAAGGCTGAAAAAGGGAGGAACAAGGTGAAGAGATTCGTCAGGAAATGGTCCCCACAAATTGGAGAAAAGGTGCTCTTAAAAAGCCACAAAGCATCTAAGGCATCTGAAAAAAGATCCGGAAAGATGGAGCTATTGTATACTGGACCACTGGTCATAACAAAACAGCTGGGTGACCACACGTATGAGCTACAGAATACAAATGGCAAGTTGGTAGGAAGATACCACAAAAATAAATTGAAGCCATACAAAGAAAGAACCAAATAGCCTTTGTCAACAAATGTGTAAGGCAGGAGTAGTGGAGATGAAAGAAAGATAACAATTTTTAATGGGTTACTTATAGGAAGTTATGTTCAGAATAGGATTACAACAAGGAAGAAAATCAACATAGTCATTGGCTATATCGACCACAAAGAGCATTGTCAACAAAGACAGATGAGGACACTGATTGTCATTAAATAAATGAATCATAGCGACGGAAGATAATATGTTTTTGACATAAGGATGTCAGGGACAAAAATAAAAATGAATCAATTATGATGAAAAAGATATAATATTTCGACACAAAAATGTCGAGAGTAAATTGAGAAGAAAAATAATACAATTACAGAATAATTGTAAGTATGGAAGTTTTCTCTTATAGAAATAAGAGATAAAGAAATGACAATTAGTGAAATGAGGAAAACAATAACCAGAAAAACAATGCCCATGAATTGAGATGAATATAGCCAATGTTAAGCTCGAAGAAATGTTGAACCAAACAACAATGAATAATAACCCAATCAAGAAAATTAATACCATTAGTAACATCAGAGTTTAAGAACCGACTCAACAACCTGCCTATACATAAGCTTATAAGACAAAGAAGGCAAAGAACTGAATAAAATATTGCCATAAACATGATCATAATCATTAGCTCAAAATTTGTATCCTGTTTTTCTCTCCTCATAGCAATGAATACAAGCCAAAAACCACATGATACATTTAAATTATATTTGTGTCAATGTCAAATGTACAATAACTGAGTATGTGTTGTATAAGAACTAAATATATTGTACAATAACTGAATATGTATTGTGTAATAATTGGACATGTTGTGTAGTAATCAAATGTGTTGTACAACAACTGAATATGTATTGTATAATGACTGAAGGTGTATTGTATAATAACAACATATGTGATATGATAACTGGGAATATTGTACAAGGACTGAATATGTATTGCATAATAATTGGACATATTGTGTAATAACTAAATATGTTGTGCAATAACTGGATATGTATTGTATAATAACCGAATGCATTGTGTAGTAACCGAATATGTGAAACTTATAAAGACATGTTGTATTATGTCAAAACAAAGGACAAAGACAAACAGTGAAGAAGACTGTAAAGAAAAAAAAAAATATATTGTACAAAGTGATTGAATCATAGAAGTAGGGAGAAGTGTTGTATTGTGTTTCAAGATTGTAAATAAGGTGACAATTTGAAAAACAAAACAAGGGGCATATGAGACAGAATATTGATTAATAGAAAATTGTTCATGTAAATATTTTTGTAAGAGTGTGTAAATTTTTAATTCTTTTAATTTGGGTGTATCAGGGACTTATTTCTTTTGATAATACTCAAAATAGACAATGTCTTCTCGTCACTTTGAATTCAACCAATGAGAACTGTTGCGCGGATGAATACACAAGAATGGCGGTGTTGCGTCATACCCACGCTCAGAAACTACTTTCATTAGCGTCTGTGACTTCAAAGTGTAAGGACGTATAATTGTTGATGGCGTGTGAATATGTGAATTACACACAAACTTTTAACCGGCATGGACGTTATCCAATTTTAAAAGTTATTAGCTAGCTGAAAGTGTAAAGAAAAGTGTATATAAAGAATAAATGTGTTTGTGAGAAAAGAACGTTGGCTTTTGCATTCCATTCTACGACCACCTCCCCTGCAGAAAAGAGTGGCGTCTGCTCTAACAAACTTTCCACCTTTTAGTAAAAACAATGCTCCATTTGCTGCAATATTCACGCTAATATGTGTTAACCATCATTTATAATAAAACCCCGCCACAGTTTCAAATCTTTCTTAAATTGTTTACGTTCCTTTTTATTATTTCTTGATACTTTATGTGAATTAGCATAATATTTATTGAAGGTTTCGGCTAAGACTGCATCATTTGTTAATATTTTATTGTTGCGTATGATAGGTATGCTATGTTTTTCTTTCCTATCCTTGACATATTTTATGAACTTATGGTCTTTATTACCATCTGTCCTATAATGCATTTTTTGCTAAGAAATTATTAAAGTGATTCTTTTTAGATGTATAAATTTCTTTTTTTAGTGGGGCACATTTCTTTTGTCATATTTGTGTATCCGATACGTTTTTTGCTTGTTCAGCTGTATGTCTAGCTATATCCCTTTGCTTCTTCAGTTCTTGTAAGTGGGAGTTCAAAAAGGGTTTGAAATATTTTATTTTTCCACGAGGAATATGCTTTATTGCAGTTTATAGGATGGCTTTACAGAAATTTTTGTTCATATGATCTGGTTGTTCATAGTGAATAGCTGTGAGTTTGTTCTTTAAATTTATTTTCCAGTCCAGTTTTATATTTATTTCAATCTGCTTTTTT
This sequence comes from Tenodera sinensis, assembly GCA_030765045.1. Lineage (NCBI taxonomy): Eukaryota > Metazoa > Arthropoda > Insecta > Mantodea > Mantidae > Tenodera > Tenodera sinensis. Next base: position 291,999,536 of record CM060962.1, on the reverse strand, counting down.
GAAGTTCCAATACAGATTCATGTGATGTTGACTGACATTTGTATTATTTAGTTTTATATCAGAAATTACTGCTCTGTGACCAGAACTTGGGTCTTCTATAACTTGTTTTTTAATCTTTGAAACAATATCTGTTAAAGCTAACAAGTGGTCTGGATTACTGCCTGCTCCAGAGTAATGTATGAAGGTTGTGGGATCTTCTTTATTATAAATTAGTTCAAAGGTTGTGGTACTCAAAAATTCTTTCACTATCTTAACTGCAGAATCCACCTTTTCATAACCTCAGCTTTTGGAATGGGCGTTGAAATCTGCAATTACGATTGTTTTATTTAATTGGTCAATAAGTGACGCATCTGGTTCATTCCTGGGAGGATTGTAAATACTGTATAAGTGTGTTTTGTTATCCCAAAATTTTGCTTTATTAATTCAGATTTATCTGCATTATCCATTTCTTTAACAATTTGAAAGGATTTAATATCCTTTTTGACTCCAGCTAATATTCCACTACTTATCTGTCTATTTTTAGGTAGTAGGTATAGTAAAAATCCAGTAAAATTGAAGTATTTAAGTTGATCATTTGTTAGATTTGCTTCTTGAATGAAAAATATATCTATGTTATTGTCAAATACAATTTTATTGAGCTCTATTCTTTTTGCTTGTGTGAGACCACCTGTGTTCCATTCAAGAATTCTGATGTTAGAGATTCTATTAATATGTTTTGGTTCTCGAAAAGTAGTTCCCGCCCAGAGATCTGAATGGGGGACTATCTTAACTCTGGAATATTTTACCCCTGGAGTCGTATTTCATAATTTATATTGGAGAGAATTGGCAGTAAAAGTAACCACTTTTTAGAGAGCACCATATTTTTATGTTTTGGCAGTCACATTGCTCTCTCACAACCTTCAGAATGTCTGAAGGACCACACCTGTCGTTGGTTTACAGGTCTCACCGACAATATCCTCTGTTTACCAATCAGAGGACACATTACATGCCATGACAGGTCAGAATGTTAGGGGTTAAGAGGCTATAGAGAAATTAGAGAAATGGAAAGGTTGGAAAAATAAAGACTCCCTAGCCCTCGGATACACTAGCATCATCGGGGTCGGAAGAGAACAAGAGATGACCAAGGTAAGGCCATAAGGTGAGGTAGAAAAGCTGCAGTGAGGAGCAAAACACCAGTAAGTGGAAGTAATGTTCTGCTAAGCTAGGGAACCCCTGAGGGGGTGTAGGAAATGTATAATTCAGCAGTTCTTAATTTTAAACATTTAATATATTTTAAACAATAAACCTTCACGAAAACCAACACCAGTGTCCATTTGACCAGCCATTATATAATGACAGTTATTTTTAATAAAATGCCATTTCAAGGCAATTAAATGCAAAATAATAATTATTTCATTTTCAACTGTAATATGTTAATCATGTCAGATTTACTATACACTTATCTATATATTCATACCATAAAAATCAAATATATTCATAAATACTTTAAAATACAATACATTTGAGCATTTCGCTCTCTCTGAAACTTAACATTATTCCGCAATGTCTTACTCTTTTGCTGTGTCAGTTTCCGATCCGGTGGCCATTTCTTCTCCAGACTTGTCACGGCTGTCCAGTCCTGGATTGTTTATTAACCTTTCCATTTCTTCTTCCATAAGTTATCTTTCACCTTCTCAATAAGTTTTTTCCGGTTATTTAAAATCAAAATTTTAAAATCTTCATCATGTGGAGCATTTCAGGTGTGTTGCCAAAAATAGCTAGAAAAGATAATAAATTTAAAGGTGTTAAAGATATTGCAATGAAAATTTGAATGAATATTACTCCTTACATGTATTATGTTTGATATGAGTGTGAACAAAATCTGCTAGCATTTAGAAATTTCACTTATGTGCACCCTTAACATGAGTTCAAAGTGCATACCCAGGTCCACATATCACGCTACACAACTGGCCTTAAATCATCTGTATAGCATCTTATTTCATTCTTCTTTCTCACTGCATGGGCTCATTAGCACTAGTGACCCATGAGTGTACTTTTGTATGTTCACATTTTAGATTCAGATAGCCCTGAAAATGTGAAATAGCATCTGCTACATAATAGTTATGATTATGAACAAATTAATACAACCGCATCCCTTTCCTCCAATAACAACTACAACAGTAATAATAATGCATAACTTATGTGATGAAAGAAAGGGTTGTTTTTGTGAATGTTTGTTGTGTAAATGAGCATATACAGATGCAAGTGAAATGATCTGCCAGACTTCAACAGCAAACTTCTCATGTTGTGAATAACAAGAAAGTCTAATACCAAAATGTTGAAAAATTTATAGTTTTTAGAAAAAAATTTATCATCACCTAGCTGTAAAATTATTCATTTAAGGTTCTTGATTTATGGCTATATTTATAGAAAATTGAATAAACAACAACTTTTTCCTTTGCCATATTTCAATAGATTCAACGGTTTCTGTGTAAATTAAATTTAAAAAACCCACAATTTATTGCAACAAAAAGGCAACAAATTGTGGGTTCTTTTAAATTTAATTTACACAAAAACTGTTGAATCTATTCAAATACGCCAAAGGAAAAAGTTGTTGTTTACTCAGTTTTATATGAATATAGCCATAAATCAAGAACCTTCAGTCAATAATAATTCAGCCAGGTGATGATACATTTTTTTGATAAAAATATTTTTTTCTAGAAAACTATAAACTTTTCAATATTTTGGTATTAGACTTTCATGTTATTCACAACATGAGAAGTTTGCTGTTAAAGTCTGGATCATTTCACTTCCAGCCTGTATGGTACAGAGAAAGTGGAAGAAGTTTCTGCATCTATGCACATTACCTCACATGGCACTTCTGCCATAGTGAGCTAACCCTAGTGACACTAGCACATGTATTGTAGTGATAGTATGGAAACAGCATGGAGAAGTTTTATGTACTAGTGCACGCCTTCAAATTTGCAGTACCTGAAAGTTAATTACACCATACCAATTGTACATGCACAAAAACTCCTTAAAACGTGCATAAATCATACTGTACTAGTGGCCCTGTTTCATCAAGTTTAGAAGAGTAGTATACTGAATTAAAATGCAGTAGATTTTAAGTTACTGCATATACGTTATGTTTAATAGCATTCAAAGAAAACACAACGAATAAACCCAAAATGGTGGTTAAATGTTCCTCTGCTCTTATACCGCAGCCTTCATGGTTCAGTAGTAATAAGCTTATGTAAAGTTGTATTATTTTTCCACAATATGCATGGCACCAAGCCCATATTGCTTAATCTGAGATTATTTTCAGTAAAAGCTTATTGTGTACAATGTAATGTGAATAAAAGAATAACTCTTTTCTCAATTATATATACCAGGAGAGCAAAGAAAGTTTGAATGGGCTGTACAGTGTTTTGCCTGTCTGCATCCTCGGTGCTCATTGCCATCTGCCGCTATCATAGAAAGACGCAGATGAAACCATGCATTTGAAAACTACTTTTAATGGCTTTACTTACCAACTTTATGAAAAGAGATAATGAAACTGGCCACTGTCGCTGTCCATACATTTTTGGCACCTCTTTAGGAAACTATCCTCACTCCCCATACTTCATGTTGAGAAATGCTGGCAATTTCCCAGTGAATATTTTGTTTTAATTCTTCCAGGTTGTATGGGTTTGTCTTGTACACTTTATGTTTTAAGTTATCCCAGAGATAGAAATCACTTATTGGAGCTCTGAGAAATCTTTCTCCACTAATGGTGCACCATACATAAATTTTCTCACCATAAAGGAGTACTTCATGAACAACATTAGGTTCTAAGTTATACAGCCAACTTTCTTCAAGTCAACAGTTGATGCCGTACAATGAATACAATTTTTTTTAAACAGACAGGGAGCATGATTTTGCTTTCTTTCACCAGGAACTCTGCAACAGCTCATACAGCCAATCTTTCAATGAGAACAATTGACAGGTTTGTTAAAGAAGCAATTGAAATTAAGTTGCAGCTAAACAATTTTAATAGAGACAATGGTCTAGGGCTGAGCACAGCATGGACAAAGTTGCTCAAACATCAGAGAACCGGGGGAAAATAGCTTATATACTGCCAGCATATAACCATCTCATTGAACAGTGTCATTTAGCCCCGGCCTTCTGCCTGGAGAATATATACACTGTACACTGTACTTCTGCCAAAGACCCCAGGGATCCTCTATCCACCGCAGGAGTATATAGAATACCTTGTTCGTGTGGAAAGGTGTACATCGGAACCACACAACGTAGTATAAAAACCCGCATTGAAGAACACAGAAGAAATTGTCGCATGGGTCAAACAGAAAAATCAGCAATTGCGAAACATGCCATACTCGAAGAAGGGGAACACATCATCCAATATGGTAACACAGATATTCTGGCATCTACATCCCACTACTATTCTTGCTTATTCCGTGAAGCCATTGAAATACACAAGCACAAAAATAATATCAATTGCAAAGAGGAAGGACTTAAACTCAACAGAATATGGCAAACAGCGTTAACAAAAACAAAAATCCAGAACCCCTCTCCAGCCAATCAGACGCCAGCTCCTTGTAGTACTCCGCTGGTACAAGTCCAGCCCACTGGCCACCCGGACCAATCACAACATACCCCCCCCTCCGGCCGCCGACATAAATACCGCACCTCGGTGCTGAGATCTCCACTAGGAAACTTTGACCTCGCTGCCACTGAAGATGTCTGCTGTAGTCGCAGACGAAACGTTTGGGAAGAAGAAGGAACCCAATAGACCACGGCCCACAAGCCCGGTTAATATTGCATCTAGTAATATATACACTGTCTGGTAAGGGCAAACTTCCACTTCCTGAAGGAGGCCATAGAGTAAACATGGCCGAAAGCTTGAGCGGGCGGGCAGGCAGGCAGGCAGGCAGGCAGACACACACACACACACACAGACCTTTTTCTTAGAATGCTTTTTTGTATTTACGGTGAAATCTCGACATCAAATTTTTGGGTGGAATACAATACTTCCTCTACTTTACTATATGTAGTAGATAAAGCAAAAAAGCATTTAGAATATTATATAAAGTAGATAAACAGCATTGGTGTGCACCAATTTTTTAGTAGATAAAGCAAAAAAGCATTTAGAATATTATATAAAGTAGATAAACAGCATTGGTGTGCACCAATTTTTAAAAATTATAAGATTTTAACTGTTCCCTGCAGGTAGGTGTATGAAAGCATAAAAAATATTATATTAGGTAAAGAGGCGCAAACAAATGACTGTTCATAAATGTTATTTAAGAAATAATAATACATATTTTACACTTAGCAGTACCTTAAACAACCATGATACAAAAAGTATGGGGAAACAACTATTCAATAAGTTACCAAAAGAGACAAAAAGAAATAATGATAATGATAACAAATGTGCATTAAAATTGATGAAAAAAATATTTACTAGATAATACTTTTTATAGTTTAAAAGAATACAAATTAAGCAACATAATATAAATAAAGTTGTAAATATTTATGTGTAAATCAGATGTGTCCTGTAACTATTGTATTCAGGGGATGAATAAAATGAGTTGTTATATAAATACCTTTATTTATCTGTTTGGTTATATGTATTATAAGTATATAATATCCATCAGTGAAAAATATTGGAGAGCAAGAGGATTAATGACTTCATTGTCAGAAATCCAGCATTAGCTAACAACAACAACAACTTTTTAAAATGACACATGAGCACTTAGGCTGGTACAACTGGTATTCTGGTGATAATAAAAGTTACTGATTGCACATGGAATATACTATACTTACTCTATAAGTATGCAATGAAAATAAATTACTTATTTTGAATCAAAATATCAAAGTTCATATTTTAGCCTAAACTCAAAAATGTGCTTCGCAATTTCTAAAAATCTGATGTGTTGCACTCACATGACTTTATCTACTCTTGTACTAACCATTCTTACAAACTCTTATTCCTATATCTTCTTCATGTTAAGATTAACATATTTTGTAGAAATTATCTTATTGCTATTTCCTTGTAGGTGCAAGGGGAATATTAGAATACAGTAGACTGTATGTGCGATAGTTAAATCTTTTAAAGCTTTGAGATTCTGTTCTCTTTGCATACATAACATAAAAAAATGAACAACAATGTTCCATTTCATGAAAGTTTTAAGTTTTCCGAAACTCACACACATAACAAGGAATATCTCCGAAATGGTTCATCTTACAAGAAAATTTATTCACATATAATTTGTGTATTTTAGAAAGATCTACGTTTTTTTGTATAGTATGATTTGGTCTATCTCTAACAGTTTACCAGTTATGCAAAAGTCATCCAGAGTAGATACAACTATAGGGGATATAGCCAGAAAATTCAAGATATACATTTCATTTGTCATCAAAATATCTCAAACATATGGCATTTTAATCAAAATCGTTAGAGCCATTTTCAAGAAAATCAAAATTTTCGAAAAAGTTTCCAGATAAAGGGTAGTTTAGGGTGGGACTATTTTCTCCAAAATCTTCGTGTCGCATCCTTGAAAGACATTAAACTTAAATACCAACTTTGGTTTTTAACAGACTTCGTTTTTGAGTTATGCTGTCCACAGACTGACTGACAGACACACAGACCTTTTTCTAAAAATGCTTTTTTTGGATTCAGGGGGTCTCAAAACATATGTTTCCGGTGAAATCTCGACATCAAATTTTTGGGTGGAGTATAATACTTCCCGTACTTAGCAGTAGAGAAAATAAAAAGCATTTAGGCTGCTGGAAACCATGTTTTGATGCTATTTAAAGGAACTTTAATTTTATTTTTGTATGTAATATTTAATTTTTCTCAGATTAAAAAGGAATTCCATTTCTCAATGTTGTAATCACAAAACTATGCATTTAAAATAATCCTAGAAACCTAATTTATGCACCAGTTTAAAGCATAAAAGACATAGGATGTTTTTAATCTGACAATTGCTTTTAGTTTGTCCTATGGTCATATAGGTATGAATGAAAATTTGAATCTATTTAATTTTTGTAAGTAAATATTGTTAAAATTTTAAGGAGGAAATCAATATTTTATAGTATAAAACATTGCCGTGGCCAAGTAGTTAAACAATTCTCCTCTTACCAAGGTGGCCTGGGTTCGATCCCATGTGATTGTATATAGGATTTATGGAGGACAAAGCGGCATCTGGGTAAGTTTTCTCTTGTTTCTCCCACCATTCATTCCACCAACTGCTCCATCATAACCTTTCCTTCTATCTATTTTGCCCTCATTTCATATCATTCTCTTCCTCACTCTCGCACAGGTTTTGGGCTGATCACCCATCCTGGCTACTCCCTGTGATCCAGAGTTTGTCTGTTCCTCGAAAGGCATCTGAGCCCAGGTGATCACTTGCAATTCTTGGGGGGATGTAAATCTTCCATACAAGGAAGGTAAACAGAGAAAGAAGAATATATTTATAACATAATCTAATCTAAAGAAATTATTCTATGCAATAAACTCCCAAATTTAATGGAATACCCCAAGGGCGACTTACAGTCGTAAGTACTTTATGTCCTGGGTTTAAGTACTTATGTTTGTAAGTCGCCCTTTGGGTATTTATCTCTGATGTGAGATTCCCTTGTGGTCACCTGGGAAAGTATGAATCGGTTGGGGAATTTAATGTCATACTGGCAAGTTGGCCATGGTAGCTTAGTGGTTAGAGCAGCCACACGTGAAGTGGGAGATCCATGGTTCAAATCCCGGCTATGGCATTGAACTTTTTAGTCCTGATTCTACCTCTCAAACATTACACGCACATGGCTTGTGTGTTTAAAAACACCAGGAGTAAGGTGGTTGGCATAAAATAACACATAGTGGCCGGCTTTATGTTACCGAGTTGGTTTTTGGAAATCACTCATATCTTTGAGTAGTCGGAAACTTTTACGGCCGGAGTTAGAATTACGGCTAGAGATTTCTTCCGGGCTTAAAAGCCGTGGTCTACTGGAGTTTTGAGGTCCAGACGTTTCGTCCACACCTGCGGTGGACATCAATGGCGGCATAGTCTGAGTCTTCTCGGTGAAGGTTCAGTTACATCAGAATCATTTATGACTGGAGGTGCCGTATTTATATGTGGGCCACTCACAGGGGATTGGCTGGGCTTGAGCTTGCGTGTTAGATGGGCGGGCTGTTCTGTTTGCTGATTGGTTTACATAATTTATTTGCATTAGTACTTCTTTTTTATGTTTGAGTATCGGATGCCAGGTTTTGTTCAATTTTAGAGTTTCTTCCTTCCTGTTAAAATGATTGGGGTGTTTGTAAATTTCTATGGCTTCATGTTGTAGTCTGGCGTGGTAGTATGGCATAAATGAAAGAACAGTAGTCACCTTATACTGAATTATGTGTTCGCCGTTGGCCCATATAGCATGTTCTGCGACCGCTGACTTGTCTGTATGGCCCAGCCAGCAGCACCTCTTGTGCTCTGTAAGACAGGTGTTGATGCTGCATTGGGTGGTACCTATGTACACTGCACCGCAGGAACATGTAATCTGGTAAACACCGGCTGAAGTGAGCGGGTCCTTGGGATCTTTGGCCGACCGAAACAAAGTATTAATCTGTCTGGTAGGTTTGAAGATACTTCTGATGTACTCAAGATATTCAAGCGCCACAACATCAGAACTATCTTCAAACCTACCAGACAGATTAATGCCTTGCTTCGGTCGGCTCAAGATATCAGGGACCCTCTTGCTTCAGCCGGTGTTTACCAGATTCCATTCCTGCAGTGCATAGTATAAGGAGACTACTGTTCTTTCATCTATGCCATACTACCATGCGAGCCATGGAAATTTACAAACACCCAAATCATTTTAACAGGAAGGAAGAAACTCTAAAATTGAACAAAACCTGGCATCTGATCACTTGAACATAAAAAGGAAGCTCTAATGCAGAGAAATCACATAAACCATTTAGCAATCAGAGCAGAGAAGCCCCATCCATCTAACACACACCTCCTGCTCAAGCCCAGCCAATCCCCTGTGAGCGGCCCACATATAAATACGGCACCTCCAGTCATAAACGATTCTGTTGTAACTGAACTTTCACCGAGAAGATTCAGACTATACCACTGATGATGTCCACCGCAGGTATGGATGAAACATCTGGATCTCAAAACTCCAGCAGACCATGGCTTTTAAGCCCTGTAGAAATCTCTAGCCTTAACTCATATCTTTGTCAGAAAATTATAGTGCTTTTCAAATGGGAAGGAGTTTGTCCTTGAGGCCTCCAGGCCGGCAACCAATCGAAGTCCTGCTGTGTTGTCATATTGCTTTCCCGTTAAGTGGGGCTTGATGTGCCAAGAAATATGAAAAGAGTGGGGGTAATGAGCTTGCAACGCTGTGCACGTAAATGTATCTCATTGGCTGCAGATCAGAACTCTTCCCATTTGAAAAGCACAGTAAGTGGCACCAAAGTAATGGCTAACGACAGCTGTCTCTTCGCATAGTGCAAGTGTATAAGAAATATGACATATTGTTTGTACTACTTCTACCTAATTCAATGCATATAGTTGCCAACACTAGGGTAACACGGATTTTCACATTAATTCCCATAGACTAGAAATTTACAAAGCCAAACCATCAGTAGCCGCATGCTTGCTATATAACAAACTACCACAAAATATAAAAGAAATAAAATTTATAAGTAAATTTAAAGTAGAATTGAAAAAGTATTGCATAGATGGGAGTTATTACTCAGTAGAATTTTTAAATAGGGTATAAGCCATAGCTGTAAGATTATAAATACGTGTTAGTTGTAGATGTATATAAATAACTATCTTTGTAAAAGCTCTTTATAGGTAATTTTGTATAACCATATGTATTCTGACGCTATGAATTACATTGTAATTTCTACAGCTGATAATAATAAAAAACATATATGCCAACCACTGGATGTGACATTCCTTACTTCTTTGAAATCAGCATGGCAAAGCACCTTGGACAAGCAGAAAAAGACAGAGGGGTTCCTCCTAAACCTAAATGTTCTCATCAGTTTAAAAAGACATTTGAGAAAATAAGCCTCAGCAAGAAATGTTATGTCTGGTTTTCGTAAAACTGCAGAAAAAGTACCATAACTAATTCTAGACATGGACAAGACAAGAGAGATATAGAGGGGGTTCGGCACTAAAGCCTACACAGACTCCAGGAGTGATCAAACATCATTTGTTCATTATCTGAAAGAAGCATGAACTGGGATGATGCACAAAGTTAAATTACGTCAGCTTCGGTAGTCAAGTCTGTGCCTCAGCTATTCAAATTGCTTTTGTCAATGATAAGTTATTTTATGTGAGCTTTAATCAATCCCTGGTGTCATCATTCGCCAGCAGTGATACAATATTCAAACATACTGTGACAAACAATAAGTCGTTACTCTTTATGTCACTTTATTCTCCTTAAAATTCTGTTGCAATTCACAACTCATGACCTTATAACTCACAACTGTTCTGTTCTATTGTAACCTTGACACAAAACATTGCTCAACGGAGGGCTCTAATGACCTACTTGTCAACGGGCCTTTCCCTAATCACTCACTCAACTGTCCACAGCTTGCTCTGGCAATTCTGCTCACTATCTCACTAAAAACTGCCTCAAATTAACATGACTCTCTGTATCGACTCAGTTATACAGCCGGGAATTAACTACCTGTGATTTCTCTGCAAGTCCAGTTTTGTAAAGCTTCTCGTAAAAGCCTGGCATTCAAAGCTTCTAGACTGGAACTGGCCTTTGTTCTTAGCCGACATTATCGGGCACTGCCTAGTAATGTAGTGGCGTGAAATACTTGACCTCGAGCTTTCTTTGATATGCAACCAGCATCATAACACAATCAAAATCAACTGAGGCAGCTATGAAAACTATAGTTCATGTTGTGTGGCATTAGCGAAGTTCATCTTTATGCTACAGTCCTGACCACAATAACAACATGGCCACTGTAGCATGTGGGACCTGGGACAATTAGCTGACTTAATTATGGTGTTTGATACTGTACCAACTAGAAAAAGCTAAATGAAATGAAAATTAAAGGTTCTTAAATGATACACATATGCTGTTTTATTTAACTATGCACACATTTACTGAACAATGTTTAAAGTACAACAAAAGCATTACCACACTAACTTTGGTTACGATCAAGTAAAGCACAAGGTAGTCGTTGGCAGACATTTAATTTCCTTTTATTGTGTAAGAGATCATTATTAGCAGTTTTTACAGTACACTTAAAACACTCACCGTCAATTCTAAAAGCAGATCTACCTTTACATTTTTCACAGGAAATATTACCACTACATTTCAAAGGTAGAACTGGAACTTAAAAATTCAATGCCACAACTGGGATTTGAACCACAGACCTTCCGCTTACCAGGCGGCTGCTCTACCACTGAGCTATTGTGACAAACTGCCAGAATGGCATTAAATTCTCAAACCAGTTTGTATTTCTCCTAGTAAACCACAAAGACAGTCTCACATCAGAGACAAATTACCCCAATGGTGACTTACTATTGTAAGTACTTTATACCCCAGGATTAAATAACCTTCAGATGGTAATTATTATTTATTTATGCCAACAAACTTACTGTTGGTGTTTTTAAACACACAAGCCATGTGTGGGCAAAGTTTGAAAGGTAGAACTGGAACTTAAAAATTCAATGCCACAACTGGGATTTGAATCATAGACCTTCTGCTTACCGGGCGGCTGCTCTACCACTGAGCTATTGTAACAAACTGCCAGAATGGCAAAGAACTGGAACCAGAATTGAAGAGTGAGGAGCGCGCCATTTTTGGGACATTTAAAAAATTAATATCTGCCAAAATAAATTTTTTTTTATAACACAAAGAAACAGGGGACATATATTTTGTGCCAAAACTCAGAAAAAAAAAAAAAAAAAAAAAAAAAATTCAAGAAAATCTGAGAGATCAAGGTCATTTTTTGTGCGATTTGACGTGGAATGACTCATATGCTTAAAGTTGCAGCTGCTCTGAAAGTGTTTTATCCCAATATGTTCCATTTTACCTGATTGGCTCATGGACTGCAACGTGTTGCCAAAGATATTAAGAGCTAAGTTTCTTCAAGTGAATAGGATAATTTCAGCAAAAAAGAAAAAAAAGAGTATTTCTAAAAAAGCCATAGTGCTCTCTTACAAGCAGCAATTACCAGTGATACCACGGCCTCCAGAACCAATATTAACGAGGTGGGGAACATGCATAGAAGCAGTTATTTTCTATAGTGAGCATCTAGATCAGGGGTCTCCAAACTTTTCAGCCTTAGGGCCGTATTGATTACTCCAGAAAGTTCTGAGGGCCAGAACCGTTTCAATCTTTCCTGCCTTTATCTGTAATTTCTAGACTAGTTGCCGAATACGCGTCCTGAGCCAAACATACGCTTCCTAAATTCGCTAGGACAAATTGTGTATTATTGTTACAACCGTGACACTTGACATCTAGTTGTCAAAAGCGGAAACATGTAGTGGTAGAGCCCTCTATCGCTAACAGATGGTGCTAGTAGTACTTTCGAGAACGTTCTGGTGTATTCCACTCACTTCGAGTAGCAGCCGGCAGCGAGATCCCGCAGTCAGTCTGCCTTGGGAAGGCATTTACCTTGTGGGAAGGCGAAGGAAGCAAAACTATCGTGAAATAAAGCACACATAGTGTGTAACCCGGTTTAAAAGACATCTTCGAACTGGCCAACACTCATACGTAACAGTATTTTGATTTGACTTGTTTTGTGTGTGATTTGTTAGAATGGAAAGGAAGAGAAAAGTACATAGTGAATGCAGAACATTCAAAGATCAATGGAATTATCAGTATTTCGTGATTGAGTCCTGTAATAAGGCGCTATGTTTGATTTGCAATGAAAGCATAGCTGTTTTCAAAGAATATAATAAGAGTATTAAACGTCATTATGAAACGAAACATTTGCAAAATTAATAAAAATATACAGGAGAAAAATTTGAAACTTGGAAGCGAGGATTGAAATTGCAGCAATCCTTCTTAATGAAGATCAACAGTGAACAAGAGGCTGCAACTCGTGCTAGCTTTTGTGTGGCTCTTGAAATCGTAAGAAGTGGAAAACCATTCACCGATGGAGAAATGATCAAAGAATGCATAATTGCAGCAGCCGAAGAAATGTGTCCCGAACAGGTAAATTCATTTAAAACTGTCAGTTTGTCAGCAAACACCATGGCTGGCAGGGTACAAGACATCGCAGAAAATATATCATCTCAACTGTGTGACAAAAATTGACACCTTGAGTGGTTTTCTCTGGCCTTGGATGAGTCAATGGATGTGACAGATACTGCTCAGGTGTTGATTTTTATTCGAGGAGCAGATAAAAGCTATGCAGTGTATGAAGAACTTCTTGATATTGATAGTATTCACGGCACGACTGCTGGGGAAGATATTTTCAAGGAGGTTGAAAATGCCATTAACAATAAGAACTTTCGATGGAAAAAGTTGAAATCTATTACAACTGATGGAGGCAAAAACATGTGTGGTAAAAATAAAGGAGTAATTGTACTTGTGTTAAAGGCTGTAGAAAATGACGGTGGTTCAAAACCATTGTATCTTTCATCAGCAGTCCTTGTGTGGAAAATGTTTGGATATGTCTGAAGTTATATAAGCAGTCATATCAGTTGTTAATTTCATCAAATCCACTGGGCTGAATCACCGACAATTCCGCGAGTTTATTCAAGAGGTTGGAGAAAATTACATAACATATCATACTGCCGTACGCTGGCTTATTTGCGGAAAAGTCCTTCTGCGCTTTTTTTTAACTACGAACAGAGACCGACATTTTTTTTTTTAATGAAAAGCATTGCCCTCTTACTGAATTTAGTGAATGGCTGTGGATGTTAGCTTTCTGTGTAGATTTGACAAAACATATGAACGAACTGAATTTGAGATTGCAAGGAGAAAACCAGCTTCTCCCTGATTTATACACTAATATCAAATCATTTCGACAGAGAATAATACTGTTTCAATCACAGTTACGGAAAAAAATGTTTCATATATTTTGTTGTTGTTAGCTAATGCTGGATTTCTGACAATGAAGTCATTAATCCTCTTGCTCTCCAATATTTTTCACAGATATTGAAGAGACTTAGCAGTAAATGCAACCGCTTTTTAGAGAGCACCATATTTTTATGTTTTGGCGGTCACATTGCTCTCTCACAACCCGCAGAATGTCTGGAGGACCACACCTGTCGTTGGTTTACGGGTCTTACCGACCTGACCGGGAGAATTATCAAAATAAATTCACCGACCATATCCTCTGGTTACCAATCAGAGGACGTATTACATGACATGACAGGTCAGCATGTTAAGGGTTAAGGTTTTATAGAGAAATTAGAGAAATGGAGAGGTTGGAAAAATAAAGACTCCCTAGTCCTCGGGAACCCTAATAGCATCGGGGTCGGAAGAGAACAAGAGATGACCAAGGTAAGGTCAGATAGAAAAGTTACAGTGAGGAGCAAAACACCAGTAAGTGGAAGTAATGTTCTGCTCAGCTTGGGTACCTTGTGGTCGCTATTCACATATCCCCTAGACGGAGACCCCTGAGTACTAACAGTTTAATTTACAGGCCAACAAATATACCCCTCAACAAAGATGAACCCAACACAGAACATAAACACATCAACACTGCAGCAATTAATGGCCTGAACACAAATTTTACGCATAAAAAATAGAGAAATTTCAATGTCAGAAAGCTGTTAAAGAAGCTTCTACCCACAAGAAGCTGTGAAATATTCAGTCACATTACTAAGACTGAGTTTCCTGTCCATTTTACAATCGAAGCTTTGGGTGCTTTGAAGATAAATTTTGATACTCATTTCTCAGACTTTGATGACATTGCAAATGAAATTAAGATTTTCCAAAATCCTTTTGATACTGACATTGATATCCTAGCCCCGGAACTTCAAATTGAAATTATTGACAATAGTGCAGTGATATAATTAAGAGCAAATATCAAGACCCATCTTTGTTGGAATTTTACAAAAGTCTTCCACTGGTACAATTTGATAATTTTGGGGTAGTAAGGGGTAGTGATGCGCCTCCTATAGCCTCTCCTACCCAATTCCCATCCTCATCCTGCCCGTGGTGCACGCTGCTTTTAACAGATGAGGCTCTGGGGACCGAATCACAGCAGTATAACGGTTTCATCTAAAATGGAGAAAATGTCATTTATATATGTGCTGGCCTATCACAGCACAACAGCGTCCCTCAGAGGCACATGAGGGGAAGGTCGGTGGATCTAAATACCACCTATTTAGTCCTCCCGGCTAGGTCCGATGGACCCGTTGATCAACGATAGGTGTGGTCCCCCTTGCAAAATGGGGGTTTAAGTCAGGTGATGTAACTGCCACATTGTAAAACTGGTGCCCGTTAAGAAAACAGTTACATGAAAGCCAATTTTTACAGTTCAAAAGTATTGGAAAGCACAAATGCTAATGGCTTCATTGCCAGATGCAAGGCACTAGAAAACAAGAACAACAATTTGATAATTTGCATAAATTTGCTCGTGGGCTGTTTTCTGTTTTTGGTACAACTTACTTGTGTGAGAAAACATTCTCCAAAATGAAGTACACAAGAACGTTTACAGATCTAAGTTAACCGATGAGTATCTTAAATTTCTCTTAATAATTGGTTCAAGTGAAATTGGTCCACAATTGCAAAATATTGTCAGTGGTAAATCACAGTTACATAAATCTCATTAGTATTTTTCAGAAGGGGACACCCCGCAGTTCCACTTGTGTTAATTTAGCTTTTCCGTTTCTGAGGGATTTTCAGGATAAAACTAATGTGTGATATTTAGGATATATATGTACACTCCAAACTTCTGTTTACATACATATCTTTACCCCACCATAACTACTGAGGGTGAAACCGCGGGATGTTTGCTAATTTTAACGATATTCATTTCAATTATTTGTTAGTTACGATATTTAAGTTTAATTTTCTGATTATTAATACTTGTCATTAAGCTTTACTTAGCAAGTAAATAAAACGGACTAAATAAGACAGACATTAACCCTTTAACGCCGAAATAATATTAATTCTTTTATTCACTTTCATTTTTTTATCAGCAACTCATACAGTTTTGTGGAACTCTAATACAAAATAATGAGTCATTATAGTGAACCATTTTGTCACAATGGACCGTGTCCATATGATCACGCTAGGCGCTAGTGTAAGCATTTTACGCCTAGGTGGCCATACTTCACAACAAACGCCAAAGTTACAGTGCCAATTATATATTACAATGAGGTGCACTTTAAAGGTGAATTATAAATATTAAATGCATGCAGACATATACATATGATCACATGAGCACAAAATTATGTCGCAAGTCCAAGAATCAAGTCTTTTATAGGGTGTGAAACTCGACAAAACACGGAATACAGAGTCCAACGTTGCATTTTATACACTCTGTGCAAACAGTGCTGGTGCATTCTTTGCCAGCGCAGTGTCGTCGATTGCAGGGAGCTACAAGGTGGTTCTTCCCATCAAGACGAATATCATCACTAACACTACACTGCTATTTTAGGATCATCATAATTGTTGAATATTGCATATTTCCTGGATTCTTCTATCATAAATTTAATTATTTCATCGTCAAACATGAGTTCGAAACATTCCACGGGTGTTATGTTGGATAATGATGAATAATCAGCTTCTGGGAATATACCAACCAAACCTCTATTATCATCCTTAGTCCACACGAAGCTTTTCTTCATATGTTTGCTCTTCTTCTGTGGTGGAGCATTGGCGTTTTCTGAAGTGACATCAACTGCACCACCTATACGCTCATTGTTGGCGAGGACAATTTCTGCTTGGCTATAAAGCTGGCACCCTGTAAGATTATCAATCTCACCACCACCATCCTCTTCACCAGAATCTTCGTTGGAGTAGACGTTACCATCTGGAGGTTCTATAAAAATGCTGTCAACATCTCCTATTGGTTCATCTGATTCTAAAGTATCCAAGGCTTCCCGGAGAGTTATATCCCTGTTAAAAACATATGGAAAGTTATATTCTGTATACCAAGTTTATAGTTTCCTAAATAATAAGTTTTCTTATGGCAACACAACGTCTAAGCCGTGTAAGGTAACAGAACCGTGAAAATGGACTAAGTCATATACTGCATATATATGCGCCTAGCGTGTTCATATGATCACGCTTCACTTTAGAAGGGTCTAGACCAAATATATGCAGTAACCTATTGTTCTGTTTCATAATAACAGGAACACTAATCATGCCGAAGACCTTTATAAGTATTTATCACACGATCAAACTCTAATTGTAAACAAAATAGGAAACTTACTTGAAGCGCACCGACATCTTGCAGCTGTGACAACACTAGCGATAGCTAAAAGTTGTGCAACGACAATGTTTGTTTACAGAAGCCGACAATATGAGTAGACAGGGATACCACACCATTCTGTAGCTGATATAAATCACCAGCGATACTCTACAGAAGCAGACGACGCATTGGAACGTTGTTAAATGGAAAGCGGTAAACCGTGATCATACGAACACGCACGGCGTTAAAGGGTTAAGGTTTCTTCTAAAGTAAGAACAAATTAGAAACTAAAAACTTCACTTATCTTATTGTTTTGGTGCTAACCCTGGGGTTTCAAGCTGTGTCCAGCTCATTCTCAAAGCCATATAAACAAACTCGTTGCCAAGCTACAATCTTTTATTTTTTCTGAAAAACAATTACTCTTATTCAATTTTTATTTACCAATCTCCGAAAACAAAAATTTATAAATACAATCTATAGATGGTAATTCGAAGTTCATGACACGGTTCCTGTTTTTTAAAATAAAAATTTTTTCCCAAACCATTAAATCTATTGGATTACTTAATTGTTTTAATAATTTAACCTCTGGATTAATTTCATGATTAAATGACCAAAAATGATCTGCCACAGCTGATTTATCAGTTTGTTTGTATTTAATATTTCTAAAATGTTCTTTTATTCTGGTTTCTAGATGACGTTTAGTTTTACCAATATAAACTTTATCACAATCTAAACAGCTAAATTGATAAATGCCAGATTTTTTATAATTTGGTATTTTATCTTTTTTTGAAAAATTAAGTAAATTTTGTATATTAAATTTATTTTGAGGGACCAAATTTATTCCATATTCTTTAAAAATCCTTGTAAATTTTTTATTAGCCCATGGATGGTAAGTAAACTTTTTAAAAATACAATTATCTTTTATTTTTTTAAGGGTTGAAACTTCTTTGACAGCTTTTTGATACTTAAATTCCTCTATTCTTTTATGTATAAAATCTGTATTAAAACCATTAATTACTGCAGTGTTAATGTGTTTATATTCTATGTCAAATTCATCTTTATTAAGGGGTATATTTATTAACCTATAAATTAAATTATTAAAAACAGCAAATTTATGTGCAAAAGGATTAAAACTTTTATATTTTATGTAATTATCAGTATGAGTATATTTTCTGTAAATACCAAATTTCAATTTATTGTTATGTCTTTTAATTTTTAAGTCCAGAAATGAAAGGAATCCATTATTCTCAGTTTCCAAAGTGAATTGTATAGCTTTATCTTGTAAATTTAAAAGTTTTAAAGCATCATTTATCTGTTTTTTAGGGACAACAGCAAAAGTGTCATCCACATATCTATACCATATTTTAAAAATTAGAGGGAATGATTTTGTAATTTGAGTTTCAAAAAAACTCATGAAAAGATTAGCAAGAAATAGCGAAAGTGGACTACCCATTGCCAAACTTCTGGCTTAATAATTTTAATAATTTAATTATTATTAATTTTTAATTATTATTTTAATAATTTTATTTTGATTTGTAACAATATGTAACTGACTCAAATAATATTGTAAGAATTTATTTTGTAATTAAGTGATAAATTATAATTAAATAAATTGGTGAGTAATGACACAGTTAACTTAAAAAAAGAATAAACGATTAGCAGTCCCGGGCCGGATTGATGTCACTGGCGGGCTGGATTTGGCCTGCGGGCCGTAGTTTGGAGACCCCGGATCTAGATGATATAGACTGTTGTAGATTCTTTTGATCCTGAAAGTGCTGCATCTATTTGCAAATTCCAGGCTGCTTTTAGTGACTGCCTACATCAGGAGCAACTTCTGGCTTCCAGAAAGCATCAAACGTTTAGAAACGTCAGGACGGCCTATGCAAGATTCTATTGCTGTCATAGAGGATGCTATTGAAAAACTATTATCTGTTTACCAGCTCATGGTCTAAGGGGAATGAAGGGCAGGGGAGAGAAATTCCACGTAGTGCAACCTGAGTTTTGTAAAATTCTGCTCAAACATTGCCCTGCTGGTCACGTTGCCAATTTACCTCCAATATTATTTGTGTTATGTTTACTTGCTGCCAATTTCTCTTAATTTCAGTTGTAAAATAGTACGAGTGACTAGCTTTATGTCGGAAGTAATGAAAAAAGTAGTGTAGAAGCAGAGTGCTGTGAAATTACTTATGCTATTGTGTTTAGAACAAAGGGATTCACAATAATAGTTCTATGCGTAAAACATCTTTATAAGATGATTGAGTCAAACAAACCAACAAGAAGCCCTTAAAATGGACTCATTTTTGGTTTTATTGGACCACACTCTCATTTGCTTGCCTCCATACATCCGTGGTGTCAATCCCATAGGACTAGTTTGGGCCAAGGTAAAATGAATACTTAAAGAAATGTAACAGGTGGCTTATTCTTACAGGAATTGCAAGATATAACGCTTGAGGATAGATCACTTAAGACCGAAACAGATTGGCAGTGTTTATTTTGAGTAAGTTCTTTGCTTTAATCTAGCTTGAATATACAGTTCAAGGTTGGCAACATTATCCTAAATACAATTAGAGGCATAACTCCGCTTGAGATATCTCTGTTTATCTGGAATTGTTTATTCACATATTGGCTCGCTGCTTTCCTACCAGGGACCATGAAATAGTGAACAAAATAAGTACTGTGCATGGAGAAACTGGTGCAAGAGTATTAAGTAAATTGCAAAATGCGTTTAAGAGAAATCCTGTCTATTCAATACTTCATGGTGTATGCCAAATTCTAAATGGAGATGATGTTGATCTACCCAAGGACATTTCTCCAGGAAAAATTTCGGTAATTGTTTACAAAATACGCCGCTCGAGAAAATGAATGAAATATAATGCAATGGATAGTTTTTATTCCTGATTACAATTTTCAAAGTTTTATTTGAGTGTTATAACTAAGAAAATGATAAGTTGGAATGAAATATTTGACATTACACATTTTCCCCATTCTACATATTTCACTGCTTTTCACTACATATCTAATCATTTCTAATAATATATCCACTGCCAAGAATATTCTTTTTTCCTTCTACCTTGCATTATGCAAGGAAAATAATGAAAATTTGTAAGCCACCACCATTTGAAGAATAAACAGTAAATGTTTACAAACTCGGCCGCTCGAGAAAATGAATGAAAATGGTGCAATGGATGCAGTTTTTCATTGCTCATTACGATTTTGATAGTTTTATTTGGTGCTCAAGCTTCGTTTTAGATTTATGAGCAAATTTCGTAGTGCGATGCAGCGGTTTTATTTTGCTTATGCAGCAGATGTTTAGCACATAAATGTGTATACACGAGTATGATATATGCTAGAACTATTGATTAATGCATTTATGTTGAAATTGTTGCATAAACACTACCCAAGTTGTAACTATTTCGATAACACAGGACCCTGTCAACCCACTCATATACACACACTAAACCTAACCTAACAAGGGCAAAATTTCATAACACAGAACCCTGTTACCACACTCATATAAATACACTAAACCTAACCTAACACAGGCAAAATGAAAACGAAGCTTGACCACCAAATAAAACTTTCAAAACCGTAATCAGCAACAGGTTCATTGTAAATACATTAATCAATCATTCTAGCATATATTATACTCGTGCATAAATATTTATTTGCCAAATATCCGCCGCATATGCAAAATAAAACTGCTGCATCGCACATACGAAATTTGCTCATAAATAAAAAACGAAGCTTGAGTGCCAAATAAAACTTTCAAAATCGTAATCAGCAATAAAAACTGCATCCATTGCACTATGTTTCATTCGTTTTCTTGAGCAGCCGATTTTGTAAACAATTACTGAGTAAACTTTACAACATGATTGTTAAACCACATACAAACTGCTTTATGTATGAATATTTGTGTTGATGAGATATTAAATACCTCCACAGTAGGTATCTGGTAATTGTGTATACAAGAATGACTTCAAATTTTATGTCTTTTATGAAGGATTGCCTAATAGGACTCATCTTTAGAAAGTGTCCTGTAGCACTTGCCGGCCAAATACTGCACATGCCCTAAGTCATTAGCAGAATCACCACTAGGCTGTGCTGCGTGCACTAGCTGTCACTAGCAGACGATTTTCACATCTGCCAACATTGTTTTTTTCAACCACACTAGTTTTTGTTGCCAACACACTAAACACAAATGCACTCGCACATCGGCTAATCTATTTTTCACATCTTGCCGCCACAGATATACCGCCAACCATATCTTTTTAATTATAATTAGATGCCCAAAAACTCGGAGCATGACTCCGAAAACTGCTCAGGATGACCCCACCTGCAGGAAAACAGCTGGAATTTCCGACCCCTTTTTGTAAGGGAGCAATAAAACCCATTGAAGCCATTTTTAATGGGGTGTAGCACAGCATTACATTCCCTGCATAGCATTCGGGTTCTCAGCAGGCCCTCGTCGTAGAGGAATTGCTTACATTCTTACTCACTATAGCACAAAGGTGCTAATCAATGGATATTGTTTAGATAAGCTTACGCAAGCACCTGGTCAGAATTTCGGCAAAGTCCCACTCGGCAGTGTGTACGAATGGTCACGAAAGTTGCCGAAGTTGCTGTGTTAATGCAGCGCTGCCAACAGCAGAATGTCCCTAGGAGTTTGTTGCCAATATTAAGTTTGAATGTTTTTGCAGGAGTCAGCAGTATGCTGGTGACCTCCTTAGAAGCAACTACTGCAACGGATCGCTTTATCAGTATATTAGATTTGGCGCCTCTGTGCTTTAATGAGGAGTCATGCATGCAGTTCCTGTACGACGAGGGCCTGCTGAGCACTCGAATGCTATACAGGGAATGTGATGTGCCCTAGGGTGAAGCCTACAGTCCCCCATCTGTGCCATCCCAGCGCATGGGGCTCCGTAAATAGATTTTTTCTCCACTCGAAAATTAAAAAATAAATAATTAAAAAAGAAGGATAATTAATAAAAATAATATAAATATAATAATATAATACTATTAAATATAATATTATATATATATAATATAATATTAAATAATAATAATACAATAATATAATATGTTGTTTTCTAGTGCCTTGCATCTGGCAATGAAGCCATTGGCATTATATTATAATATAATATAAAATAAATAAAAAAGAACGATAAATAATAAAAATAATATAAAGATGATATATATAATATAAATCAAATAACATTAAAAATAATATTATAAAATAAATAAACAAAAAAAGAACAATAAATAGTAAACATAATAAAAATATAATAATATTAAATATAATAAATATAATATATATATAATATATAAATGTATATAATAAATATAATAACATTAAATAATAAAATAATAATAATAAATATAAGTATAATATATAGTATTATATATAAATAATATATATAATATAAATGTAATAATCATCATCATACACGATAGCGGTATGTCTGTGGCGGCAACGATGCGAGTGAGTGCATTTGCGTTTAATGTGTTGAGAACGAAAACTAGTACAGTGTAAAAAGCAATGTTGGCAGATGTGAAAATCATCTGCTAGTCATGCAGTGAAATCTAGTGGGCGATTGTGAAACTACTGTCGGCGCATGCGCAGTACGTAAGTTCGGACTTAGAATCTGGCTGGCAAGTGGAAAGTGAGCTGTTCTAAACTTGAGCCCTAATCAACTATGCTAATGAAGCGAGTCAGGGCTCTCTCACAACTTATTCTAACAAGTTCACTAGCATACTGCCGGGTCCCGCTAAAACATTCAAATTTCAGATTGGCAACAAATTAATGGAGAAATAGTGCTGTTGGCAGCGCTGAATTAACACTGCCATAACACAGCAACTTTTGTTAGAATTCGCACACATTGCCGCTCTTTTTTAGATTAGGTTACTTGCCACTTGCCGGCCAGTGGTTTCAGAATCGCCACTAGGTTTCGCTGCATGAGCTAGCTGTCACTAGCAGACGATTTTCACATCTGCCAACATTGCTTTCTACACTACACTACTTTTGGTTGCCAACACATTAAACACAAATGCACACCCGTCGTTGCCACCACAGACATACCGCTAGTGCTACTCCGTGTACATTCTTATTTTGCTCACACTTTTATTCTGCATTTAAAAACCAATCCGTTTATTTATTTATCCTTAAAAAGCAGTAATATTTGATGCCTTAGTTTATTAAGTAAATGCATTCAGCTCTTCTTTAGAATAGGTGACTTAGCACTTGCTGGTCAGATATTGTGTACATTATTTTGCTCACACAGATATATTGCTAGTGCGACTCCATACTATTGTTGTGGAAATTATTGTGTACATTATCGTTATTGCCTTGTTACTGGGTCCACGAAATGCTGGCTTGTTCCTTTTTTATTTTATATTATTTAATTTATATTATATATATTATTTATATATAATATATATTATATTTATTATATTTATATTATAATATCCTCCTCATGGGGTGTAGCACGGCATAACATTCCCTGCATAGCATTCGAGTTCTCAGCAGGCCCTCGTCGTAAAGAAATTGCATGCATTCCTCCTCATTATAGCACAGAGGCGCTAAATCTACTATGCTAATGAAGCGATCCATTGCACTCTCACAACTTGCTTCTAAGGTCACCAGCATACTGCCGGGTCCCGCTAAAACATTCAAACTTAGTATTGGCAACAAACTCCTGGGAAAATTGCGCTGTTGGCAGCGCTGAATTAACATAGCAACTTTGGCAACTTTCGTGACCATTCGTACACACTGCCTAGTTGGACTTAGCCAAAATTCTGACCAAGTGTTCGCGTCACCTAAACTAAAGAATATCCAAAATATTCAAATTTCAGATTGGCAACAAATTAATGGAGAAAGAGTGCTGTTGGCAGTGCTGAATTAACACTGCCATAACACAGCAACTTCAGCAACTATTGTTAGAATTCGCACACACTGCAGAGTGGGACTTAGACAAAATTCTCACGGGACACTTTCTAAACACTATCCGCCTAATAGTTTTAGGAAACATGGAAGGTTATCATACATTTTGATTGCAGAATAGTAACATCAACTTTGGAACAGTTTTAAGCTTTTTCCTGGTCTATGTGTGATGCATAGGCTGGCAAAGTGGGCAAAATATGTTGCTCTTGAAGCATTTTGGTTAAACAGATTCTTTAAATTTCTTAATGCAGAGCTAAGTATTGGAAGCATTATTTTTAACTATATTACCACTACTTAGTAAACAACTATAAAAAGCAGCATAAGTAAAAAACATAGTGTATGAACATATTAGTGAGTCACAAAGGTTACTTTTTTGTTTCATTAATAGAATCTGTGCCTGATACACACAGGCATTTACCTTCTTCCTGTTACACAATGGGCTGTATTCTGCATTAGATACTCAGATCATAAACTTTAGGTGATAGTGACCTAAGTGACATGATATTCAAATACAGTCGTCATTGTAAAGATTTCCTTCACCTAACCATCTGAAAGACTCCATTGTTATACACTCTTTTATAAAATAAGCTAACACACTGAAACTTACAATGTGCCATTTTCAATCATAATAAATGGAGTTACCTTTCTACTTTTAACACCAGTTTTAAAATCCTCAAATGACAAAATCTTGTTTTCATACTTTCACACCATTCTCTGAAACCTGAAGTCTTTGCTGACATCTCTCATGAGGATCCTTCCGGTCGATGCCAATGTTGTGATTAAATATTTAGATTGGTTTTCAAAGATAGTTGGGTTTGCATCTTTGACACTATAATTACAGCCAAATACACAACAGCGACTCTGAAACAGAAATAGGTTACCGATTACAGTATTTGGCCAAACTTCCGCAGACCAATTCTAAAGTGTTCTAATCGTTAAACATATATTAGGCTAAATAACTAATTACATATAAATCGAATTACCTTATTTTATCATCTCTGTAACTATTACTACCCAAAGCAAATCAACAACCCTATTTTCCAGCAGCTATAAGAGTCAGGTGTCCCAAATGATTCGGCCACCGAACATCTACGACACATCTAGGAGTTCAGCTTTCTCCGCCGATGATTCGTCTTATTTTGGCTTATATAGATACTTAACGTTATAATGCACTCCGGTCCAGCGGCGAAGAAAGCCGAAGTGTTGGAATCACGTGACTAACATGGCTGGGCGTCACATGACATGCATCACGTGACTATTTAGAAAGTTGAGCGGGAAAGGTAAGAACTGTGGGTAAGAAATACGCGCCAATAGTGATATGGAGTGCAATATGGAAGTGATGGAAGTGAGCCAAAATAAACAATTTATGTGCTCTGAGTGTGGGAGGTGCTATAAACAGAGGCAACATTTGCAGCGTCACGCTTCCACAGCTCACCCGGGAAGAGAGAATGCCATTGCACCTCTCCAAAAATTTCAATTTAAGTGCAGTCTTTGCAAATTTGAAGCAACATCAGAAAGTACTTTATACGAACAATTGGAAGTGATACACGATAGACGTGTAAAATTGGAAGAACTGGAATTCTCATCATTTGGAGACTTCAAGAGTTGGAAAGAAGGAGCTGAGGCGGCAACACGGTCATTCTTTGGGAAAATTTGTTCTAAAATTGCTTCTCAAAGTGTAACATATTTTTATGCATGTCATCGCTCAGGGAATTTTGTCTCCAAAGGCAAAGGTATTAGACATTTAAAACTGCAAGGGAGTAATAAAATTGGTGCAGTATGCCCGGCAAAGATGAGGGTTATTGAAGATCAACAAGGAGTATGCAAAGTCAAATTTGTTTCGACTCATATTGGTCACCAACATGAATTAGGTCATTTGGGATTGACAGAAAAAGAAACAGTATAGCTGCAGATATTGCTAACAAAATTCCTTTTCAGGCTATACTTGATAAAATACGAGACTCAGTATCTGCCTGTAATCTAGAATGGATACATCTGCTAACCAGACAGGATTTATACAACATTGAGCGATCCTATAATTTGTGCTCCACATCAGTCAGGCATCAAAATGATGGGACCAGTGTTGAGGCTTGGGTGCATGAAATGAACTCAAATGATAACACTTGTGTGTTATTTTATAAGCCACAAGACACAGTGAACGAGTCCTACCCAGAACTAAAAAGCACAGATTTTGTGTTAATTATAATGACTAGTGCTTAATGGAAATGTTGAAGTATGGGAATGACCGCATTTGCATTGATGGAACACATGGGATGAATAGCTATGGTTTCGAACTTACAACACTTCTGGTACTGGATGATGTTAGACAAGGGTTTCCATGCGCCTTCCTCATTTCAAATAGAAATGACTGGCAAGTGCTCTCCATATTTTTCTAATGCATAAAGTCAAAATTTGGAAAACTTTCCCAGAAAGTTTTTATGTCTGATCTAACAAAATCTTTCTTTAATGCTTGGATTTCAACAATGGAAACCCCTAAAATGAGACTATTGTTCATGGCATGCGGACAAGGCATGGAGAAAAAATATTAAGAGCAAAATCCAAGGTCAAGAAAAACAAACGTTTACAAGATTCTTAGAACAGTCCTAGAGGAAAGAGATGAGGCAGCATTTGAAATTATGCTGCATGCCGTACTCAAAATCTTGAACAATGATCCGGACACGGCTGAGTTTGCCTCATACTTCGAGGAATACTACATGACTAATGTAAAAAGTTGGGCTTACTGCTATAGGCTGCATGCAGGACTTAACACAAATATGCATATAGAGCGAATGCATTACACACTTTAATATATATATTTACATGGAAAGAAGGTGAAACGTCTGGACAAGGCTACAAGTGCACTAATGTCCTTTGTTAAAGACAAGCTATTTGATAGGCTTATGGTGCTTACAAAAGGCAAACTAACCAGCAAAATAAGGAACATTCATAATAGGCACAAATCTAGCTTACAAATAAATAAGGAAATGATCATCAAGGAAGACGGAGGATGGAAAATAGCATCCTCTTCAAGAGTACACGAGATCTACTTTGTACAAGATAATGAAGTTCAATGCATATGCAGATTAATATGTAGTGAATGTAACACCTGCATTCACAGATATTCCTGTACATGTGTTGACTCCAGCATTAAATGGAACATGTGCAAGCACATACATAGTGTGTGTCAAATGCAAATTGGCCATAAACTTCCTTTGAAACATGCTCAGGACTCCAATGAACTTGTTACAAATTGTGAGGGTCCTTCAAGTGGAAGTGAAATCCAGCACATACTGCATCAAGTTGGTAAAGACAATGCATCTATATGTGAAGAAACAAACAAACAACTTGAGAAAATAATAGACTGCTGTAAGGGACTTTCCACAACAGCGGAACTAGAGGAGCTGAAGAGAGGTGCAACAACAATAACCTCAACTATGGCAGCAGTTCGCAACCAACGTGAGTTGCCAAAATCAGCAGACACAAGGAAAAGAAAAATAGAGCCACAAAGGTGGCTCTTCAACACTAAAAAGAAACGAAGTTCCCACAGGAAGCAGTTTAAAAAACCAGAGGTAGCAGAGACCCTGAGCATTGCAGTATCTTTGCTGCAAGAGAACTCGCATGAATAAGTCCTAATCTAAGTTATTTTAAATCATACTATTTACTAAAATTAAAATTGCAGCTAACAGTACCTGAGAGTGACGGTTTAAGTGAGAAAAATATATCTGTGTGTAATATTGGTATATTCTATTTGAGTGCACCCCGAGCCAGACCTCCCAGAGGGGATAAAATCCCTATGCTGGTACCGGGGATCGAACCCGGGTCCTATGTGCCAGAGGCAAGTGCGCTACCAACTGCGCTACAGAGGCGGTTTCCCTGTCAGTTCTCTAAAAGAAATGGGGCAAAATTGTATTCACATATGTATGGGCATCAACTGTTGACTCAAAAAAATTCAGCCTAAAACTGTTTCTCCACTAATGGTGCACCATATACCTGGCAAGCTGACTGAGTTAACACATACGAATCAAACAAATACACATCGTGCAGTAGAAAACAAATACTGAGCTATAATACACTTTGTAACTAAGTACAGGACTAAATAATAAAGCGTACTGGTAGTAATACAGCCACACGATATCGTGTCAACTCAATACTGATTGTGAGCAGAGAAAAACAAGTGATGCTCGTGACCTTGTGTATATCAGCTGCTGGTGACGCGTTTCTGTGTGCACAGTGGAAAAACACAGCGTACGGTTCACATGTATTTGGATCTCTCTGTAGAATGGGGCGCTGAGAACCATAGCAGTTAGAGAATCCATAAAAAGTCACTCATACTCTATAGTTAAACCAATGTTAATTGTTCTTCACATATGCCGTACACAGAACAAAGCTGATAACGAGAGTAATAAGATCATAAACTTGCTACCTAAATACTTTTTGCAACCACTGAAATTGATTATAATCCATTTAAAATTGTCTATATTTTAAGTGAAAATAGATAATGACCTAGCCCCTAGGCACACTCATTACTTAGGCTACATAAAATACTGCTACTCATTGCATTGTATTTTTATTTATTTCTAGGACATACACAATGGGAAGCTGGAGTTGTGATTGTGGGAGTAAAACTAACAAGCTGTTGGCGTCCAGTACTGTATACTCGCCACACTTTCTCGTTATGGTTATCGTTGCTCTTACTGATGGTGTTGAACGAGCCTATACTTATTATTTTGTGATGTAAACTTATAACAGTGTCAGTATTTAGGAGTTATGTATATACAGTATAAATTATTTTGTGATGTAAACTTATAAAATGTTGGTATTCAGGAGTTATGTATGTTACATTTTCTTAATTTTCTGGCATAAAATGTTAAAACTGATAATATTCAGAGGAAGTTATATGAGTTAAGAAACCAATTATTTTGTGATGTAACTCAAAAAAGTGTTGCTATTCTGAAGGAGTAATGTGTGTTCAATGTCAATTATTTTGTGATGTAAATTTATAAAAGTGTGTATTCAGAAGTTTAGGACTTGTAAAACTAGGTAAATAAAGTGTTGTTTATTAAATGGGGAAAAAGTTGTTCATACTTTCTTCATAAAGTAAAAATATATAGCGCAACCATTTTGCAAAGAATAAATTATTTATGAGCAGCTGTGGTAACTTTCAGTAGCTAGTGTACAATAACGGGAGTAATTCCGGGATTACAATGAACGAAATGTAATACAATTTCTAGTTTAGCGACATTTCTTACTTCACCATCTTGGCAGTTTGCAAACTCATGGCATCAACATTCAAGAATCTATTACAATACGCTAAATACTCTTTCTCTGGTAAACTGAACAGATAACAATGATGGCATGTTATCTTCAATATTCCAGGTGTTGAGAAATCTTTATTTTATTATGCAGTGATTGCTTGCCTATAAATCAAGTTGGTGTGACTGACCATTATGTGATTATGTTAGCTACACAAACCTGTGTGTCTGTTTTAAGTATACATTTTGGCAATCCATCATTTGTTACTTCCTACACCAGCAGCAATTCTTCTTAAGTGAGAGGGATGAGGTAAACTAAGGTCACCACTTTAAGCAGCAGGATAAGTTTAAAAAAAAAAAAAACAGTGCATGAACATATAAGTGAATCACAAGGGTATATTTTTGTTTCATTAACAGAAGCTGTACACACATGTTTATCTTCTTCCTGTTACACAGTGGGTTTTACTCTGCATTTCATGCGCAATATACTCTACCTGATCACATACTAACAGTTTATACTGACTTAAATGACTCACCAGATTTACAAATTTAGTCCAATCATTACTGAGATTGAAAGACACTGTTGTTACACACCACCTTTTTAAAACACTTTAACTTCTAAAGAAACTAACACTTTGAAACCTACAATGTGCTCAAGCACTGCCATAAAATCACTTTCATACACAAACAGTAAGTAGTTTTCACTTTCAATCTTAACAAATGGAGAGAACACCGTTTTTAAAAGTTCCCAAATGACAAAATCTTCTTGTTTTGACACCATTCTCTGAAAGCTACCTCTTCCGGAAGTCTCTGATATCACCTTTCTCCAGGATCCTTCTGAATCGATGCTAATGCTGTGCTTAAATATTTCGGTTGGTTCTCAAGGATAGTTGGTGTGCATCTTCTTTGAGCTAATAACGTTATAATTTGACTTGCAGCCATATACACAACAGCTCTGCGGCTCTGAAACAGCAGAAATAGGTCACCTGATTATAGCATTTGTAAGAAATACAGGTTATTCCAAATCTCAAAAAAAAATTATAGCTTACCTTATTTCATATAAAATGCAGTAAACCAGCCACAGCTCCCTCAATAACAAACTGACAGCCATATTTCCAGCAAGTCAACTTTCTAAATAGTCACGTGATGCGTCACGTGACTCCAAAACTTCAGATTTCTTCGCCGCTGGACCAGTGTACATTATAAGGTTAAGTTATATAGATATTTATTAAAATCAACTGTCCTCCAGTGAGGTTGACCATGTGGATACAGAAGCAGAAGTACAACAATAATAATTTTAAAACAACAAATAATTTTAACAATCAATCCAAAACTGATAATGAAAATTATGTCGATGTGGCCAACAGTATTCACCAGAAATGGCTACATTCTTTTTTCAAAAATTCTACAAAATTCCGTTAAATGTTAAATATATCAGTGTAAATAAAGAATTAAAAATACTTTTATACCTAACTAGTGATCATAAAGCATCCAAGGTCTAGTGAGTCTATTTTTGAAAAAAAAAAAAAGAAAGAAAATACCTGAAAGAAATAGATGTCAAATATAAATGCGGTTGGCTTCATTGTCGACTACCTTAGTTGAACTAATGTTTTAAAGGAACTAAAGGTAGATTTGTAATTTTCAAGAAAACTACGTTATTTATACGAATAACGAAGGATTTAATATAAAAATATAAAAAACATATCCTAAGCAACGGTATTTTATTTTTACTGGCAATGATAATAAAAAGTTTTAAAAACAAACCTAAAATAACTAAGGTAGTCAATCAGAGTAATTTTGGCGGAATACAAAGAGCGATAAGTGGGTTTCTGTTGTTGCCAGGTAATAAACAAATGATTATAAGTCGTGAGGTGTAACAAGCGGCAAATTTTATATAATCCACTCGACATTTATTGTAAAGATGTTTATTAGAATAAAAACTGTTGACGGTCTGAAAGGTGTCTCATTATCAGTTTCTAAAACTACACCTGTGAGTGAATTGAGAGGAAAATTAGAAAATCTTTTCCATGTGAGTGCCGAAAATCAGCACTTGTTTTATAAAGGCAAGCAGCTAGAGGACTCTTACACCATATATGATTATGATATCAGACATAACGACGTAGTGCAGCTTCTAATAAAGAGCCAAGCTAATCCAGTGGAAGTAGAAAATGCATTAGACCAACCATGTTCGTCCTCCACCCCTTGCTGCTCAAAAGATAGGACAAAGGAAGATATTATGCCTGCTGTTAGTAATTACTTTAAGGTAGGCGACAATGTAGACGTAAGGGATACAGTGTTTGGGGCTTGGTTTGAAGGTAGAATTGTAGCAATACACCACAAGCCACCAGAACAGGAGTCCAGTGGTAAGAAAACAGAAGGGACGAGTGAAGAGCAAGAAAGGAAACCCACTTTATTGAACGAGGAAGATGGTCTTGTTTATAAAACTGTGATAGATGAAGTTAATGATATTTCTGTTGATGCTTCTATCAAGGATGTTCGACCAAGAGCCAGAAATGCAATAAAAGTAAGTAATTTACACAAGGATGATGTTGTTTTAGTAAATTATAATATTGAAGAACCAAAAAAGCTTGGCCAGTGGTATGACTTCTGTGTTGTTGAAGTCAAGGTGAAAAGGGGAAGAGCAGAATTGAAAGGAACTTTATTGGTAGGGAGAGATGAAACTCCTTTGCATAACATAAAAATCTGGTATTTAGATGAAATTTATAAAATAGAGAAACCATACTTCCATACTTATTGAAGAACAGAAGTTTAGCTGATGAACAAATCATGGAATCATCATCACCTATAAAGAAACAGAGTTTTAACCGGTGTGACAAATGTAATGATGATCCAAATAAAAGGTGTAAAGAATGTTCCTGCTGTGTTTGTGGTGGAAAGAACGAACCTGAAAAGCAAATACTCTGTGATGAATGCGATGAAGCATATCACCTAGGTTGTCTCAAACCGCCCTTAGATCAGCTACCTGATGATGAGTGGTATTGTCCCAGTTGCAAAAATGACGAGAATGAAATTGTGAAAGCAGGAGAAAGACTAAAAGAAAGCAAGAAAAAGGCTAAGATGGCCTCTAAAAGGTCTGACAAAAAGCGTGATTGGGGCTCCATAAATATAAATGTGAAAATGTCCTAGACAGAATAACCAAAGACCACAAAACACCATAAGACTATAAAATCCCTAAAAGAAAAAGAGGCAGTCTACAGCAAGCCGACAAAGGTGACAAAATAGTAATCTTAGACAAATCAGAATATGTCAACAGAATGGACAACTTTAACACAGAACAGTACACAAAAATCAAAGCCAACCCAACCTATGCAATAGCCAACAATATTACCTACATAATAAATACAAGGGCTATTTTTTCTTCAACCTCTGATAGGTAATAAAATCAAAACCAACGTCAATAGTAAAATGGTTTTATTGACAAAAGTTACATCCATGAGCTTCTGTTCAGCATAACCATAGTGAGGATTGAAACCTTAGTGATGCCTATTGACCAGCTCTGTAAAAGCACACACTGCCTGTCTCTTGAGGCAGGTTTGCAGTCTCCTTAAGGTCATTGAAATGGAAATGTCCTCACAAAACAGTTTTTCATCCTGGGTAAGGTGGAAGTTGCTTGGTGCTAGGTCTGGGCTATAGGTGTCTCCTGAGTTGGACTCAAACAAAATTCTTGAGGGACATACTCACTTCTGTCCCTGATCTTCATACTGGACATTTTGTCGGCCATCTCTAAGTTTCTTACACCACACCATCATTCATAGAGTTCTCATCTACACATGGCTCATTCTAGGATTTCCATTACCTTATACCCCTCTTTTTGTAAAAACATAACATTGAATGACTTCCATTTGGAGGGTGATTCTATGGTACTGACTGTACAGTTTGTCCAGATTGCCGTGACACTCCCCTGTTCCTGAAGCATACATGCGCAATAGAAGAGGCATAAAAGGAGAGGCAGGGATCAGTGTACTGCTTGCTCTCACTGCGATAACTACATAATAATTGTTTATAATACATAAACATCAACTGCTTGTATGTGACTGCCTGAGTTCTGACATTGCTCACTTGTTCTCCACCACTCCAGTCACTTCTTTAAATCTCCCCTCTCGTGCATGTAGAGTGTCACCACGATCTGGACAATAGCCAAGCTTTAACTGACGTTCACTTTGGCAGTGATGCTCACTGTGACAAGAGGACACTCAACTATGCCATTTCCAATCACCTATCATTACCTGGGTCAGCTGGTGGCACTATCAGAGATTAAAGGAGAAAAAATAGTCCTTGTACTAGTTTCATGTATCTTAGATGCATCAATACAAGAAAAAAGGAACATATAAGGTATATGAAACTCCCTCAATCAGAAAAAGCTGCCCTAGTGGGACATGCAGAAAACACCGGCCACCATAGTGACTTTGACAATTTGAACATTTTCAGCAATCTGCGACAATTTCTCTCAAAGAATAGCGAGGCAAAAGCCTAGAATTATTTAAAGAAAACAGCAGTCTGAGCCGTGACACAGGCAAACCACTCAACACGATATGGAAGACCCTATCAGCAGGATGACTTCCTATTGGAGAAGGAACCAATAGGATTGCAAGTGGAACAAGACGAGGCAGTGACTAATTGGATGTGTTTTCCAGTTGCCCATTGAAGAAGCCAAACATAGTTTGTGGTGAAACATCGGCATACTTTTTAATTTCTTAAAAAAGTCAACAAGATGTGGCCCATACCAGAAACCAAGAAAGAAGTAAAGAGTTCTTTCAGTATAATTTGTCAACATTTTAGCTTTTCTTATAACTGCATATACAGAAACAGAATATGTTAATTACATAAAATCATATTTAATAATATAAAAAATTATGAATTGTACGTTGAAGACTGAAGACAGTGGGGGATATCTACATCAATCCAGAGGGCAGTCACGGTGGGAGGTTGCAAGGGGAGGTGGGGGCAGGTCATGCATTGCTGTACTGAGGTATGGTGGGAGGTTGCAAGGAGGGGAAATGTGAAGCAAGTTGCAGGGACCATACAATTCCTCTATTACCAATGTTCCAAATTATATGAAAGTTCCAACATCCCTGAGCTCTGCTTGAATGGGACTAAATGTACAAACAGACAAACCTGTTGTATTTTGAGTTTCCAGTTTTATTTTCGACTAGCTTTAATCCACTGATTCAGGCCTTGGATGTGGAAACCTAGGTAACCTTGTACCTCTGGGGTCTGCAAATTTCCCTCAAAATGCAACCTCCTACCACACCTCTGTGCAGTAACATGTGACCGCCCACACCCTCTTAGGAAGCTCCCGCCATCACCGACCTCTGCGATGACACACATACACCCCTCTTGCATATACAATTTGTATACTATGTATATTGAAGAACCAAGGGAGATGAAATATATTTAATATATAACTTATATGGAATTATATCGCTTGTATGTTGAAGAGCGAAATAAAAAGATTCAAATGAGTAACTTTTGTGCGCAAGCTATAGTATACGAATTTTGTATGCATGTAGCATACTTTGTGTGATTTTACATTGGTATTATATGAATTGTATATTAAAGCGCCAAAGGAGATGAAATGTTGTTTAGTAATATATAATTTATGTGGAATTACATGAACTGTATGTTGAAGAGTGAAATAAAAAGTTTAAACCGAGTAATTCTTGCCCGCAACCAATAGTATATGAATTGTATATGCAAGAGGGGTATAAGTGCATCATTGCAAAGGTCAGTGATGGTGGGAGCTTGCTAGGAGGGTGTGGGCGGTCATGTGTTACTGCACAGATGTGTGCTGGGAGGTTACATTTTGAGGGGAAATTTCACGGACCCCAGAGGTA
Organism: Tenodera sinensis; assembly: GCA_030765045.1. Taxonomy (NCBI): domain Eukaryota; kingdom Metazoa; phylum Arthropoda; class Insecta; order Mantodea; family Mantidae; genus Tenodera; species Tenodera sinensis. The sequence continues at coordinate 291,964,169 of CM060962.1, read as the reverse complement.
CATGATTACCAAAACCTGTTCAAATGTCTCGCTAACATAATTATGTAAAGACTGCCAAGTATGCATGTATCATGTTCCACATCCTATAATAATTACTTGTAAAGAAGATGGGTATTCCAACACTCACAAGTCAATACATTTTTTCACGTGTTATGTAGTTGATAACTACAATAACTTTAAAATCAATTCTCTTGTACATAACCACTTTACTAGACACAGGAATGACTTACACAGGCGATGTAACTCCTTATATATTTATCAGAAAGGTCCCTGCTACTCTGCCATACAAATATATAATGGCCTTCCGGCAAAACTTCTGCAGACCAACCCTGTCAAAAATTAATAAAATGACATTGAAATGGTGTAAAAGTTACTCTATAGTTTGAGAGGTAGAACTGGAACTTAAAAATTCAATGCCACAACTGGGATTTGAACCACAGACCTTCCGCTTACCAGGCGGCTGCTCTACCACTGAGCTATTGTGACAAACTGCCAGAATGGCATTAAATTCTCAAAACAGTTCGTATTTCTCCTGGTAAACCACAAAGGCAGTCTCACATCAGAGACAAATTACCCCAATGGTGACTTACTGTTGTAAGTACTTTATATCCCAGGATTAAATAACCTTCAGTTGGTAATTATTATTTATTTATGCCAACAAACCTACTGTTGGTGGTTTTAAACACACAAGTCGTGTGTGGGCAAAGTTTGAGAGGTAGAACTGGACTAATTTGTCTCTGATGTGAGACTGCCTTTGTGGTTTACCAGGAGAAATACGAACTGGTTTGAGAATTTAATGCCATTCTGGCAGTTTGTCACAATAGCTCAGTGGTAGAGCAGCCGCCCGGTAAGCGGAAGGTCTGTGGTTCAAATCCCAGTTGTGGCATTGAATTTTTAAGTTCCAGTTCCTCTGAAACTTTGCCCACACACAGCTTGTGTGTTTAAAAACACCAACAGTAAGTTTGTTGGCATAAATAAATAATAATTACCATCTGAAGGTTATTTAATCCTGGGATATAAAGTACTTACAATAGTAAGTCACCATTGGGGTAATTTGTCTCTGATGTGAGACTGCCTTTGTGGTTTACCAGGAGAAATACGAACTGGTTTGAGAATTTAATGCCATTCTGGCAGTTTGTCACAATAGCTCAGTGGTAGAGCAGCCACCCGGTAAGCGGAAGGTCTGTGGTTCAAATCCCAGTTGTGGCACTGAATTTTTAAGTTCCAGTTCTACCTCTCAAACTTTGCCCGCACACGGCTTGTGTGTTTAAAAACACCAACAGTAAGTTTGTTGGCATAAATAAATAATAGTTACTCTATAGTATTCTCCTTAGTTGAAAAGATCCCCAATATTGCAACAGAGAAAGATATTAATTGTCGACTTTGGTCACCTGTAGTGGATTGTTTACGTTACTGCCGGTAATGTTTGGGAGTGCCATGTTGTATCATCTAGTATATAGTTTATGTACAGTTTGTAGCTTAGCTTTGATTAGGTTGACATACCAAATGTGTATATAGTTATATGGTTGATATACCGAAGAACGAAGAGCATAGTGTGATCGAATTGGCGTTAAGAAAATGTGGAGTATATGAAGAAAGAAGATTAGGGTGAATACTAATAGATGGCGTTGAGTGTGAATACCATCATAGGCAAATTCGGGGATCAAATTGAGAAAGGTGAGGGACAAGGAGAGTGTAGAGGAGAAGGGGAAGTGTACAGAAACTACATTTAAATGTCTTTTTTCGTGAGCATTATCTCTAACATTTTTCGGGTTATCCTGTAGAATAGCAGCGCCACGTGGTCAACAAGTAGCTGTGTTGTGAGTGAAGAGTGGTGTTATCAGCTACCTGTCCAACACGGTGACATATATGTCGCCAAAGCCTTAAGTATGAAATCTGGGGAAGCATGTGAATGTTGTTCTTATTCTTGGAATTATTATTGTTTTGTAATTAAGTGATGTGACATAAGTTCTTGTGCAATGGGATTGTGGTTTTAATTTGTATTGTACATACCTTTGGAAATTGGACTGAGGAAGAGATATTGTCGTCTTTTTGCAAGTTGTACAATGCCAGGTTGGCAAGAGATATTTGTGCGTTGCAGGGCTATGTTCTTCCATTATATGTCCGTGACAGACTACAACTGTCAGTGAACCACGTGATGCCGCTCATCTACAGTTTTATCCATTTTTTGTTTTCTTTTGCAGAACTTTGGGATTTTTTTTTTTTTTTTGGCCATTTGAGGCATTTTTGGAAGCTAGAATTTCGGGTACGTATTTATACGCACCTACTGGATATTTTGGGATAATTTTTTTTTTTTACGGAGTTGGTCTGTGGAAGTTTGCCCCTTCCTGGTCTTCCTTTAGCTTTAAAATTACTGTGTAACCCAAACGACTGTTTAAGATTTAAAAAGGAATTGAGAAAGCTTTTGCTAGTGCATTCTATACCTTCTTTACCCCACTAGTATTAACTCTATTGGTGAAACTGTAGATGAGCGGCGTCACATGGTTTACTGACAGTTGTAGTCTACGTCACATAAACCACTCTTCAGTCACAACAGAGCTTAAATTATTTTGTTGTTTAACGACGCTGTCAATTGCCAGGACCACATCAGCGTCGCCGGTATGCCGGAATTTTTACATGCCAGTAAATCTACTGACATGGAGCTATCGTTTTTAGGATCAGTAGGCCAGCGTCTAACCAACTGAGCCACGTGACTTTCGATCACGTGACGCCGCTATTCTACAGGATAACCTTTACTTCTTTATGCTATATCTGTTACATTTAAGTATGTATATTCTAAAGAAGCTCAGGCTAAATACAGTGTTGCATATGGATGTAATAGCACCCAAAGGTCCGGGGACAAAAGTTGAAGTTTTTACAGATACGTCTATACCATAGACTGCATCTTTTAAATTACATTTGCCAAACACTTCGCGTTTGTTAGTGTAACTCATTGTATTGCATCTTGTTCTTTTGATCTTAGAATGAGCCAGGCTCAAGGATATAGAACACGTGACGTCGCTCATCTATAGTTTTACCGAAGTAAATTTGATATACATACACTGAGATTAGAATACACGATTCTAGGTTCAACAGTAATTCAAATATTTTCATCACAAATACTTACGGTAGGGAATGTTGGATGCTTTATAAATCCATCAGCACATTACTGTTGTTTTAAGATAATTATATTGCCTGCTGAAACTCTTAAACAAATGAATCTTTCCTCAAACCTCGTTAGAAGCCACTTAGAAGCTATAGTAATGACGGGTAGGTTAGGTTAGGTTAGGCCAATCTGTGGTTAGGCCACACGGTTGGCTTCATTTTCCACTACCTTAGTTGAGCCAATGTTTCAAAGGGACTACAGGTAGATTTGTAATTATTAAGAAAACTACGGTAATTATGTGAATAACTAAGGATTTAGTCTAAAATATATAACATATACCCTAAACAACGGCATTTTGTTTTTAGTGTCAAGGATAATATTTTTTTTAGGCAAAGCAAACATGGAATAGTTAACGTAGTCAAAGTACTTTTGGCGCAATACTGAAGAGTAGTGTTTCACAAGACATGTAAGTTTTAACTTTTCACCTGTTGATGGCTTGTGATAAAGGGATATATTTAAGTGGTGTGGTGTAAAAAGTGGCTAATTTCGTATAATCTACCCTGCATTTATTGTAAACATGTTGATTCGAATAAAAACCATTGACGGTCTGAAAAGTGTCTCACTATCGGTTTCGAAAACCACACCTGTGAGTGAACTAAGAGGAAAATTAGAAAATCTTTTCGATGTGAGTGGCGAAAACCAGCGCTTGTTTTATAAAGGCAAACAGCTAGAGGACTGTCACACCGTATTTGATTATGACATTAGACACAACGACGTTGTGCAGCTTATGATAAAGAACAATGCTATTCCAGTTTCCACAGAAAATGCATTATACCAGCCATGTTCATCCTCTAGCTCTGGTTCTTCAGAAGATAAGACAAAGGAAGACACTGCACCTGCTGTCAGTAATTATTTTAAGGTAGGCGATTATGTAGATGCAATGGACACTACATATGGTGCTTGGTTTGAAGGAAAAATTGTAGCAATATACCATAAACCACCTGATTCAGATGCTATCTATTCTGGTAAAAAAGAAGACGAGGCTACTATTGATCACGAAAGTAGAGAAGCATCAGAAAAAAAGGATGTTTCTACTGAACAGCGGTTAGCGGAAGGGATAAGTGAAGAGCAAGAAAGGAAAACCACTAAGTTGAACGAGAAAGAAATGAGAAAGAGCAACAAATTAAATTCTTCTGATGGTCTTGTTTATAAAATCATGATAGATGAAGGAAGTGATGTATGTATTGAAGCTGCTTTACAAGACATTCGTCCAAGAGCCAGAAGTGCAATAAAAGCAAGTGATTTACACAAGGATGATGTTGTTTTAGTAAATTACAATATTGAAGAACCAAAGAAGCTTGGCTATTGGTATGATTTTCGTGTTGTAGAAACTAAGGTGAAAAGAGGAAGAACAGAATTAAAAGGAACTGTATTAGTAGGGAGAGATGAAACTCCTTTGTACAATTCAAAAATCTGGTGTTTAGATGAAATTTTTCAAATAGAGAAACCATATCTGTTGAAGGAAAGTTCAGCTCGTGAACAAATAATGGAATCATCATCACACACAAAGGAACAGAATTTAAACCAGTGCAAAACTTGCCATGATAATCCAAAGAAAAAGTGTAAACACTGTGGTTGCTGTGTTTGTGGAGGAAAGAACGAACCTGAAAAACAAATACTCTGTGATGACTGCGATGCAGCATATCACCTTGGTTGCCTTAATCCACCATTAGATCAGATACCTGATGCTGACGAATGGTATTGTCCCGGTTGCAAAAATGACGAGAATGAGATTGTGAAAGCTGGCGAAAAGCTCAAAGAAAGCAAGAAAAAGGCTAAAATGGCCTCTAAAAAGTCTGAAACAAAGCGTGACTGGGGTTCCGGTATGGCTTGTATTGGTCGTACCAAGGAATGCACGTTGGTGCCCCTGAATCATTATGGGCCCATACCTGGAGTTGAGGTAGGACAAGCATGGCTCTACAGAGTTCAAGTTTCTGAAGCTGGCATTCACAGACCACATGTAGCTGGTATACATGGCCGTGAAACAGATGGGGCATACAGCCTTGTTCTGAGTGGAGGATATGAAGGAGATGAGGACAAAGGAGATGAATTTTTGTACACAGGATCAGGAGGACGGGACCTTTCTGGCAATAAACGCACAGCGAGTCAAAGCTGCGATCAAAAATTGACACGAATGAATAAGGCTTTGGCATTAAATTGTGCTGCCAAGTTGAATGAAAAGGGAGCAGAAGCTAAGGACTGGAAGAAAGGGAAGCCTGTTAGGGTTGTTCGTAATTACAAGCTGGGTAAATATTCCAAGTATGCTCCAAAATTTGGAAATAGATATGATGGCATTTACAAGGTTGTTAAGTACTTTCCAGAGAAGGGTGAATCAGGTTTTATAATTTGGCGTTATGTCCTTCGACGTGATGATCCAGATCCTGCTCCTTGGACTCCAGAAGGAAAGAAACGTGTTGAAAGCCTTGGGTTACAAATTCCTGAGGCACCTGAAGGCTACGAAATGAAAGCTCAAGAAGACAGAGAAAATACTGTTACTAAATCAAAGAAACGAAAACTTTCAACCCAAAATGGTCTTGATGATTCTCCAAAGGAAAAGAAGAAAAAGGTGGAAGCCTACAGGCTCAGTGATAGTGAAGCGAAATTAATTAAAGAGGACAAGTTAAATAAAAAGAAGTGGGAAGAATGCTGCAAGGCATTGCAAGAAGGAAAAGTGAAATTTCTTTCTGTGCTGCAAGAAGCATTCCAGTGTGTGATTTGTCTCGACTTAGTGAGAAACCCTGTGACTACGCCATGCGAACACAATGTATGCAGCTCGTGTCTGAAGAGAGCGAGATTGGCAGACGTGCTGACCTGCCCGTGCTGTCGTGCTGACCTTGGTAGTGACTTCGTTGCAGGTGTAAATGTCAACTTGAAGGACTTTCTCTGCAGGATGTTCCCAGGCTATGCTGAGCTGTGATTATACAGGTAATGTCATAATAGTGAGAATATATCCAAGTATATTTTGTATGTGAATGTTTGATTCTATTGTTAATATTTTTTATTCTGTTTTTCATACTGTGTAATTAATATTTTTATGCCATTTCACCAAGTTTTAGATCAAATAATTATCAGCAATGTGTGTTAAGTCAGTGCATGTGTGAAAATCCAAAAACCTGCAGTTTTCTTCTTGTTACTTTGTTTACCATAAGCTCAGGGATATACTTAAGATTACGTCCCACAAGAATTTTGTCAGAGTCCAACTTGGGAGGTGTGCACGAGGGCTTACAGAATCTGCCAAAGTTGCTGTGTAATTGCAGCTCTGCCAACATTGCTAGCTGTTTGAACCTCAACATGTGTGCAAAACATGTGCCATACAAAGCAAGCGGCTTTACTATTTACTGTTAAATATGAAAATGAATATCTTGCCGGGACCCTCGCAGTTAGTATGTGAAAGTCGTATTTGAGAGCAATGGCTAGGTTTATCAGTTTTATTGATCTTGCGCACTTGTGGAACAATGAGAAGAGTAATGCAATTCCTCTACAGTGAAGGCTTGCTGAGAACACGGATGTTATGTAGGGAATGTGATACCGTCCTACGTCCCGTTACAAAATAGGATGAGAAATTTCAAATATTTTCGTGCAAGAGAGGGCATGTCGAGCAGTTTTTGGAGTCCATGGCAAAAGGCACGTGGTTCGAGAACTTCTGATTACCATCTGCCCATGCTTCTTCTTTTTTGTTTACCCTCCCCTTATGTAGGACTTACAAGCCAGTGCCTAGGGTGAGGCACCTGTCAGGGACCACAGGAACCTATGGGCCAGACAGAGCGTAGACTTGGAAGGGGGTGGTCAGCCAAGCACCAGTTATGATAGCGAGGAACAGGATGATACAAAATGCAGGCTAAATCGATGATTGGAAAGGTGACAATGGAGCAATTGGTGGACTGAGTGGCAGAGGACAGTGGAGACCCCAGAGAAAACTGCCCTGATGCCACTTTGTCCCCCACGAATACCACATGCAGGTCCCTGGGATTGAACCTAGGGTACCTAGGTGTTAGGCGAATGCTAAGTGCTTCTCCTTACGTACAGTTTTGCAAGTTATCTTACGAACAAACTGCCATGCAGAGTTCACTTGGGGATAGCAACATCAGTCATGCAACAATAGCTGACTGGTTTAGTTACTGTCGGGAGGTGTGTATCCCATCAATGGACGACAAGTACCTCAACATGGGTAATGTAGGCGGTGCCAGCCACGTCGTCATAATCAATGAGTGTAGGATTGGAAGAAAAAAATACCATCACGGCCACATCGTGGAAGGTAACTGGATCTGTGGAATGATCAACATTGTCACCAATGAGGTGCGGATGACTGTGGGCCCCTATAACAGAAGAGATGCCGCCACCCTCTTTTCTTTAGTTGAGGAGCACGTGGAATTTGCGAGCACAATCCACACGGACTATTGGGGAGGATACAGTGGATTGCTGGCTGGGGATTTTGCAACACATCTAACGGTGAACCACAGCCAGTACTTCGTACACCAAGTAGCAAATGTCCACACCAACAATATCGAGTTGCACTGGCAAACTGACATCACCTATCCAGGAGTGGTATTAGGCAAAACCAAGTGGACATGCATTAAGCCGAGTACCTGTGGTGGCAAGATGTGAAAAACAGATTAGCCAGTGGCGGCTTCTCAGAGGAGGGAAGGGAGGAACATCCTCCAAGTTTTTTATGAATTTATAAATGGTATATTAATCTTAAAATTCAAGCAATATTAAATAAATTTTGAATTCGAAGCTATTACATTAAGGTATGCTGGTTTATACTTCGCACGGTTTATACCACGTGATACCTTACGAGGCTTATGAGTGTCTGCGCAGTGGAGGAAACTTATCTCTTTCCTCCACTCCCATAGTAAATGTGCATAGAACATAGCGCTACAGCAGCCAGAGAGACAAACAGATTTTTAATGCAGCTTATGAACAACTGATGAGGAGTTCCTCCTCTCGAACTGCACCTGCGCTAAGTCCCTGAAAGCTGGAGTGTTGCGGATAAGTCCTCTCTGAGGTGCGAGAGTTGGAACCGGCACAGGTATTAATACTATTGCTGCCATCTAGTGATTTTATTTTCAACCAGATCTATTAACAGGTCTTTTCCCTTCACGGATATGTTGATCATTGTGCATCGTAAACCTTTCAGTCACATATTTTGTTGTTGCTCCTTTTTCAGTAATGTTCTACTGTGTTTCTTCCAACGCTCGAGTAAGACGGTAAAGTTTTGCTTTTTTAATTTGTTGTTATAACATTGAACAATGACTGACAGTGAAAGTGTTTTAGTTTTCGGAGAATTTAAAAGACTCACATTACAGGAACAAATAATTGTTATACAGAAGGGACGACCAACCCCACCATTGCCTGGACTCGTGTGTGCTACTAGCAAAGGCGGGAAGTTGAACTTCTCCACAACTTGGTATGAAAAAACCATTTGGCTAACAGGTTGTGAAAAAAGGCAAATTCTCTTGTGTTTTCCTTGTGTTTTGTTCTCCAACTCGAAGGATGTTTGGTCCTTTGGTGGATTCAGTGATGTTAAGAATCTGGGCCAAGGAATTCAGAGGCATGAAAAATCTTGAGAGCATCTCAACAATGCACTAAAATTAACAATCTTCGGTAAAAGTGAATATCGCATCTATCTAGCGTTAAGTGAAGCAGCTAGGATTTCTCGCACCAAACACAATGAACAAGTGAAGCAAAATCGACACGTATTATCAAGTTTAGTGGATATTGTGTGTCAGTTAGGAAGGCAAGAACTAGCTGTCACAGGACACGATGAAAATGAATTATCATCAAACCAAGGGAACTACCGCGAGCTTTTTAAGTTATTAATGAAACGCGACGAAGTACTTCAGACACATTTAAATAATTCTAAAGCATTCATCAGCTTGTCAAAAACCATTCAAAATGATTTAATTGAATCTGTTGCAGGCCTTGTAAGGAAAGAAATAGAAGATGAAATTCATAAAGCTGCCTTCTTTGCAGTGGAGGCTGATGAAACTTCGGACGTGTCTCTCAGAGCAGTGCTCAATAATTTTAAGATATGTAGATCCATGTGGCTACATTCAAGAACGATTTTTTGGTTTACACAGTGTTAGTGGAGATAGAACAGCCAATGCCCTATACAAATTACTGAATCAGCAGTTAGAGCCGTTGAATTATGACAGAAAACTTTTTGTGCAGTCTTATGATGGCGCTGCTGTTATGGCCGGAGAATTAAACGGCTTGCAGACGAAGATCAAGCAGAAAGCAAAGCAGGCATTGTTTGTACACTGTCATGCACACAGGCTTAATATTGTGCTATCACATAGCTGTAGTAGCATTGCTCAGTGCAGGGTCTTCTTTGCTAGTATCAGTGGTTTGCCCGCATTTTTTCATCAATCCTCAAAACGAATGTGCAGTATGACCAAACTTCGACTGTCTAAAGATGCTCAAACCAGATGGAACTTCAAATGTCGTTTGGTGGAATCTGTAAAATTGCTCAGGGAAGGTCTTCTGGCAGTGTTTTCCAAAATGCTGGAAGAAACAAAAAACTGGGATGATGCTACAATTAGAGAAGCAAATGGCTACATTCGTCTATTGGAAGACTTTGAATTCAACTTCTGCTTTCGGTTTTCAGTGGAGTATTTTCGAAAACTGCCATTCTTTTCGATATACTCCAGCTTAAAACCAATGATATTGATTTCCGCTGTAGGAGAGTTCGTTTTCTGCACAAATCTAGAAACGATGCAGCATATAATGAACACTTCAAATTGGCTGCTAATGAAACTGGTGACCAGTTTCCTAAAATTAAGAAAAGGTGCCTTGCAGCTGTTGATCTCAAAACTCATTTCCGCCAGTTGCATTTCAACATAATCGATACGCTAGCAATGCAGATCGAAGTCACGTTCGAAGATCTGAAGAACTTATTTATTAATTTGTTCGACGCTTCGAAATTTGAACATTTTCCCAAGACGTTCCCAGATGTTGAATTTTCATCCTTATTGAACTGTTTCCCGGAACAATTTGATAGTGAGTTGCTTAAAAACGAGCTTGTGGTGTTTTACAACAACCGTGATTTGCAGCAGAACTGAATCAAAGTCCAGGAGTTAACAGTTCTCTTTGTTAAGGAAGGTATCCATAAATGTCTTCCCAATGTCTACAAATTGGCATACTTAATTGCTACGATACCTGTGTCGCCAGCAAGTGTTGAAAGAAGCTTTTCTACACTGAAAAGAATAAAAACTTCCTGTATAAACACTATGGGTCAAGACAGACTAGGTTCTCTTGCTCTCATGTCTATCGAAAAAGACTTGTTGCAGCTGGAAAAAGATTCAAAATGGCATGATAGAGTAATGGAAGATTTTGTGACAGCGAAACAGCGAAGAGCAGAGTTCTTCTATCAATAAAAGGTATTGCATTTTACCCTTACAAACTGAACGACATCCCAAAGGTTTACCCTGTTGTATGAAATTCTCAGCAGATCATAAAACATTAGATTAGTTTATATAGAATAGTGTTGGCTCTAGTGCATTTGTGTTTAGTGTGTTGGCAACAAAAGCTAGTGTAGTTGAAGGAGTAATGTTGGCAGCAATGACAATTGTCTGCTACTGACTGCAGCGCATGTGCAGTAAGTACCTTTGGACTTAATTTTATATGGTAAAATTTTGTAGGATGTAATCTAAAGAAGGCCCAAACTCCGAAGGTGAAACAGCTAATGTTCCATATTCTTAAGAATCCAGAACAATCATGTGACAGTTCCCAGTGAACTGGCCTACGGACAACCAATAGGAGATAAGAGGCGGTCCGTCTCACCTATATATAAGCCGGGCACTCCATCAATCAATCACCCTCTTGTTGTTAACCAGCCCAATGCAGTCTTGGGCAAAACGCCAGACAATTCATGAACTGGACCACAGCCTACAAGCCTGAAATCTACCATCTACTGGAAGTTCTTATAGTGTTGCCGAAATACGAAAGTCACTTAAAGTACATAAACGCTCATAGCAACTGTAAGCACATCACCACAGAACACTCTGATTGGTTCCTGACCAAAGCTCTCTGAAGAAGAAAACTATACATCCATTTTTCAATGTTACTGATGTACTTTTTCTTTTTACATTAGCGGTGTTGATGTTGTGACTTTCTTAGGCCATATTAACTATAGAACAGTAATTACGAACTCAGAATATTTGTGCACCTACCCAGGATTCACTAATGTATTTGTCAAGAAAATGAGTGTTGCAAATGTGCAATATTAAGCAATGCTTACCAATCTAGCAGATTTCATGCCCTGCATTAGGTTGGCACTCATATGCACAATGGTGGCAAGATGGCATGGTTTGTTGATATACAGTTGAACCTGCTTTATATGTAATCCAGTTCTATGTAATTTATACATATGTACATTTTTGTAGATCCCGGCAAAGTGTAATTTAGAAACCTGTTAATAGAACCTTATTTATATGTAATTTGCTGTTATATGTATTAAATTTCAGTGAATTACAACTGATTCGGCGCTGTGACCAAGCGGTTAAGACTTCGTCTATCACTTAGGTGGCCTGGGTTCGATCTCGGGGACCCACATGTGGTATTTGTGGTGGACGAAGCAGCGTTTGGGCAAGTTTTCTCCATCATCACCTTTTCATTCATTGATTTTGCGTGCATTTCATATCACCCTCTTCCTCACTAGCATATCTGGTGCTGGACTGATCACACGTTGCCAGGTCTTCACTCTGTTCGGTCCATAGATTTGTTCCTCAACAGGCATGTGACTCTAGGCATAGGCTTGTAATCCTACGAGGTGTAAGTCCTACATAAGGGCAGGTAATCGGGTAAAAAAAAAAGAATTACAACTGAGTTTTACATAATTATAATGAACATACAGTATATGCTATCTTAAAAGAAACTTGAGGCATATTTTCTTTATTTCTGTTGACAAACACGTAAATTGAACGGGCAGCTTTTGGCTGCGGAAAACAAAAGACAGACATTTGCTGGTAGAGCCGGTGGCTTCTGGTGCGACAATGTTGTAGCAACAAATGAGAAGTAAAGATAAAAATGTTCTGTATCTGGTGTTTAATGTTGAACAGTGGTTTTGTCTTTCAATTCCGAATCAGTCATGCAGAAATATTATGTACATCAGAAAGTAAAATTCATATGACAGATGGAACTTAATGTATGCAAAACCAAAACTGCTTCAGACTTAGGAGTTGCGTATGACAAGCTATGTATGATCAACAGTAACAAAATGAGGTGCATGCACTTAATGCAAGAAAAGTGAAATAACTGACTTCTTTAATTTAGGACCAATCAAAATAATGTTTTCTTCGTGCATATCTTTGTTGTTTGTAAAATTTTACCCATGTAGGACCATTTTGTTGCATATTTTTTTAAAAAAAAAGCATTATCAAAATCACCATTTGTAAGTAATTCTGAGTTACAAATAATATTCTCTTTTCCCCTTGATATATGTATGAATTGGGTTCAACAGTAATAGCATGGTTTTCCTATAAAAGAAAGTGTTCCTAAAAAGGATGGGGGTTTACAGCCTATGCAAGTGACAGTGCTCACCCTGAATGCAAATCCTGAGTTATTCTCATTATTACTTTCTCTACTGAATCCAAAAAAAGAATTTTTAGAAAAAGTTCCAGTGTCTGTGTGCATGCGTGGGTGGGTGTGTGTGTGGGTGGAGGTGGGTGTGCATATATGTGTGAATTGGGATATATTCTTCACCACTCTGTCCTCTATGTGATCTGCAAGAGGAAATGGATCGAGACCACCTTCAAATATGCCCGGTCACTTCTAGTGCCCCATCCATCAGTGAAAAATATTAGAGAGCAAGAGGATTAATGACTTCATTGTCAGAAATCCAGCATTAGCTAACAACAACATAAGTGTGTTTGGGGATGGACAGCATAACTCAAAAACAAAAAGTCGGTTAAAAACCAAAGTTGGTATTTAAGTTTAATGACACTCAAGGATGTGACACAAAGATTTTGAAGAAAATAGCCCCACCCTAAACTACCCTTTACATGGAAACGTTCTCAAACATTTTGATTTTCTTGGAAATGGCTCAAACGATTTTGATTAAAATGCCATATATTTAAAATATTTGTATGACAAATTAAATGTATATTTTTGATTTTCATCTATAGTCTATGTAGTCCTGTTTACTCTGGACAACTTTTGAACAACTCATAAACTGCAAGAGATAGACAAAATCGTACTATACAAGAAGTGTAGATATTGCTAAAACATATAGTTTATATCTAAATAAGTTTTTTTGCAGAGTGAGCCATTTCAGAGATATTCCTTGTTATTTGTGTCAGTTTCAGAAAGAAAACATTTGTGAAATGGAACATAGTTGTTCGTGTTTTTATATGCTAAGCGTGCAAAGAGAACCTGATCTCAAGGCTTGACTATTGCTCAAAGTCTACTGTGTTCCCATATTCCCCTTGTACGTACTTGGAAATAAGCAATAAGACAATTTCTGTAAATGTTTATCTTAAATAACACGAAGATGATATAGGAATATGTAAGAATGGTTAGTACAAGAGTAGAGAAAGTCATGTGAGTGCAACCCATCAGATTTTTTTTATTTACATTTATGACCCTTGGTTGAGCAGGTTAGATACAATAGTTTTGTCCACTTTTTCATATGGTGTTGTGTAATGCACCTTGAATGCTGCAGTTTATCGTATCTGCCCTAAAGTTTTAAATCAAGATTAATATACAAATTTAAAGAAAGCACCTGTCTCCTGCACAAGGCATTCTGGGTTCAATTCCTGGCTGAGGGTGGGAAGTTTTCTCTAGTCAAGATTATGACCTATTCCACACAGTCTGGAAGTAAACATGGAAATGTGATCTAATGAAATAAACCCCAAGGAATTCCAATGACAACTGTACACAAGTTGGCATTAAGAAATATGATCCCAAGGTACAAGACTGCGAATATGACCATTGCAGTTATAGACAGGGTAAGGTGGAGGGTATAAATGGAACAATTGAAAAAAGAAATGTAAAGATTGTATATGTGATTCAAACATGTGAAAAAATACATTAGCGAATCCTTGGTAGATGTAAAATTCTGCCGAGTTAATAAGTAATGGTTTATGAACATGATGTGTCCTCCCACTCTCCCTTTTACACAACCCCACTTATATACAAGTAGAAACTAGCAGCGTTTTGGGAGGGGACGAAGCAAGTGGTTGCCAAAGTAAGTAGCAAAAGATTGCTACTTGAGTGATCGAGTGAAATCCACTACTTTATCTATCATTGGGTTTTAGCTACACTGCTGTTTCGGCTATTCCCTATCATAGCCTTGCTCCTCTTCTTATAAACAGCAGCCCTTTGCTATGCTTTGCAGCTTTGGCTCCTGAACATCCTGGCTGCACTTTGTGGCTTATGCTCCTGAACATCCTTGCTGCACTTTGTGGCTTCGGCTCCTGAACATCCTGGCTGCACTTTGTGGCTTAGGCTCCTGAACATCCTGGCTGAACTTTGTGGCTTAGGCTCCTGAACATCCTGGCTGCACTTTGTGGCTTATGCTCCTGAACATCCTGGATGATCTTTGTGGCTTAGGCTCCTGAACATCCTGGCTGCACTTTGTGGCTTATGCTCCTGAACATCCTGGCTCCACTTTGTGGCTTATGCTACTGAACATCCTGGTTGCACTTTGTCACTTAGGCTCCTGAACATCCTGGCTGACACTTTGTGGCTTAGGCTCCTGAACATCCTGGCTGCACTTGGTGGCTTCGGCTACTGAACATCCTGGCTGCACTTTGTTGCTTATGCTCCTGAACAGCCTTGCTGCACTTTGTGGCTTCGGCTCCTGAACATCCTGGCTGCACTTTGTGGCTTAGGCTCCTGAACATCCTGGCTGCACTTTGTGACTTATGCTACTGAACATCCTGGCTGCACTTTGTGACTTATGCTACTGAACATCCTGGCTGCACTTTGTGGCTTAGGCTCCTGCACATCCTGGTTGCATTTTGTGGCTTATGCTCCTGCACATCCTGGCTGCACTTTGTGACTTATGCTACTGAACATCCTGGCTGCACTTTGTGACTTAGGCTCCTGAACATCCTGGCTGCACTTTGTGGCTTATGCTCCTGCACATCCTGGCTGCACTTTGTGACTTAGGCTACTGAACATCCTGGCTGCACTTTGTGACTTATGCTACTGAACATCCTGGCTGCACTTGGTGACTTAGGCTCCTGCACATCCTGGCTGCACTTTGTGACTTATGCTACTGAACATCCTGGCTGCACTTGGTGACTTAGGCTCCTGCACATCCTGGCTGCACTTTGTGACTTAGGCTCCTGAACATCCTGGCTGCACTTGGTGACTTAGGCTCCTGCACATCCTGGCTGCACTTTGTGACTTATGCTACTGAACATCCTGGTTGCACTTTGTCACTTAGGCATCTGAACATCCTGGCTGCACTTTGTGACTTATGCTACTGAACATCCTGGCTGCACTTTGTGCTACTGAACATCCTGGTTGCACTTTGTCACTTAGGCTCCTGAACATCCTGGCTGCACTTTGTGGCTTATGCTACTGAACATCCTGGCTGCACTTGGTGACTTAGGCTCCTGCACATCCTGGCTGCACTTTGTGACTTATGCTACTGAACATCCTGGCTGCACTTGGTGACTTATGCTACTGAACATCCTGGCTGCACTTTGTGACTTATGCTACTGAACATCCTGGTTGCACTTTGTCACTTAGGCTCCTGAACATCCTGGCTGCACTTTGTGACTTATGCTACTGAACATCCTGGCTGCACTTTGTGACTTATGCTACTGAACATCCTGGCTGCACTTTGTGACTTATGCTACTGAACATCCTGGCTGCACTTTGTGACTTATGCTACTGAACATCCTGGCTGCACTTTGTGACTTATGCTACTGAACATCCTGGCTGCACTTGGTGACTTATGCTACTGAACATCCAGGCTGCACTTTGTGACTTATGCTACTGAACATCCTGGTTGCACTTTGTCACTTAGGCTCCTGAACATCCTGGCTGCACTTTGTGACTTATGCTACTGAACATCCTGGCTGCACTTTGTGACTTATGCTACTGAACATCCTGGCTGCACTTTGTGACTTAGGCTCCTGCACATCCTGGCTGCACTTTGTGACTTAGGCTCCTGCACATCCTGGCTGCACTTTGTGACTTAGGCTCCTGCACATCCTGGCTGCAATTTGTGGCTTAGGCTCCTGCACATCCTGGCTGCACTTTGTGACTTAGGCTCCTGCACATCCTGGCTGCACTTTGTGACTTAGGCTCCTGCACATCCTGGCTGCAATTTGTGACTTAGGCTCCTGCACATCCTGGCTGCACTTTGTGACTTAGGCTCCTGCACATCCTGGCTGCACTTTGTGACTTAGGCTCCTGCACATCCTGGCTGCAATTTGTGACTTAGGCTCCTGCACATCCTGGCTGCAATTTGTGACTTAGGCTCCTGCACATCCTGGCTGCACTTTGTGACTTAGGCTCCTGCACATCCTGGCTGCACTTTGTGACTTAGGCTCCTGCACATCCTGGCTGCACTTTGTGACTTAGGCTCCTGCACATCCTGGCTGCAATTTGTGGCTTAGGCTCCTGCACATCCTGGCTGCACTTTGTCACTTAGGCTCCTGCACATCCTGGCTGCAATTTGTCACTTAGGCTCCTGCACATCCTGGCTGCCCTTTGTGACTTATGCTACTGAACATCCTGGCTGCACTTGGTGACTTATGCTACTGAACTTCCTGGCTGCACTTTGTGGCTTAGGCTCCTGAACATCCTGGTTGCACTTTGTGACTTATGCTACTGAACATCCTGGCTGCACTTTGTGACTTATGCTCCTGCACATCCTGGCTGCACTTTGTGGCTTATGCTACTGAACATCCTGGCTGCACTTTGTGACTTACGCTACTGAACATCCTGGCTGCACTTTGTGACTTATGCTACTGAACATCCTGGCTGCACTTTGTGACTTATGCTACTGAACATCCTGGCTGCACTTGGTGACTTAGGCTCCTGCACATCCTGGCTGCACTTTGTGACTTATGCTACTGAACATCCTGACTGCACTTTGTGACTTCGGCTCCTGCACATCCTGGCTGCACTTTGTGACTTATGCTACTGAACATCCTGGCTGCACTTTGTGACTTATGCTACTGAACATCCTGGCTGCACTTTGTGACTTATGCTACTGAACATCCTGGCTGCACTTGGTGACTTATGCTACTGAACATCCTGGCTGCACTTTGTGGCTTAGGCTCCTGCACATCCTGGCTACACTTTGTGGCTTATGCTACTTAACATCCTGATTGCACTTTGTCACTTAGGCTCCTGAACATCCTGGCTGACACTTTGTGGCTTAGTCTCCTGAACATCCTTGCTGCACCTTGTGGCTTAGGCTCCTGAACATCCTGGCTGCACTTTCTGACTTAGGCTCCTGAACATCCTCGCTGCACTTTGTGGCTCAAACTCCTGAACAGCCTGACTGCACTTTGTGGCTTAGGCTCCTGCACATCCTGGCTGCACTTTGTGGCTTAAGCTCCTGAACATCCTGGCTGTACTTTGAGATTTAGGCTCCTGAACATCCTGGGTGCACTTTGAGACTTACGCTCTTGAACGTCATGGCTGCATTTTGTGGATTAGGCACCTGAATCATGGCTGCACTTTGAGACTTAGGTTCCTGGACATCCTGGCTGCACATTGTGACTTAGGCTACTGAACATCCTGGGTGCACTTTGTGACTTAGGCTCCTGAAAATCCTGGCTCCACTTTAAGACTTAGGCTCCTGAACTTTGTGACTTTAGCTCCTGAACATCCTGGCTGCACTTTGTGGCTCAAACTCCTGAACATCCTGGCTGCACTTTGTGGATTAGGCTCCTGAACATCCTAACTGCACTTTAGGACTTGGGCTCCTCAACATCCTAGGTGCACTTTGTGGATTTGCTCCTAAACATCCTGGCTATACTTTGAGACTTAGGCTCCTGAACATCCTGGTCGCACTATGAAACTTAGGCTCTTAAACATTCTGGCTGGTTTTTGAGACTTACGCTTCTCAGCATCCTTGCTGCACTTTGTGGCTCAGGCTCCTGAACATCCTTGCTCCACTTTGTGACTTAGGCTCCAGAACATCCTGGCTCCACTTTGTGGCTTGTGCTCCTGACCATCCTGGCTGACACTTTGTGGCTTAGGCTCCTGAACATCCTGGCTGCACTTTGTGGCTTAGGCTCCTGCACATCCTCGCTGCACTTTGAGACTTAGGCTCCTGAACTTTGTGACTTAAGCTCCTGAACATCCTGGCTGCACTTTGTGGCATAGGCTCCTGAACATCCCACCTGCACTTTGTGGCTTATGCTACTTAAAATCCTGGTTGCACTTTGTCACTTAGGCTCCTGAACATCCCGGCTGACACTTTGTGGCTTAGGCTCCAGAACATTCTGGCTGCACTTTCTGACATAGGCTCCTGAACATCCTCGCTGCACTTTGTGGCTCAAACTCCTGAAGATCCTCTCTGCACTTTGTGGCTTAGGCTCCTGAACATCCAGGCTGCACTTTGTGGCTTAGGCTCCTGCACATCCTGGCTGCACTTTGTGACTTATGCTACTGAACATCCTGGTTGCACTTTGTCACTTAGGCTCCTGAACATCCTAGCTGACACTTTGTGACTTATGCTACTGAACATCCTGGCTGCACTTTGTGACTTATGCTACTGAACATCCTGGCTGCACTTTGTGACTTATGCTACTGAACATCCTGGCTGCACTTTGTGGCTTAGGCTCCTGCACATCCTAGCTGCACTTTGAGGCTTTGACTCCTGAACTTTGTGACTTTAACTCCTGAACATCCTGGCTGCACTTTGTGGTTTAGGCTCCTGAACATCTTGGCTGCACTTTGTGCCTTAGGCTCCTGAACATCCTGGCTGCACGTTGTGGCTTAGGCTCCTGAACATCCTGGCTGAACTTTGTGGCTTAAGCTCCCGAACATCCTGGCTGTACTTTGAGACTTAGGCTCCTGAACATCCTGGCTGCACGTTGTGGCTTAGGCTCCTGAACATCCTGGCTGAACTTTGTGGCTTAAGCTCCCGAACATCCTGGCTGTACTTTGAGACTTAGGCTCCTGAACATCCTGGGTGCACTTTGTGACTTTGGCTCCTGAACATCCTGGCTACACTTTGAGACTTAGGCTCCTGAACATCCTGGCTGCACTTTCTGGCTTAGGCTCCTGAACATCCTGATTACACTTTGTGACTGACGCTCCTGAACATCCTTGCTGCACTTTGAGACCTTGGCTCCTGAACATCCTAGATGTACTTTGAGACTTAGGCTCCTCAACATCCTAGGTGCACTTTGTGGATTTGGCTCCTAAACATCCTGGCTACACTTTGAGACTTAGGCTCCTGAACATTCTGGCTGGACTTTGTGACTTAGGCTCCTGAATATCCTGGCTGCACTTTCTGACTTAGGCTCCTGAACATCCTGGCTGCATTTTGTGGCTTGTGCTCCTGACCATCCTGGCTGCACTTTGTGGCTTAGGCTCCTGAACATGCTGGCTGCACTTTGTGGCTTAGGCTCCTGCACATCCTCGCTGCACTTTGAGACTTAGGCTCCTGAACTTTGTGACTTTAGCTCCTGAGCATCCTGGCTGCACTTGGTGGCTTAGGCTCCTGAACATCCTGGGGGCACTTTGACACCTACGCTCCTGAACATCATGGCAGCACTTTGAGACTTAGGCTCCTGAACGTCCTGGCTGCACTTTGTGACTTAGGCTCCTGATCATCAGGGCTGCACTTTGTGACTTAGGGTCCTGAACATCCTGGCTGCGTTTTGTGGCTTAGGCTCCTGAACATCCTGGCTGCACTTTGAGACTTGGCTCCTGAACATCATTGCTCCACTTTGTGGCTTAGGGTCCTCAACATCCTGGGTGCACTTAGAGACTTAGGCTCCTTAACATCCTGGTTGCACTTTGAGACTTAGGCTCTTGAACATCCTGGCTGCACTTTCAGACATAGGCTCCTGAACATCATGGCTGCACTTTGTGCCTTAGGCTCCTGAACATCATGGCTGCATTTTGTGCCTTAGGCTCCTGAACATCATGGCTGCATTTTGTGACTTAGGCTCCTGAACATCATGGCTGCACTTTGTGCCTTAGGCTCCTGAACATCATGGCTGCATTTTTTGACTTATGCTCCTGAACAACCTGGCTGCACTTTGAGACTTAGGCTCCTGAACATCCTGGCTGCACTTTGAGACTTTGGCTCCTGAACATCCTGGCTGCACCTTGAGAATTAGGCTCCTCAACATCCTGGTTGCACTTTGAAACTTAGGCTCCTGGACATTCTGGTCGCACTTTGAAACTTAGGCTATTGAACATCCTGGCTGCTCTTTGTGCCTTAGGCTCCTGAACATCCTGGCTGCACTTTGTGACTTAGGCTCCTGAACATCCTGGCTGCACTTTGTGGCTTAAGCTCCTAAACATCCTGGCTGTACTTTGAGACTTAGGCTCCTGAACATCCTGGTTGCACTTTGAGACTTACGCTCCTGAACATCCTGGGTGCACTTTGTGGCTTAAGCTCCTGAACATCCTGGCTACACTTTGAGACTTAGGCTCCTGAATATCCTGGGTGCACTTTCTGGTTAGGCTCCTGAACATCCTGGCTGCACTTTGTGACTTAGGCTCCTGAACATCCTGGCTGCGCTTTGTGGCTTAGACTCCTGCACATCCTGGCTGCACTTTGAGACTTAGGCTCCTGAACATCCTGGGTCGACTTTGTGGCTTAGGCTCCTGCACATCCTGGCTACACTTTGAGACTTAGGCTCCTGAACATCCTGGCTTCACTTTATGGCTTAGGCTCCTGAACATCCTGGCTACACTTTGTGACTGACGCTCCTGAACATCCTTGCTGCACTTTGAGACCTAGGCTCCTGAACATCCTAGCTGTACTTTGAGACTTAGGCTCCTCAACATCCTAGGTGCACTTTGTGGATTTGGCTCCTACACATCCTGGCTACACTTTGAGACTTAGGCTCCTGAACATTCTGGCTGGACTTTGTGACTTAGGCTCCTGAATATCCTGGCTGCACTTTGTGACTTAGGCTCCTGAACATCCTGGCTGCATTTTGTGGCTTGTGCTCCTGACCATCCTGGCTGCACTTTGTGGCTTAGGCTCCTGAACATCCTGGCTGCACTTTGTGGCTTAGGCTCCTGCACATCCTCGCTGCACTTTGAGACTTAGGCTCCTGAGCTTTGTGACTTTAGCTCCTGAGCATCCTGGCTGCACTTGGAGGCTTAGGCTCCTGTACATTCTGGGGGCACTTTGACACTTAGGCTCCTGAACATCATGGCAGCACTTTGAGACTTAGGCTCCTGAACATTCTGGCTGCGATTTGTGGCTTAGGCTTCTGAACATCATTGCTCCACTTTGTGGCTTAGGGTCCTCAGCATCCTGGGTGCACTTTGAGACTTAGGCTCCTGAACATCCTGGTTGCACTTTGAGACTTAGGCTCTTGAACATCCTGGCTGCACTTTCAGACATAGGCTCCTGAACATCATGGCTGCACTTTGTGCCTTAGGCTCCTGAACATCATGGCTGCATTTTGTGACTTAGGCTCCTGAACATCCTGGCTGCACTTTGAGACTTAGGCTCCTGAACATCCTGGCTGCACTTTGAGACTTAGGCTCCTGAACATCCTGGCTGCACCTTGAGAATTAGGCTCCTCAACATCCTGGTTGCACTTTGAAATTTTAGGCTCCTGGACATTCTGGTCGCACTTTGAAACTTAGGCTATTGAACATCCTGGCCTCTCTTTGTGCCTTAGGCTCCTGAACATCCTGGCTGCACTTTGTGGCTTAGGCTCCTGAACATCCTGGCTGCACTTTGTGGCTTAAGCTCCTGAACATCCTGGCTGTACTTTGAGACTTAGGCTCCTGAACATCCTGACTGCACTTTCTGGCTTAGGCTCCTGAACATCCTGGCTGCACTTTGTGGCTTAGGCTCCTGAACATCCTGGCTGCACTTTGTGGCTTAGACTCCTGCACATACTGGTTGCACTTTGAGACTTAGGCTCCTGAACATCCTGGGCAGCACTTTGTGGCTTAAGCTCCTGAACATCCTGGCTACACTTTGAGACTTAGGCTCCTGAACATCCTGGGTGCACTTTGTGGCTTAGGCTCCTGCACATCCTGGCTAAACTTTGAGACTTAGGCTCTTGAACATCCTGGCTGCACTTTATGGCTTAGGCTCCTGAACATCCTGGCTACACTTTGTGACTGACGCTCCTGAACATCCTTGCTGCACTTTGAGACTTAGGCTCCTGAACATCCTAGCTGCACTTTGAGACTTAGGCTCCTCAACATCCTAGGTGCACTTTGTGGATTTGGCTCCTAAACATCCTGGCTACACTTTGAGACTTAGGCTCCTGAACATTCTGGCTCCACTTTGTGACTTAGGCTCCTGAACATCCTGTTTGCACTTTGTGGCTTGTGCTCCTGACCATCCCGGCTGCACTTTGTGGCTTAGGGTCCTGAACATCCTGGCTGCACTTTGTGGCTTAGGCTCCTGCACATCCTCACTGCACTTTGAGACTTAAGCTCCTTAACTTTGTGACTTTAGCTCCTGAGCATCCTGGCTGCACTTGGTGGCTTAGGCTCCTGAACATCCTGGGGGCACTTTGACACTTACGCTCCTGAACATCATGGCAGCACTTTGTGACTTAGGCTAATGAACATCATGGCTGCACTTTGAGACTTAGGCTCCTGAACATCCTGGCTGCACTTTGTGACTTAGGCTCCTGAACATCATGGCTGCACTTTGTGACTTAGGCTCCTGAACATCCTGGCTGCGATTTGTGGCATAGGCTCCTGAACATCCTGGCTGCACTTTGAGACTTGGCTCCTGAACATCATGGCTCCACTTTGTGGCTTAGGGTCCTCAACATCCTGGGTGCACTTTGAGACTTAGGGTCCTGAACATCCTGGCTGCACTTTCGGACATAGGCTCCTGAACATCATGGCTGCACTTTGTGCCTTAGGCTCCTGAACATCATGGTTGCATTTTGTGACTTAGGCTCCTGAACATCCTGGTTGCACTTTGAGACTTAGGCTCCTGAACATCCTGGCTGCACTTTGAGACTTAGGCTCCTGAACATCCTGGCTGCACCTAGAGAATTAGGCTCAACATCCTGGTTGCACCGTGAGACTTAGGCTCCTGGACATTCTGGTCGCATTTTGAAACTTAGGCTTCTGAACATCCTGACTGTACTTTGAGACTTGGACTCCTGAACAACCTGGCTGCACTTTGTGACTTGGGCTGCTGAACATCCTGGCTGCACTTTGTGGCTTGGGCTCCTGAACTACGTGGCTACACTTTGAGACTTAGGTTCCTGAACATCCTAGCTGCACATAGAGACTTAGGCTCCTGAACATTCTGACTGCACTTTGAGACTGAGGCTCCTGAACATTTTAGCTGCACTTAGAGACTTAGGCTCCTGAACATCCTAGCTGCACTTTGAGACTTAGGCTTCTGAACTACGTGGCTGCACTTTGAGACTTAGTCTGCTGAACATCCTAGCTGCGCATAGAGACTTAGGCTTCTGAACATCCTGGCTTTACTTTGAGACTTAGGCTCCTGAACATCCTGGCTGCTGTTTGAGGCTTAAGCACTATACTATAGTCGGCGCTGCTTATTGAGATACCCCAAAAAACAATCTTGCCATTTTTCCCCCCATTATGGTTCAGTCTGGTTATATTTGGTGATATCCCATCCGTTTGGTTGCATTAGTGCCGCCAACTGTTTGTAACATATAACTATGGTAAAGTTATGCCCATAGTTGGTGTTATTGTGTCTGTTATGTTGCCAGTGTATGAACGTGTTGCAGAGAAGCCAACCGATAGATTTTAAAGTAAAATACTGTTTAGACGCCGTATTAATTAATCAATCAGTGAACGTAATGCTCGTTTTGCGTGATTTTGTTTTGAATTGTTTTAGAGCAGTATATGCAATTATAGTTGTTATTTTTGTATTCGCTACACAGTAGTACATCTCGTATATATTATGTTTTTTAGCACTCGGAAGTAATTTTATCCAAAAGTGTTACTGCAGAACAAGATTTGCCGAAGGTGAGTATGTTCATGTGTTGTGTGGTAACGATGTTCAAGCATGTTACTTTAACACGTTGATATTTGAGGTTAGAAGTGGCTTTATTATGTACGTCGGTAGGTCTGCTTTTTGTGATACTTCCGTCAACTGTTTAGTGTGATGTCGGCCATTTTGAACTCCTGGGGACTGCCGATAAACTGCGCCGACTATAGATATTTAATTCTAGTACAATAGTGTTAGCAGCTAGGATGACAACAAATAGCATAACAATTGAAATAAGTGCTGGAACACACGCCCATTGCGATTAACACAAAGAGTGCATAGACGTGCCCTGTTCTGCCATACTCTTGCAAAGATACCAGCCATTTCTCTGGTTCAAAAGTTTATCGGTCTAATTTTGAATAGCAAATCTGTGATTAACTGTAAACACTGAGATGTTTGTGTTCTATATTTGTTTCTTGGATTAAGATTGTGTGTCTTAGTAAGATAAATGTAACACTAATTTACATTGTTGATTTTGCCGTAAATACTTAAACTGGGTGGGAGACAGTAATCTATGACATTAACTCGTCTAGCTCTTAAACAAGGCACCGCAGCAAAACCCTTGCTTAACAAATAATGTCATCTATCAGTTCCCAAAGTTTTTCAGTCTAATTTTGGGACATGCTGTATTGGTGTGTAGAAACTAAAAGTATGTATGTATGTATTTTTCTGTACAGTTGCAGGTGAGTTTGAGGATTCGTCAAGAGTTCGTAAAGGACTTCTCAGCAAAACATCTTTAGGGTGCATCCCTAGAACTCCACGGGGAGCAAGAAGTGAACGTTTAAGTTCTAATAAACCTTAGATGAACTGAATGTATAGTTTGTTATTCAATAAAGAACAATCAGAAAGTAATTATTATTTATTTATGCCAACAAACTTACTGTTGGTGTTTTTAAACACACAAGCCGTGTGTGGGCAATGTTTGAGAGGTAGAACTGGTTTGAGAATTTAATGCCATTCTGTCACAATAGCTCAGTGGTTAGAGCAGCCACCCGGTGAGCGGAAGGTCTGTGGTTCAAATCCCAGTTGTGGCATTGAATTTTTAAATTCCAGTTCTACCTCACAATCACGAAGGTTTGTCACAAATTTCTTTTTTATGTCCATGGAAATTTGTTATAATTCAGCAATCAAAGCTGATTTGTATAACCTGTTGCATTTGAAAAACAAAATTATTTCTAGGAAATAAATCACAGAAATTTGAAATGGTGCTTGAGGTTATCCAAGAGTGTGTGTTAGCTGTGCCGAAGTCCAGTTGTAGCTAAGCTTTTGAATGCACAATATTAGGTTTAGTATAAGCTGTCAAAAACTTTCTTACACAGAATGTAAGGAAGTAAATTCTGGGTTATGCTCTGCAGAACAACTTTGTGCATAAAACCATGAATGTTATATTCACATGACCTGCTCTACTCACTCTCCTACAAACAAAAGTTTATTCTTGATGAGTAGGGCCCTGATTTCGATGAAAAGTCATCTTTTGTCTTAGTCACAGACGATGCTTATTGGAAATTAAGTGCATTCTGGAACAAATACGTTAGATATATGTGGTTTCTATAAGTCATCAAAATGCATTTTCCCCACATTTTTATAATAGTAATTTTTTAACATTTAGATGCATTTTCCGGTCGTTTTCTTTCTTTTTCACGAATTTATTGGGCATTTTAAAATAATCTGTGATTAAAAGCTCATTTGTATCATCTTTTATAAAATAGTAACTTTGTATGTGTGGTAATCATGTTAATTAACACATTGCAGCATCCTTACAGCACTGATGAATTTATGACGCATCAATTCAGGAACCACCGATTACATCATGTATCAGTCAGGACTTCAGGAGCTAGAAGTGTCGCAGTAAGAGAGTAGTTTGTGAGGTGTGTAAATTTTGTTGTGCTGTGGAATTGAGATCTGAAACAAAAACAGTCAGCTGCATCCCATTTGAAACAGCATGTTCCAGAGTTTGGCAGAAACATATTCTCTACTGATGGAACTGTATTGTTCCGTAAAGTGGGCGAAATTAAAGTCGCTGCAGACAAACGGTTCACTGCACAACAACATGTTGGGCAGGAAAAACATTTGCAAGCTCTTCAAAATGTGAAAAAAGACAAGTGTCTCAGTTACTGTTAAAAGAAACTGTTTGGACATCAGATAACAAGTCATCTTCCTTTTATAAAGAATTATGTTAAGTGTTTGTTAGTGCAAATATTCTGCTAGGAAAATTAAGTAATCCCAAATTACGAGATTTTCTTGAACGTCACACTGGTCATGCAATTCCAGATTAATCAACTTTGCATAAAAGTTACCTAAAAAAATGTTTTGAGGACACGTTAAACCAAATGCGTGAATGGGAAAAGAATTTGTATATCAATTGAGACAACTGATTCAGAGGGGCGTTATGTAGGCTATGTAGATAGGTACCTACGCTAGAAGCTACTAGTGCTGAACAAATGTTTCTGACCTCAGAGGTTATGAAAGCTGTTAACCACAGTCAAATATGCAAACTGTTTGATGAATTCATGTGTTTATTGTGGCCTAGTGGAATACAACATGACAACGTGCTCCTCTTCCTAACAGACTTACATGATATAAGCTGCAAAATCGATCTGATCATTTTACACTAAGATGGTGCATGTTATGTGTTTGGCCCATGCTTTTCAATGAATTGCAGAACAGATCAGATCAACATTTCCAGAAGTATATACACTAATTTGCACAGTAAAGAAAATATTTTTGTAAGCACCAACCCGACTTACGTATTTCAAAGACAAAACCCCTAATATAGCCTTGCCCCTGGCACCAATTTTAACATGCTGGGGTACATGGATAACTGTATATATATATATATATATAATTATATATGCAGAACAAAACTACTAAAGAAAGTAAAAAAAATAGGGATACAAGGTCCAATGTTTTCATGGCTATGTCATTTCTTCCTAACACAACGCTTTATTGCAACCAGATATGGAAGAAACATATCTGAATACAAACAAGTACACCGTGGCTTACCACAAGGCGCAGTGCTCAGCACAACACTTTAATATATTTATTAATGATCTGCCACAACAAACACAAGAATCAGATGTGAAGTGTGCACTATTTGCTGATGACTTAGTAATGTGGACTTCAAAACCAAAAAGCAAAAGTACAGAACTAGAAAAAACCATGCAACAATCCTTAACCAAATTACAAAGGTGGACCAAAGTAAATTTAATGACTGTTAATACAACAAAATCAAACTACCAAATCTTTTCACTAAGAAAAAAGCCACTAAAAATAAAACTAAATTTTGAGGGTCAACAATTACCAGAAACAAAGGAAGCAAAGTATTTAGGAGTTACATTTGATACTAAACTTACATGGACCAAACAAATAGAAAATGTAATACAAAGAGCAGAGAGGCGCCTTTCACTGTTAAAGCGTCTAACAGGAACGAAGTGGGTATGTTCCAGAGCAACTCTTAACGCAACATACAATGTATATATAAAGCCATTATTTACTTACTGCAGTGAAGTTCTTGTAACAGCAAACACAAAAAAGATTCAAATCTTTCAAAACCAAAGTCTGAGATTAATTACAGGTGCTATCAAAACCACACCAATAGCAGCTATGGAAATACTAACCAACCAATGCCCCATTGAATATGAAATAGAAAAAGCGGCTCTTATTCAACACGAAAAGTTGATCAGACTCCCATTCAATACATGGCACAAGAGAAATTTTACACATACACTAAAGACTCAGGAGAGCTTTCTTTCCAAAATTCAAAACATCAAGAAGAATGTATACCTTCCTAATTCAAAGGAAAACTTCGTATCTAAAGTCAATCCGACACAAACATTAGACATCACATTATTTACACCTGACAGAAGAAGTTAAGAAAAGTGATACTCCAACTAGTGTTCTAAAATTATTGGCATTAGAGACAATCCATACTAGATTTCCAGAACACGAATGGCTCCATATTTATACTGATGGATCATTTATATCAAACCAAGATGGAGCAGGTGCTGGAGTCACATGTCACCTTTTTTCCTATTACAAATTTTTAAGTTATGGAACTACAAACTTTGATGGAGAAATTGAAGCAATTCCAATGGCCCTACAAAATCTTTTGTACAGAATTTCACATTTTCAGCAAGCAGTTATTCTCTCAGATTCCAGGGCAGCAATTATAGTAATTACTTCCAAGTTGTCACCAAAAAACCAAACAATTATAGAATGTTGGAAAATCCTTACCCATCTAACAGCACTTCAAAAACACCTAGTCTTCCAATGGATACCAGCTCACTGTGGACTGAGTGGTAATGAGAAAGCTGATTTTCTTGCAAAAAAGGGTACCAGTGGTGTACAAAAATCTATAGTTAGTTAATCTACCATTTTATGCGGCTAAAAGATTAGTCAACTCTGAATTCAAAAAAATTATTGAAAAATATTACTATGAAAAATCAAAAAATAAAAGATGGGAACTACCAAACATTCAAACAGTAATTCCTGAGTATCCTCGAAAAACAGCAGTTGCAACCTTCAGGTTGATTACAGGACATGATTCTCTGGCAAAACATTTAAACAGAATTGGGATATATTCTTCACCACTCTGTCCTCTATGTGATCTGCAAGAGGAAATGGATTGAGACCACCTTCAAATATGCCCGGCCACTTCTAATGCCCCATCCATCAGTGAAAAATATTGGAGAGCAAGAGGATTAATGACTTCATTGTCAGAAATCCAGCATTAGCTAACAACAACAACAATATATATATATATATATATATATATATATATATATATATATATATATATATATATATATATATATATATATATACATACACACACACACACCACTGTGACAACTTTCAAATAGTGAGAGAAGGGGTGAATAGCTTTGATAGGGCAGATTCTAAGGCAGTAGAAAGCGCACAGGATCTGTTTTCTGATAAACAAATCCAAGGTAAATTAGCTATCATTAAATCAAATTTTGCATGTTTGACGGAAACTATAACCCGCCTTGAAGAAAGTTGCATGACATTGGGTAAGTCGATAGAGTTAGTGAGGATTGCGGAAGAGTGGATACAAAATGTAAAAGGTGAAATTGAATACAAAATTAGACAGAAACTAACATTTGTGTTGTCCAAAAAATGGATACCAAACAGTTTTTCAGATTGCCAATATCTTGTCAGGAGAAAACTTCAGAACTGATGTTTTTGAACAGGATTTAACCGGCAGTGAAATAGTGTTTTCCAAATATGCACCAATAATATCTGTGGAAGTGGAGAGAAGTTTCTCAAAGTGTAAAACAGTTTTAGCTGACATTATTTACTAAGAAAATTAATTTCAAAATGCAGTTATTTGAACTATATACTCATTATTTGTCTATGACAGTTATCAGTTTATTATTATGAAAGAAACTGTTAATTTGTGTTAGGTCATTTTTTAAATATTTTATGTGCAATTTTATTAAGGGCATTTTATTGCTCATTTTTAGAGAATTTTTAGGTTAACTTCCGGGCCCTAGTGATGAGATAAACTGTTATTTTGCAATTGGAGTGATCACTCACAACATTCACTG
This sequence comes from Tenodera sinensis, assembly GCA_030765045.1. Lineage (NCBI taxonomy): Eukaryota > Metazoa > Arthropoda > Insecta > Mantodea > Mantidae > Tenodera > Tenodera sinensis. The sequence goes on along the minus strand of CM060962.1, from coordinate 291,934,321 downwards.
TGATCTTACAACAGTGATTGGGAGTGATTATGATCCACAGTTGACATGCCATGATCAGTGGACCTCGGATGCAGGGCAATATGCCTTTTGTACTGATGAAATTAAATCAATATATAAATGTGATTCAGGGTAAACTGAATCCATGGAATGATTCTTTTTCCTTTTATGGTATTTTAACATTATTGAATAATGATTTTTCTACATTGTAAGCTACATTTCTTGTTTATTTGCAATTTTCCATTTGAAGTTCTTTTTCCATCAAGATGTTCACATACTTTCCATGCTGTATGTTGCCACAAGTATGGTCCTCAGGTAGAGACAGGGTGAAAGGGGGTGAGTGCATTTATTTATCCATCTGTCTTGAGATGGTTCAGTGCCCAAAGATCTGATACTATTATGGCGGCAGCTTAGTGCTCAAAAACAAGAAATGTTGAACTTCAGCCTATTCTCACATATGTTGTCAAACAACTTTTGAACATCTTTATTGCAGGATTGGTATTCGCTACTAGAATTTTGTAAAAATAGAGGAAGCAACATAAAATAATTTAATTTTCCTTCAAACAAGAAAATATCTCGAGTCCATTCCCATGTAAGTCATCACATAGCACTGGTTAGTTAGTTTTCACCTCAACCAATAAAGAATATTGTTTTGTGTGCTGCATGCCCATATTGTTGTAGGAGGTATACATTTCAGCACAGAGTGGTTATTATTGTTTGTTGAAAGCAGCTAGAATGTCTAAAATCAGTAGGTTAGTGGTTCTGCTTCTCATGTGTTTTCAACCAATGGAGCAGTTCTGCTATGTAAGGTTTGTGAGAAGACAATCACGAAAAAAGAGTGTCATAGACCAACATGCATCAAGAAAAAAGTGTAAAAGAGGGCTGTCCCAGAAGTACCTGACCTGACATAGACAGCGGTGTTGTTTCAAACAAATGACTATGGCAGAAAGTACCAACCTTGTAATGCTTATGTTTGAACTTTGACGATGCTGCATTGTTTAGTATTTGTTTGACAGCCATCAATAGTAAATTCTCTTGGCAAATTTGTAAACACAGATAAAACTGGTCATCGTTATGTGATACAATATTTTAACTTGAAAGGTCTTAGTCCAACTAATATGAAAGCAGAGCTAGATTCTATCCTATAGGAGTCTGCTCCATTTACAAGAGTAAAATATTGGGTAGCAGACAAGGCTGTACAAGCTGCCAAGATGAGCATCGCAGTGGTCAACTAAATGAGATGACTGCGCCACAAAACTGTAAATGGGGGACCTAATGACCAAGCTGATGACAGACCCTTAAACCCTAATCACTCACTCCATTAAATGGCATATTGGCTGAAAATTTGAAAACGAGAAAGATTCGCGCAAGATGGGTGCAACATTTGCTCACCATGGAACAAAAGCATCATGATGTTTTAGTCGAGCGTTTCGCGATGTTTTCCTGCAATAAATCTTAGTTTCTTCATAGATTCATAACCATGGATGAAACATGGGTGCATCATGTTACACCTGAGGCAAATGAACATTCGAAGGAGTGGACTGAAAGGGGGAGAATCAGCTCCAAAGAAGGCAAAGGCAATTCTATCTGCAGGCAAGGTGATGGCATCAACCTTTTAGGGATGCACGTGGGATAATTTTCATTGATTATCTCCAAAAAGGAAAAGCAATCAATGGCAAGTATTTTGCGAATCAGTTCCAGCATTTGAGTGATAAAATCAAGCAAAAACGGCCGCATTTAGTGAAAAATAAAATGTTTCATCAAGACAATGAACCAATTAACACATACATAGCCGAAATCAATGAGTTAAAGTTCGAATTGCTTCCCCATGCATCCTGTTCATCAGATTTAGCCCTCTCTGATTATTTTCTGTTTCCAAACTTGAAGAACTGGTTACATGGCAAAATATTTGCCAACAATTAAGAAGTGGAGTCTGCAGTTGAATGCTATTTTGTAGATATTGATGGTTCTCACTATAGATAGGGTATTGAGCATTGCTGGGAAAAGTGTATCGAACTGAAACGGGACTATGCAGAGAAATAAAAACTTTTTTTCCCAAAGTTGTGTTTTCTTTGTTAGGTTGGGTACTTCTTGGATAGCCTGGTATCCACCTGCACTTGCCTACAAGAGTGGTGATGGAAAAATAACACTACTTTCTATAGTTTTCACCACATCAATTATCAGATCTGTGTGAAACTTTTATTGGATGCTGAAATCCCTTTTTGAAATGCAGAAAATCAATTTTTGAAAAGCTTTTTACAAAAATATACTGGAGAATCTCCTCCAAGTGAATCAACGCTGAGGAAAAAAATATGCGTGTATACTTTGAAACTACAATTCAGTGTATTTGCAATGAAGTACCTAAATGACAAAAAAACATCCGATGTGTTGCACTTTTCCCACTTTTGTACAAACTATTCTTACAAACGCTTATTCCTCTATCTAGTTCATGTTAATCGCGACCAAAATTTTCAGAAATTATCTTATTGTTAAAGGCCGTAGGCATGTGCACTTTTCCATAGGTATACTGCACATGGACTTTACTGCTTTCACTCGCACATGTAAACAACTGCAAGTAGGTACCTACAGCCTGACCACGAATATCGCCTCACTGCAGCACAACCTACAAGCATTATAAACTATGCATTCTGGAACTGCACTTACACGCTTATACATACTGCTATTTATGAACTATAATATCGTCACAGAGTACATTACACTGGGTTACAATGTACATCTGTAAATTATTAAATGTGAAATTTCGATGCCTATCACTGAAGCAGTTAACCATTGAAAAGCTTCTATGTCACATGATGTCAGAGGTGCAAATGTAAAGAATTTCATTCTGTCATCTGGCATGTTTTCCTTCTTACTGATTTTCAAGATTTCACACATAGCTTGATAACCAATATTTTTTAGAACTTTCTGGAATTTAGCTTTCACCTTTTCGATACCTGGCGCAAGAGGTATCCTGTTAATTGAATTAGCGTTCATAAAGGACTGCATTTTCCGAGTAAGGGTCAGCTTGACTTTTTCTAATCTTTTTGTTCTGTAAAACACAGTACCTCAGGGTTCCGTACTGCCACACTGTTTGCTATAGTAATTAACTCCATCTCAAAATGTGTTCCACTTGGAGCTTCGCTGTTTATCAAATATCTTGCAGGTACTAAAGGCAAATCGTGGGCAGCAGATTGGACAGTTTTGCTGCAAATGATCACATACTGGTCCGATCCAAACTAGACTATGGGTATATCGTTTATTCGTCAGCACAACCCTCAATGCTGAGATTAGATACAGTCCATAATCAGGACATAGGCATGGCAGTAGGAGCTTTTCCAACAAGCCTGGTTGTGAGCCTTCATGTCCAATCAGCAGAAGGTGTACTACAATATCAGCATGGGATTTTCCTAGGAAGTTATGACTGTGCGCTTTAAGCCTAACCACCCCACGATTGCATCATTTTGCACCACCATGATAACTTAACGGTATAGAAAGAGCACCCTTAGTCCTAAGCCAGCAGGTTTTCATTTCCATGAGCTTTTTAAGAGGCTTGCTATTTAGATGCCCAACACTTTTCCTGAGGGGGAGAAACTCTACCCCCATTGGTTGCGTGGCACGTCCCATTTAGATCTTGGAATGACCATATATCAGAAGTCCATGATGCCTATCTCTTGTATCCACATTAGTTCTATAGAATTTCTGCCAGCTTACACTGACTGACATTTGATTTACACTGATGGATCTAAGAGCACCAACAGTTGGATTTCATAATAGCACTTCCATTTATTATAATAATAATAATAATAATAATAATAATAATAATAATAATAATAATTAATAATTAATAATAATATTTATTTCATTCAGTTTATCATACATATGATTTTGGACATCTCAGAAATACAATTACATATTTACAAACTGGTTTCTCAGGTTTCCTTCAAGTCGTATAAACATTTATTAATCAGATACATCCTCAACTTCCTTTCAAATTGCTGTTTAGAAACTTCAGCTACAGATTTAATGTCTTGTGGTAGTTTGTTGTAAAGTGTGATTCCAGAAATATATACATCTTTTAAGATACACTTTTATTCACACTATGCCTAAAATAGTCCATGTTTCCTCTTGTATAGTGTTCATGAATTTGGTTGTTTTTGATTGGTTTAAACTTATCTATTACATACATTATTGCTCTGAATGCATAGAGAGAGAGAGTAGATGGTAAGTAATTTATTATTGATAAAGGTTTCCTTACATGATTCCCTTGCTTTTAGGTTAAACATGATTCTGATACATTTCTTTTGATATATAAGCAATTTGTCCATATGCGTTTTTGCAGCAGCACCCCAGAGCTGTATGCAATATACCAAACTCTTTTATATGCGTCCCATCATAAATTGGGTGACTGCCTAAATTTTAGTGATTCTCTTAGTGCACTTCAGAGCCTTCGTGAGTTGTACAACTATCATCCTATTTTACAGCATATCCAGAATGCCCTCCATGTTCTACATGCTTCTGGTGTTCATGGGGTGTGAATAGATTCCTGGTCACATAGGTTTGCCAGGGAATCAAATGGTGGATTTGGCAGCAAAGGAGGCAACCACAGAACCCAGTATTACCACCTCCTGTATTACTTCAGAAGAACTTATGCTTGAAGTGCGCAGAGCAGTGCTGTCATACTGATATGAAGGGTAGTCAGCTCTCCTTGGTAATAAGCTTAGAGAAGTGAAAGAACTTCTTGTAAACTGGGTAACTTCCTCTGGCGTATCTCATAGTGAGGAGGTCAATTTGGCTGGGTTATGCATTGGCTACTGCAATTTTATGCATGGTTACCATTTTAAACGGGACTGCATTTTGTTGGTCCGTCATATGCTGCTTGTGTGTTTCACTTGCTAGCACACTTTCAAACCTCTCCGTAGCTGCCTGTTAGACTTGCAGAGGTCCTAGCAGACAAGAAACAAGCAGTGGAAAGTTTTGAAGCTTATAGCAGAAATTCACAACTTTAGATATTTTAATTTTATACTTTTCGACCTTTATATAGCTTTATTTTTATTTTGGCAATGCAACGATTATGCAATGAAATCTGGTACAATTGATTTCTGTAATCTCTTGCTATGTTTATAGTTCAGCAAACAATGCATCAGAATGGTAAGGCCATGCAAAGCAGTCTTATTTTACTATTTCAATAATATGAGATATTACTGGCTAACGGTCTAAGCAGATAAGACTGGATGGCACCCTAATGCCATCTGCCTGTCTCAGAGCAGTTACCCTGCACTGATGCCTTGTGGACTCGGGATGAAGTGAGATGGTATTTTATAGGGATGAGACCTTGAAAACTGTCTCCACAAACTGATCTATGAGTATCTCCTAACAGATCCATCGTGATATGACTATGTATTTAAAGTGGCGTGAAAGAAACATAAAAAAAAAAATATGATTCAATACATGCATAATCAGCTCCCAAAGGGTAGTTGAGTGTGAAGTTGTGTGTATAAGCATCAAGACTGAGCTGTCGGAACTTTGCAAGCTGCCAGGACTAAGCCAGTCCATCTGGGTAGCGTGATGCTTCATTCACTAAGTCCACCTGATAGTTGTTGGCAAAGACTTCTTTGTCAAACCTGGTAGTAGAGCATTTTCAGAAAAGTATGTTCCTAAAAACAAGTGATAAACCCTGTAATTAATTTGCACAGGCCGAGAGGTTGTGAAGATTAGACACATTTTCCGGGATGTGGTCTAGTAGGCTTTGAAGATCCTGACATTCCACCAATCACTGTGCTTGGCATCTTCACAGGTAATCTAGTGGCTGGTCAGAGTTCAAATGAGCTTTGAGCAGAAAATGGACCCCTTTATATATGACCAGTGGACAGAGCTTCTCCAGTATCATACTCTGTTTGGTCCGCGAGCTGTCCTGTGAATTACTGTCATTTAGTTTCCTTTGCGCTACTGGTTTCCAAGCTTTGTTAAGCCCAAACACTTCTTCGAGGTTGACATTTTTATGTTTGTGAATTTCTATTGCCTTTGTAAATGGGGCCCAGTATCTAACAGAAGGGAGTAACTTGCATCATGTCCAAATAATAAAGAATGTTCTGCCACCGTGGATTTATGCATTTGTACCAGTTTGCTGCGCCTCTTGTGTTGCCCTGCTGCGCATAGTGGTGCCAACGGAAATCCTGACACAACTGTAGGGAATTTTAACATACATCTGCAGATGAATGATGGTCATGTCTGTCTTTTGCTAATTTTAAACAAATGTTTTATTTTTGTTGTTTATAAACATGGTCAAAATTATAGGGTTACAGTCAGTTAATCCTTTAATACATTGAAGGAAGGCCTTAAGATTAGGGCGCTTTTCTGTTTTTTCTGTGTTATGCCTGGGGTGGAGTGTCTGCCGAATCTGCTTGTCTGAGTAGTTGTTGGCATGGCAGGCAGTATTTAGGTGACCAAGTTCCTCTTTCAAGTAGTTTCCACTACACACTCATTTTGTTCCTTCGGTGAGAGTTTTTATTACACCTTATTTCTATCTCGGATCTTTGAAGCCTACTAGACTGGGAAACATGTTTAATCTTTTGAGCTAACAATGCTTCATTTACAGTCATGGTAAGCCAAATAAAAGATTACCTGCATTAAAACTGTCATGTGCTAGCACTATAAACCAGAGTATTCCTGTTACATAGAGAAGCACACAGAGTTTGTTGTGGTAGGTGACCAAAAGACGAATCAGTTTCCCTTGTCCTGCTCCTGGATCTGTTAATAAGCCCATTAAGTAATCTGGGGATGAGAAAACATAGACGCATATAACACTTTGGTTAACACAAAATTCAACTCAGGATCAATACTAGGATCAAACTTTAAACTGAATGCACAACTAATTTATTTTCCTTTCCTTGGAGGGGAAACGCATAATGATGCCTATCTCAGTGGCCCAAGTCAAAGATCAACTTTTGGTACGAGTAATCAACTGCACAATCAAGCTAAAGAATTTGTGTGTTCTCTTAGGGAATTCTTCAAACAGGATAAGGATTATATGCTCCTTCACAATGAACCTCTTTGTTATTGTTTTCAACCAAATGAGGATGCTGCATGTCCTCTTAAAATAAATGAGGTGACTGTTTCCAGAACATCTAAAGAGAAGCAGCTACTCCACTGAGTTTATAAAATTCAGGTTACACTAGGTGGAATGACTCTCCTCTCCCCTCCATTCCACTTAGACCATGAGCTGGTGAACAGACAGTAAGCTAAACATGTTACATCTGCATGTTCTTGGTGACATGGAATAGTTCTTTATATATACCTACTATTGATAGGGATATATAGGGTATCCCAAAATTAGACCGACAAAATTTGGGAGCTGATAGATAACATGACTTTAAACACCTTCTGTTAAGGAAGGTTTTTTGCTGCGTATCTTCGTTTAAGCGCTAGACAGGTTAATGTCATTATCTCCTGCCTCCCACCCAGTTGAAGTATTTATGGCAAAATCAACAATGCAGATTTGTATGGTGTTTATCTTAGTAAGGCACACAATCTTAATTCAAGAAACAAATATAGAACACATAAAGAAACCACAAACATCCCATTGTTTACAGTTAATCACAGCTTTACTATTCAAAATTAGACCAACAAACTTTTGAACCAAAGAAATGGCTGGTGTCTTTGAGAGTACGACAGAATAGGGCATGACGATGTACTCTTTGTGTTAATCACAATGGGCGTGCGTTCCAACATTTGCTGTGAATAGTAAAGCTGTGATTAACTGTAAATAATGAGATGTTTGTGTTTTGTTTTTGTGTTCTGTGTTTGTTTCTTGCATTAAGATTGTGTGCCTTACTAAGATAAATGCAATACTAATTTGCATTGCTGATTTTGCCGTAAATACTTAAACTGGGTGGGAGGCAGTAGGTAATGACATTAACTCATCTAGCGCTTAAACAAAGCACTGCAGAAAAAAACTTTCCTTAACAAAAAGTGTTTAAAATAATATTATCTATCAGTGCCCAAAGATTGTCGGTCTAATTTTGGGACACTGTATATATAAGTAACTTGCTACCTGCTTGTGGCTCTTTACATGGAGTACCTGATGATTGCCATGTATCTGCTTTAAAACATCAAGACTGTAAGTGCACACACACACACACTATGGATTTCAAAGTATGTACATACAACCAATGGTAGGTACTATTACAATGGGCCAATTAAAATGAATGGTATATAGTGTAATCAATAAATATTTTATTTGCTCATCAAGCTTCTTTATTTTCTTTATGAACATATTCCCTACATATGTTGCAATGATTTTATTTCACTTATAGGCATACCTTTAACAAGTAGCTATTTATAAACTAGCATTATATTCACAAACATGGTTTCGTAATGTATATAGAGAGAAATTATTGCATAAATATGCATTTCAAAACAAAAGTTTTCATTTCCTGGATAGTGGAAGTTGTGCAAGAACATCATTTGTCTCTATCTGCAGATTACCATATTGTGTCGTGTTTTACATGTAGGCATTTACTGGCCGCCAAGGACAGCAATCTGTGGGCCTCTGAAAAATGCTTTTCCAATGCACAGAAAACATTAAGCTACTTTCAGATGTTTACAATTTTTGTACTCTGTTTAATTTTAGTCTTTCAGAAGTTTTATGAAGATATTGTTACCCTTCTGCAATTGTACTCTGGGCATTTAACCTTTTTCGTTTTTTAACAGCTGACTGACCTTCAACACCTGATATGGTCCTGTGTTATGAAAGTTTAGCCTGTGTTAGGCTATGACGCCTAGTTTAGTGTGTGTATATCAAAAGCTTGACAGGATCCTGTGTTATTGGAATTCAGCCCATATTAGGTTACAGGCCTAGGTTAGTGTGTGTATATGCGTCCAATATGTGGAAGAATGTGTTATCATATACAGCGTTTCAAACTGCACTCTTTCTTCTTCTTTTTTCCAACTTTAACTTTGTTCTGTATGTGACACTTTTTCTGTTCCAGTTTGCAGCTGGAGTAGTGCTACAATTTGTAAATTGTGGTAATTTGATATTTTGTGGCTGATACAGGAAACCTCCAGCTTTTCAATATTTGGCACAGTTCAAAGTTAGTAGCTGTAACCACACACTCATTCACTCATTCTAAAGTACTCAGTTTCATTTTACAAATGCAACTGGCATGTGTTATCTGTTGCACACATTAACTCTGGTAAAGCACATATTGTTCTTTGAGCTGTGATGTATGAAGTGCCTACACTATGAAGGGTTAGCGAACACAGGATATAATAAACTAAAGAGTTCAATAACTCCCTCCTTGAAGCAAAAAGGAAGTAGCATTCCAGTTTGATAATGTGAAATTTTATAAGTAAATGTCAGGAAGTAAAACACGTTTCTATTTTATAGCTCTTGTCATGCATACTATTAAATGAGCTTTCAGAGCACATCCGATAAAGTGTTAGAATGTCAAGTAGGAGATTTTCAGATCGAGTCTTCTAGAGTTAAGGTAAATTATGTATGTCTGTGTAATATAAGATTTAACTATATAATTTCAAATGAATATAATAGCTCTATAATAACCCAGAGTAATTCAGGAATAGTTTAAGCACAAGGTGTCTCATCAAAGTCACTGTATCCTCCCTTTTAAATAACAAAAACAAACATTTTCAAAAGTAAGGAAGCGAGTGGTTGACAATGCAAGCAGCATAAGGTCTATAAATGAGGGATCTGCTAGTTTGATCACTGAATTTTACCTACATGATGTTTTGGTTATACTCTGTCATCAGGCCGCAACTGCTGCACTCCTCTTCTTATTAAAAGTATCTTCAGTTGTACTTTGTAGCTTCGAGCCCTCAATATCTCGGACTACGCTTTGTGGCTGGGACCTTCAATGTTGGTAACAAATGGCCAGCTGTGAAGATACAACCATGATGCATCAGATTCAGTGCCTATCTAAAATTACTTGCAGTGACAGTTGTAACTGTACAAAAGCTTTTGTGTGTTATGATGTAAGGTATAGTGATTAGTGTTCAGTATATGTATTCCTCATAGTTAGTGAATAAAAGGATATTATATTTATGTTAGAATTACTTCTACGACACCTATCACAATGCATGATTTTAGCTCAAAATGGAAGATAGGAATACCCTTTTCTTTATGGTGGGTTTTCTTTATACTCTCTCGCTCCCATGCCTATCCATTGCAGTTCAAGACTGGGCTTAGTTGCAGCCAAAATAGTTAGTGTCCCAACTTCTCCATAATTACTAAATTTAGTAAACAAATTGTTGTAGCATCCAAGAGCACAAAGACGTTTCATATCCTTAATACAGGGTTTTTCATTTAAAACCCAATGGCCACACAGCATTTTGCCTGTGCATGATTGGGTGTGCCACACCTGGCTTTGCTACTACATAATCTCAGCACATAAAGCATGTATAACAGTCTTACCCTATAGAAGATGCTCAAAATGTTGTCCACCCTTGACGAAACAAGCATTATATCGGGACAACACATTCTGATTCACACAATTAATTTCAGCCACTGTAATTTTTCCAATTTCATTTCTAATATTTTGTTTTGATTCTTCCAATGTGTGAGGATTTGTCTCATAAACTTTGTCCTTCAGATTACCCCGCAAGTAAATATCACACCCTGAGATCGGGGGAGCGAGAGGGGAGGGTCATACACCAGCACTAATCACTATCTTTAAACACTTCCCTAATTTTATTCATGGAGTCCTTCGCTGCATGGGCAATAGCCGAATCTTGTTGAAACCCCCCATATGATTTCCCTTCTTCTGTCAGTTCATGATAAAATTGGGTCAAAATGTAATTTTGGTACCTCTCTGCATTTACAGTCTGCTAGTACAATATTGGACCAATTATGTGTCTAGCACTAACAGCACACCAAATTCCAACTCTCTGATCATAAGGAGGGATTTCTTGAACACCATCTGGATTTCCAGAGACCCAGTACCAACTGTTATGAGTGTTGAGACCACCATTTAGGTGGAACCATGCCTCATCGGAAAACAACAGAAGCTGTGGATCAATTAAACTGTCATTCACTGATGAAAGAAACCATTCACAGTAATGCATTTGTGACACTGGGTGACCTTGTTTTAAAGCATGGACACTTGTACACTTATATTGTTTTAAAATACAAAATGAGAATTCGAGATTGTCCATGGTCTAGAGAAAAATCTCCTTCCAGGCGTTTTTTTTTTTAAGCTCCGTCGAACATCCTCAGTGGTGTAAAAATAGTACTCTGTACAAAAGAATGAAAGAGAATTAGGAATAAAATCATGTTAGAGTTTAGGGACAGGGAATTATATATAATTTTATGGGGATACTTTACCCTTTGGGGTGTTTTTGGACTTAGATTTTTTCACGTGCAAAACCCTATAACATTGTTTTTCTGAATAGGGTTTCTTGCCTATCAAAACACAAGCAAGCCCCACATATTTCACTATTGCATACATTTAAGTAAAATTAAACACAAGCCTTGCCAGCATGGCATTATACAACAATAATGATTCCTTCATATTATACCGTATTTTTAAAAAAAATACCTATGTTTAAATGGATGTTAAAATTGCATGCTAAAATATTGCATGAATTCGTTGTGATAGGGTTTATATTGCTAAAACTAAACGTCATTTAGAAACAAGAATAAAAGAGCATGTTAGAAATATTAAATATAAACAAACTGATAAATCAGCTGTGGCAGATCATTTTTGGTCATTTAATCATGAAATTAATCCAGAGGTTAAATAATTACAACAATTAAATGGACCTATAGATTTAATGGTTTGGGAAAATATATTTATTTTAAAAATCAAGAACCGTGTTATGAATTTTTAAATACCTCCAATAGATTGTATTTATAGGTTTTTGTTGACATAGAGTTTTAAAATGAGCATCAGTATGGTAACTTGTTTGTATAGCTTTGAAGATAAGTTGGAGACAACCTGAAAATAAATATGTCAGCTGTGGAAAAACTTGCAATATTACTAAAACAAGTGAAACTTTTAGTTTCTACTTTGTTCTTATTTTAGATTGCATGACTATTTTGTAAATATTGACAATAGCAATAGTTGAATATCAACTTATTGAGTTCACGTTCAGAAACGCATGAAAATTGAAAAACGCTCCAAAGGAAAAAATACTTATACCCCAGAATACAATTGTATATAAACTTTGGAAGCATTTTTTTACGTTTGTCAGTTTCCATGTGTTTTGTACAGCTCTTTTGTTTCCCATGATATAGTCACGTTCCAGTATTTACGGAGTACAGTATTATTGTCACTTGCATAAAGTTCATCTGCTCTAAATTCACATGTGCAACTTTTGGCATTAACAACTTTCGGCATATTTACGGTCCCCTTTTAGGTTATGTATTGTAGCACTACACCATGAGCTTTAGTAACACAAACAAAATAATATATTTCATGTTTTGTTTATAACAATGTGGTAATACTTCTCAGTTCAATGAAAACAGCACTGAAAGCATCACAACTTTGATCGCTTTCTATGTGCACACCGTAAACACACAAAAGAAAGAAGTGGAAATGACAAACAACAAATTGAATCAAATGTGCTAGACAATGTGCTCCGGAAAACGAGTGTATTTATGTACTATCAACGTTGAACTTCAACAAATACCACTTGTATTTTGTCTGAACGGTTCTTCCATAAACCATTGGCGATCGTTACTTGCACCATACTTTGTATTATTATCAAAATAATGACAAAACTGAATGCAGATAAGGTTACCAAGTAATTTAAAATTATTGTACTCAAGAACCGTCAAAATGTAAAAATGATGGCTTAGTAAAAACTAAACATTAAAATTTGTGAATATTATGGGGAAAATGTCAAAATTGGAGCTTTTAATGACAGTCTTAAAATTTACGAATAAAATTGCATTATTGTGAATTATGCATGTCCCTAATAATAAATCAAAATAAACAATTGTCATACGTTCTGACTAAATGTTGGGAATGCCAAGTATTTGCTTTCTTTAGGTAGTTGGAGAGAACTGATGCAGTATTGCTGAGCTACTAATTAGGAATCAAAATTCAATCTGTAGATAGATTTATGGTAGCTGCAAAATTTAATGGTGGGTGATAGCGGACCATTACTATTCTTTTTCCCATTGTGCAAATAAATGTTGTGGGTACAGATTATATTGATAGCACCGGTTTTACTGCGTGATTTAACTATAGAACACAGCAAAGCGTGGCAAGCCTACAATTGAATTTAGTATCGAGCCACCTGCCATCAAATTTTATGACAGCCAGACTTATTACCTTGCCATGGATAAATCTGTTATATGATGAAATTGCTGCAATTGTCCTGTAAATGTGCTCAAGTCTTTATTCCATATTTAGTTTTTCCTATGTATCATTTGAGTTGTTCATTCCAAGCATTCCATTTGAAATACCAGACTTTCTGTTTTGAAGAACTTACCGTTTATTATGGCTGTATATTGGAAACTACTGTTCATGAGCAATGAAATTTACATTTTACAGTAATCCATAGGTTAAATTACATTCTCCACCGGCAAGTAGAGCAAGTATTGTATTCCACCAAAAAATTTGATGTCGAGATTTCCCCGGAAATATGTTTTGAGACCCCCTGAAAGAAAAAAAGCATTTTTATAAAAAAATCCATGGGGTGTGTGTGTGTGTGTGTGTGTGTGTGTGTGTGTGTGTGTGTGTGTGTGTGTGTGTGTGTGTGTGTCTGTGTCTGTGTCTGTGTCTGTGTCTGTGTCTCTGTGTGTCTCTGTGTGTCTCTGTGTGTCTGTGTGTCTGTGTCTCTGTGTCTCTGTGTGTCTGTGTGTCTGTGTGTGTGTGTCTGTGTGTGTGTGTCTGTGTGTGTGTGTCTGTGTGTGTGTGTCTGTGTGTGTGTGTCTGTGTGTGTGTGTCTTTGTGTGTGTGTCTGTGTGTGTGTGGCTGTGTGTGTGTGTCTGTGTGTGTGTGTCTGTGTGTCTGTGTCTGTGTCAGTGTCAGTCAGACTGTGGACAGCATAACTCAAAAACGAAAAGTCAGTTAAAAACCAAAGTTGACATTTAACTTTAATATCCTTCAGGGATGCTACACAAAGATTTTTAAGAAAATAGCCGCACCCTTTACATGGAACATTTTTCAAAAAATTTTATTTTCTTGAAAATGGCTCGAACGATTTTGATTAAAATGTCATATGTTTGAGATACTTTTATGAAAAATGAAATGTGTATCTTGAATTTTCTGGCTATAGCCTCTGTAGTCGTATTTACTCTGGATGACTTTTGCATAACTGGTAAACCGTTAGAGACAGACGAAATCATGCTGTACAAAAATGTAGATCTTGCTGAAAGACAGAATTTATGCCTCAGTAAATTTTTTTGCAGAGTGAACCATATCGGAGATATCCCTTGTTATTTGTGTGCCTTTTGGAGAACCTATACTTCTGCCAAAAGGAATATCATTATTCATTTTTGTATGTTAACCGTGCAAAAAGTACGGAATTTGAAAGCTTTAAAAGATTTGTTTATCGCTCAGTGTCTAGTGTATTCCCATATTCCCCTTTTACCAACAAGGAAGTAAGCAATAAGATAATTTCTGCAAATGTTTATCTCAACTAACACGTACAAGATATAGGAATAAGAATTTGTAAGTATGGTTAGTACAACAGTAGAGAAAGTCATGTGAGTGCAACACATCAGATTTCTGCTTTTTATTTTAAACTTTGAACCAACACATGGATTTGCAGTCAGTATTACTTCCATATCCTAGGGGACTCCAGATAATTCAAGTATATTAGATGCCGCTTATTGAGCTACCCCAAAATTGACATTTTCCACATTATGGTGCAGTCTGATTATATCTGGTGATATTCCATCTGTTAGGTTGCCGCCAACTGTTCGGCGCCAGGGCGGGTTTTCTCCGGGTGCTCTGGTTTCCCCCGCCATCTCATTCCACCGGTGCTCCATCTTCATGTATCATCAGTGTCACCGCCTGCAGTGCCGTAGTAGTAAAAGCGGGCGTTAAACACTACAACAACAACAACCGCCAACTGTTCGTAACATATAACCATGGTAAAGCTACGGCTATAACTGGTTTTATTGCGCCTGTTAGGTCGCCATAGAGCGCTTGTTTATGAACGCGTTTCATACAGGCCAACTGGTAGATTTTAAAACAAGACTCTGTTTACATGCTGTATTAATTAATCTGTGGACTTACTGCTCGTGTTGTGATTTTGTCTTCATTTCTTTCAGAGCAGTATGCGCAGTTATAGCTACTGATGTTAATTTTGTGTTTGCTACACAGTAGTGCATTAAATATATTGTAACTTTTTGGGTTGGTGTGTAAAGTAGACAGATGTAGTCGAGATAAAGAAACACTTTTATTTCCGTAAACAGTAACTTTGTACACTCGTTCCAACAACAAGAAAGTCTTTTTCGATTCTCCAACAGCACGGCTCCGAACTCGTAACACAAAGAACTGTCCCTTCTTCCTCGGCACGACTCTCAACGCTTCACATACGTCTGTCCGTCTCCGTCGGCACGACTACTCAACCTTCACATACTGACTGACTCCTCTTCTCACACTTTACCGCTATTTATATCTCCCAGGCACTATTCTGGAAGCTTCAGGAACGTTCACTTATTCGCTGGAGTACAAAGTAGAAGATTCCAGTAGCCTCTATCCTTTTCTCTCTTTCGGCAAGCGCCCCAACAATGCGGCCATTCTCTGTCTCTTTCCTTCGGCTCCTTTGCGGTAGTGCCGACAATAATGCGATGGGTGACACTGCTGCTGTCGGCAATTAGATGCGGCGGGCGCGGTGACACTGCTCCCTCCTCAGAGCTGGTCGTCCCGACCAGCACTATCACTGCGGCATCTCCCTTGCCCCCCGGCGGACTATCCCATCGAACCTCTTCTCCAGGAGGCACGATCCTAGGTATCGCTGTTGGATAGTGTCCCTTGGTCTGGGTAGGACGACGTATGCCATCCTTCTTCGAAATTCTGCAACAGTACCGCTGGTCTTGACGGTCCCTCGTCCAGTTGCCCTTCTTCCTGGTGTGTTGACGGGCCATCCTGCGTACATGGAAACGGCTCATTGGGTACCGTGTCCACCGACCTCTCTGGCGCACCTTCGCAGCCACCTTGCTTCCGATGGGTCCAGCAACAAACCCCACCACATCCGCGCGAGTCGCGTCCACCGCTGCACTCGTGCTCACTCGTGCTCGGCACGGCCTCTCCTGTATCCTGCCGTCCACGATGATGTCCACCATTCTTCCGTTCACGGCACTATGCGTCAGGTGATTGGATGGCTCCGACGGTCCCCCCATGTCACACGCCAAGTCGGTTCTCGCGTGATGCTCGTTTGCTTGTGCGCTTCCCTGCTGATCGTCCTCCACGTCGTATCCTGGTTGGTTACGTACCCGACACACTCCTCCAGAGGATCCCCGTCGACGTCCCTGAACTGCCCCTTTGTCTTCCCCGAGACGTACACTTTCGTTATCTGAAACGGGCGCAACTGTCGCCTCGGCCACTAGGTGCTTCCTCCCCGGGTCCGCGCTATTCCGTCTGCCCCTGGCATCCAGTACTTTGACGCTCTCGTCAACTCTTACTACCAGGGCGCCAAGACGTTCCCCGTCGCCCTCCACGACGTCCACATGCTGGCAGAGGTCTTCCACCTTTTCGCCGAGTTCTTCCACGTCTTCCGTTATGCCAATCAGTTCGCCGAGTTGTTCCACATCTTCCGTCACGCCAATCAGTTCGCCGAGTTGTTCCACGTCTTCCGTCACGCCAATCAGTTGGCCGAGTTGTTCCACGTCTTCCGTCACGCCAATTAGTTCGCCGAGTTGTTCCACGTCTTCCCTCACGCCAATCAGTTCGCCGAGTTGTTTCACGTCTTCCCTCACATCATCTGAAACGGGCGCAGCTGTCGCCTCGGCCGCTAGGTGCTCCCTCCCCGGCTCCGCGCTATTCCGTCTGCCCCTGGCATCCAGTACTTTGACGCTCTCGTCAACTCTTACTACCAGGGCGCCAAGACGTTCCCCGTCGTCCTCCACGACGTCCACGTGCTGGCAGAGGTCTACCACCTTTTCGCCGAGTTCTTCCACGTCTTCCGTCACGCCAATCAGTTCGCCATCAATTTTCGCCGATAGCTCCGTCTTCATCTCTTTCAGCTCGGCAGCGAGGTTGTTGTTTGACGTTTCCATCTTGGCAGCGAGGTTGTCGTTTGCCGTCTTCATCTCTTTCAGCTCGGCAACGAGGTTGTCGTTTGCCGTCTTCATCTCTTTCAGCTCGGCAACGAGGTTGGCGTTTCTCGTTTCCATTTTGGCAGCGAGGTTGTCGTTTGACGTTTCCATTTTGGCAGCGAGGTTGTCGTTTGCCGTCTTCATCTCTTTCAGCTCGGCAGCGAGGTTGTTGGTTGCCGTCTTCATCTTGGACATTTGTGTCTTCATGTCGGCGAATAATTCTTTCATCATTGCCATCATCCTGGTTTCCGAACCTCCCTCCATCTTGGTTCTAACGTTGCAACTTCTAACGACGATGTAACGAAACTAGAAGCAATTCGACGAATCCCACTTCTGACACCAGTGTAACTTTTTGGGTTGGTGTGTAAAGTGTACAGATGTAGTCGAGATAAAGAAACACTTTTATTTCCGTAAACAGTAACTTTGTACACTCGTTCCAACAACAAGAAAGTCTTTTTCGATTCTCCAACAGCACGGCTCCGAACTCGTAACACAAAGAACTGTCCCTTCTTCCTCGGCACGACTCTCAACGCTTCACATACGTCTGTCCGTCTCCGTCGGCACGACTACTCAACCTTCACATACTGACTGACTCCTCTTCTCACACTTTACCGCTATTTATATCTCCCAGGCACTATTCTGGAAGCTTCAGGAACGTTCACTTATTCGCTGGAGTACAAAGTAGAAGATTCCAGTAGCCTCTATCCTTTTCTCTCTTTCGGCAAGCGCCCCAACAATGCGGCCATTCTCTGTCTCTTTCCTTCGGCTCCTTTGCGGTAGTGCCGACAATAATGCGATGGGTGACACTGCTGCTGTCGGCAATTAGATGCGGCGGGCGCGGTGACACTATGTATATACAGGATGGAAGGCAAGTCATTACATTCTTTCTAACATGTGCTTCACAGAAGCATTACAAACAAAAAATCTGATGTGTTGCACTCACATGACTTTCTCTACTCTTGTACTAACCATTCTTACAAACTCTTATTCCTATATCTTCTTCATGTTAATACATATATCTGATGTATTACACTCACGTGACTTTCTCTACTCTTGTACTAACCATTCTTACAAACTCTTATTACTATATCTTCTTCGTGTTAATACAGATATCTGATGTGTTACATTCACATGACTTTCTCTACTCTTGTACTAACCATTCTTACAAACTCTTATTACTATATCTTCTTCATCTTAATACAGATATCTGATGAGTTACACTCACATGACATTCTCTACTCTTGTACTAACCATTCATACAAACCCTTATTCCTATATCTTCATGTTAATACAGATATCTGATGCATTACACTCACATGACATTCTCTACTCTTGTACTAACCATTCATACAAACCCTTATTCCTATATCTTCTTCATGTTAATACAGATATCTGATGCGTTACACTCACATGACATTCTCTACTCTTGTACTAACCATTCTTACAAACTCTTATTCCTATATTTTCTTCGTGTTAGTTGAGATAAACATTTGTACAAATTATCTTATTGCTTATTTCCTTGTAGGTACAAGGGGAATATGGGAATACGGGAATACAGTAGGCTCTGAGTGATAGTCAAATCTTTTAAAGCTTTGAGATTCCGTTCTCTTTGCACGCTTAACATATAAAAACTGATCAACGATGTTCCATTTCACGAAAGTTTTAAGTTTTCCAAAACTGACACAAATAACAAGGAATATCTCCAAAATGGTGCACTGTACAAAAATGTATTTGGGCATAGATTGTGTGTTTTACTGAGGTCTACATTTTTTGTATAGTAAGATTTGGTCTATCTCGTACGGTTTACGAATTATTCAAAAGTCATCCAGAGTAAACACAACTACATGGGCTGTAGCCTGAAAATTCAAAATATACATTTCATTTGTCAGGTAAATATCTTAAACGTATGGCATTTTCATCAAAATCGTTAGAGCCATTTTCAAGAAAATCAAAATTTTCAAAAAATTGTCCATGTAAATGGTAGTGGGGTATTTTCCTGCAAATCTTCGTGTCGCATCCTTGAAAGACATTAAACGTAAACTCCAACATTGGTTCTTAACCGACTTACCGTTTTTGAGTTATGCTGTCCATAGACTGATACTCAAGATGTCGCGAGTTCGAATCTCGCTTAGGGTAAGTTATCCGGGTAAGGTTTTTTTCTGAGGTTTTCCCTACCCTGAGAAGACGAATGTCGGGTAACTTAAAAGCTCCATGGACCTTGGGCTCATTCATTTCATTCATTTGTCCGATATGACAATGTTGGAGGACGTTAATTCAAAAAAAAAAAAAAAAAAAAACCCATAGACTGATACACAGACACACACACACACACACACACACACACACACACACACACACACACACACACACACACTCACTCACACACTCACTCACTCACTCACACAAACACACACACCTTTTTCTAAAAATGCTTTTTTTTGTGTTCAGGGGGTCTCAAAATATATTTCCAGTGAAATCTTGACATCAAATTTTTGGGTGGAGTACAATACTTCCTTCTTCTTAGCAGTAGAATAAGTAAAACAGCATACTTTGGTGCACAACTGCTAGCTGGTGTTTGTAAATCATGTGGTGATTCAGGATCCAGAATCAGGTAGTGCCATTTTTCCTGCTACAATGTCACAAATAATGTTCTTTCGCACATCTCGACTGTTACGTTTTGATGACAAGGGCACAGAGAGCAAATGAGAAACTAGCACTTAGAGGTGACTTATGGGAACAGTGGCTGGATGAAGAGCAACTGGTAGATTTCAGAGGTCGCTGTCCCTTCAAACAATATTTTCAAAGTAAATCCACCAAATATGGAATGAAGATATGCACATTGTGCGACGGTGCTTCTTCATAATATGTTCTAAAAGCACAAATTCACAGAGGGAAACCACAGGCAAGGTATGCGTGTTGCGCTAAGAGGATATCCTGTATTTTGGGTCAAGCATTTCTCAAAAGGAAAATTACACTTCTGGAGACAATAAGAAAAAACAGGACAGAGCTTCCTAATTTATCAAGCAAACAAGAGGTTTCTCTGCCTGTGTTTCAATCAATACCGAAGTTACATTACATAATAATAATAATTTATCCATGTTAAGCAAGAAGTAAATGTAATTTAATATCATATAAAATATTTCCGTACCACTACTTCTTAGCATTTTCTTCATCGGGTCATTATGACTCGAAGAACCAAGAGTGTGTACTATTTTTAAGGAGAACAGAAGGTTTAAAGACTTGTACATCCACCTACTAACCAAAACTAAACAGCTAATAAATGAAAAAATAAACTAAAAGCTATTAAATTATTTATTAGAAAAGGCATTCTACTCTGTAGAAGGGTACAAATATAGAATATGTTGTTTGTGCACTTCTCATTATTTTGTAATTATTCTCATTATTTTTATAAATATGTTGTATTCATTTTATGTACATATAAATTGACGTCCCTGTAAAATGTTTTACAGTTGGGGAGAATAAAGTATAAAAGTATAAACCAAAGCACGCGAGCGAAGCGAGTGCTTATGATACATCATATAAGCTTAGATTTCTGATTCACGGGAGGTTAGGTTAGGTTTTGTATCACCTTAATTAAGGGCTAGTGGTTACAGCAAAGAACGCCAACGCAGCGAGTGTGCGTTCCTTGACCTTGCTTATGATTCACTTTTATATCAACAATACCGTGTCTTAGCATTTACGTTTATGTGACTGGGAAGGGAAGAAGAAGAAGAAGAAATCAAGATATCGCTAATCCAGCGGATTTTACTTGTTAGTTAGGTTGATAGTCCACACTGCGCATGATCAGTAGCGTGAAAGTGGCCACGTTTATTGTAGTTTGGCGAACTTTTTGTTATGAAAGAGCATATCCTAAAAAGCGAGGGTCAGTGTGTTCCAGGCAACATAACACCCCCAAGGCAAGCTGTTGCTCCCGCTTCAATTTTATCCTACTTTTTCTCGAGTCGTCCGGTAGTAAAAGACAGCCAAATGTAGACATTAAATACATTGAGGACTTTCGCGTTTTTGTTTTGTTTGAAATTTAACATCCTTGAGTCGGGTAAGTAATACTAGAAGATTATTGAAATGTGTGAAATGATGCTCAAATGAGGGGTGCATAGGACTTAAAGCTACACACATTCGTCTTCACGGGATAAGGGAAAATCCCGGGAAAGATCTTATCGGGCAGTCATCCTAATCGAGTTTCGAACTTGGGAACTCTTGAATGTGAGGCAGACACGCTACCCCACATCAGAGGGAGGCTTTTCACATTTTAGCTCACGTTGGCTGTATGGAAGGGGGAAAGGGGGAAGTAAGAAAATAAATTTAAATTGAATTAATGAACTACCAGCAAATTTACCGAAAATACCCCTCTATAATCTTGATTGAATTTTATTAAGAAATGCAAGTCTAAGTCAATACGCGAAGTAAAGGCATAAGCCTTAAAATGTGCACAAACATCAAATCGCAAACGATTAACTAATTTCCTTTGCCAAAGAGCTGTACTTTCTAATCTTTTACTTTAAACCTGCATAAGAAGCAAAGCATACACTCAAATTTACTGTAAATGTCTCAAAAATTTGCATTTGTATTTCAAGACTTCAAAAATACTTATGGGCCATAAATTCAAAATCTAGATTAACTTTTTACATATGGCTCAGGCGGTACCGTCTGTGGCCCGCATTCGGGAGGTCGTGGGTTCGATCCCTGTGGCCACGCACTCTGATATGGTTTTTTTCCGTGATTTCTCCATGTCACTTAGGCGAATGCTGCGGTGCATTATTTCATACCACGGTTTCCTTTCCATCATTACCCTTCATTCCATTTCCTTATCATCTTTCAGCAGGACTTTTTCAGGCGTGTAGTGTTGGCCGTGCCGGGCAAATGGCGTGGATGATTGCACATGGTAACTGCTGTTCTCGCCTTGGTGACGTTTAGCCAGCCTTGTCCTCCGTCGGGGGGGGGGGGGTTGGGCGGGGGGGGGGGGACGCTCAGTGATACCGCCACTGCGGTGTGATGGCTGCCTGGTGGGGCCTGTCGCCGGGATGAAGAGATCTCAGCACTTCCAGGGACTTCCACGCGTCCCTGTGACCTGTCTAGCTGCGACCCTGTATGGCACCTTCGGTTCCCTCATTTCATCCCTGCCTCCTGGGGGTGGTAGCCACAATATATCGCTGTAGGTCGAAGTGATCAAGGTGTCCCCTCTGTGTCTGTGATGTATTATTAATAAATATATTAATAATTTAAAAACTGTTTTACATAGAGCATTGGAATTTTGTTTATACTGCGAGCAAGGCCCTTGGGTAAACCCCGGTGTCTGACTTCAAGGATACTGTAGTCCCATATTCCCCCTGCATCTACAACAACATTGGCAAATGTTTATGTTTAGTAACAGGAGGTAGATAGAGGGATAAGCATTCTTTGTACAAGAGTAGAGAAAGTGTAAAAGAAATCCTTTATTTTTTACGTTTCTTTTCTGCTTGTTTTTCTGGTCATGCAAAGAGAAACCAATTTCAAAGCCATCATATAACGACGTGCAAGGAAGTACAATGTAATAAAAGTATTTCCACACATGTTTATCTGAATTAACGTGAAATTGTTAGAGCAATAAGCTTTTCGACATGTTTGATACTTATCTTTTTTTTTTTTTTTTTTTTTTTTTTTTTCTTTCCTTGGCCAAGAGCTCTATCGGAAGCTATACGGCCACACTAACTATAGAGGTAGTAATTTGTCGTACCAACAGTACGAAATTGAAAATATCATTAACCGAATGATATTGCGGGCACATTCATAAATGCAGGTTTACTACTAGATGCTAAAAGTAAGCAAAACGTGATTTAGTATATGATATAAAAATTCAGAGGAGAAGATCGGAGTAAAATAAAGAGTAAGAAAATATCAAAATCGAAAACCACAACGTTGTATATGACGAAAAATCGCCTGTAAAACGCGCTCATTTATACTTATCTTATAAACGAAATGCATAGCAAAGCTGATTTAAAGAAACAACGAAACAGAGAAAAGAACAGCAAAGAGGATACGCTGAGATCCCGGAAACTGCAAATCCCGATTTAACTCGCTTTATTATACACGAAATCAATCGTTCAGGGTAACGAATAGTTAGTGAAATGGATATACAAAGTAATGTGAATGTAAAACATAAGCGTTCATTAATTTTAGCAATGTTAATTAAAAATGATTTGTATTCGATACTGAGGAGCTGTGGTTCGATATCTTGCAGAGATTGTAACATGTTAAGGAGGCCATTGTAAGCTTTCTTTTGTCAAATCAACAATTGTTGCTATAACAAGCAAATAAATCGGCCGCTGGATAGAAGTCTTCGATTTTGAAAGGTAAGGATTTCGTTATTTCACAGCTACAAATAATCTGTAGGCTTCAGAACTAATGGCAATGAACTGCACTGTTCGCTACTGTATAAAATACGTAATAGACTTTTCTTGCTTTGCTATCTAGATGAATTCGCTATTACAGGAAAAACTTTTTGTCTGTGTGATCGTGTATAAGCATGGAACATATCGAAATCGCTGCACGTTCCCTTATTCATCATACACAACAAAGATGAGCGTATGATTACACAAATATTTCAGTGCTGTTTCGGTTTACTTTAGCATTATAGTAATTTGCGTGTGTTTAATTCACCAACATAGTTACTGAAAGCAACTTCATATCTGTTACTCGGGAAATCTTTCTTTAAATTGGGTGCTGTATATTTAACGCAGAATACTGAAGCATTTCAAGCCATTGGTGCATGTATTTGTCTTTCTATATGTTCAAGTGTTGTGGCAAAAAAGCATTGATTATAATTAATTATTACTTTATTAAAATACCGTACTTCACACAACTGAAAAGCATTCAAGGAATCCATTATTTAGCACAATTTCACATTGACTAAGTTTCCATAGCGAATTCAATCCGGAAATGAGATCGCTGGCCTGATCCTAAGTTCGTGGATTCAAATCCGGCACAGACAGACGGTTTATAAATGTGTGTTTAGAAACGACAGCTCCATGTCAGATTTACTGGCATGTAAAAGAATTCCTGCGAGAATTCTGATACTCACATGAACTGGTTGACTTTATATCGTTATAGATCAAACTCTTCATAGTTAAAAATTATTTTCTGCTTTTTAGTTCGGTTTATTATAAATGCATTTTCCCCCAGTTTTTTAAACTACAATTTTTTCGCTTCCTTTCCGCTTGTTCTTCTGGTCATGCAAAAGAAACCAATTACAAAGCCATCAGATAACGACCTACAAGAAAATGCAATATAATAAAGGCATTTCTAAAAATGTTTATCTCGATTAACGTGAAAGTATTAGAGGAATATGTTTTTGATATTACCTTATAAACTAAATGCATAGCAAAACGGTTTAAACAACGAAAACGCGTGTAACACAATAAAGAAGAGCAAAGATGAATTTAACTCACTTCCTTATGCACGAAATCAAACGCGCAATGTAACGAATAGTGTGTTAAATGGGTAGAGAAAGTAATGTGAATATAAAGCATAAACTTTTATTAATTTTAGGAATATTAATTTTTTAGATATTCATACGAATTTTATTTCATACTGCGCATCTGTGGTGCAATATTTTACAAAGAGTAAGACACGCAAAGGAGGCCATGGTAAGCTTTCTTTTGTCATAGCAACAACAACAATCGTTTCTAATGTACAGAGAATTCCGAGAAATATTAGCAGCTAGATATATATCTTCGGCTCTGTAAAAGGTAAGGAGTTAGTTATTTCAAAACTGCAAATAATTTGTAGGCTTCAGCAATATGGCGATGAATTCTGCTCTTCACTAATATATAAAATGCTAATGGGCTTTGCTTTACTTTGCTATTTAGATATATTCGCTATTCAGGAAAAATCTTTTTGTCTGTGTGATCGTGTATAAGCATTGAACATATCGAAATAGCTTTATGTTCCCTTATTCATCATACACAACAGATCAGCGTAGTTTTACACAAATATTGCAGTGCTGTTTCGGTTTACTTTAGAATTACAGTAATTAGTGTGTTTTTAATTCACCAACATACATAGTTACGGAAGGCAACTTTATATTTGTTCCTTGGGAAATCTTTCTTTAAATCGGGTGCTGTATATTTAACATATGTACAACACCAGCATTTGAAACCATCGGTACATGGATTTTTCTTTTTATATTTTCAAGTATTATGGCAATTAAGTATTTCTTATAATCAGTTATTAGTTTATTAAAATAACGTACTTCTCACAACTGAAAAACATTGAAAGAATCTATTATTTAATACAACTTCACGTTTACTAAGCTTCCATTGTGAATTCAATATGAATTGACTACTTCCGCGTTTCCACGTTGAGTTTAATCTGGAAAGGGGATTGCTAGCCTACTGATCCAAAGGTCACGGGTTCAAATCTGATCCAGATCGATGGCTTTTACTCTGCTTAAAAACGAAAGCATCATGTTAGTAGATTTACTGGCATACAAACTCCTGCGGGACAAACCTTCGGCACACACATGCACTACTTGACTTTATATCGCTATAGAACAAACTCGTCATAGTTAAAAATTATTTTCTACTTTTTAGTTCGGTTTATTATAAATGCATTTTTCCCCAGTTTTTTGAACAATTTTTTCACTTCCTTTCTGTTTGTTCTTCTGGTCATGCAAAAGAAACCAACTACAAAGCCATCAGATAACGACCTACCAGGAAATGCAATGTAATAAAAGAATTTCCAAAAATGTTTATCTCGATTAACGTGAAAGTATTAGAGGAATAAGTTTTTGATATTACCTTATAAACTAAATACACAGCACAATGGTTTAAAATCGAAAACGCGTGTAACACAATAAAGAAAAAAAGATAAGATGATCTGCTGAGATCCTGGAAATTGCTCCATCCCGATCTGAGCCTCTTTCTTATGCACGAAATCAATCGTAGAGAACATAATGAGAATGTAAAACATTAGCTCTTATTAATTTTAGAAATGTTAACTTCTACGACTTTTATTTGATACTGTGCATCTGTGGTGCGATATTTTGCAAGGATTAAAAGGAGCAAAGGTGGCCATACTGCGTTATCTTTTGTCACAGCAACAATCGTTTCTAATGGATGGCAAATGATAAAAAGCTAATTATACATCCAGCGTTTTAAAAGGTAAGAACTAAATTATTTCAAAAGTGCAAATAATTTGTAGGCTTCAGCAATATGGCGATGAATTCTACTGCTCCCTACTATATAAAATATTTAATGGGCTTTGCTTGCTTTGTTCTCTAGATCAATTTGCTATTACAGAAAAACGAATTTTGTCTGTCTGACATAAGCATTAAACATATCGAAATCGCTGCACGTTCCCTTATTTATCATACACAACAAAGATGAGCGTATGTTTACACAAATATTGCAATGCTGTTTCCGTTTACTTTAGCATTATAGTAATTTGCGTGTGTTTAATTCACCAACATAGTTACTGAAAGCAACTTCATATCTGTTACTCGGGAAATCTTTCTTTAAATCGGGTGCTGTATATTTAACACAGAATACTGAAGCATTTCAAGCCATTGGTGCATGAATTTGTCTTTCTATATGTTCAAGTGTTATGGCAGAAAAGCATTGATTATAATTAATTATTACTTTATTAAAATAACGTACTTCACACAACTGAAAGGCATTCAAGGAATCCATTATTTAACACAATTTCACATTGACTGAGTTTCCATGGCGAATTCAAACCGTAAATGAGATCGGTTTCTACTGATCCCAAGGTCGCAGGTTCAAATTTGGCCCCCACTGATGGTTTTTAAGTGGGTTTAAAAATGACAGCTCCAGTCAGTACATTTATTGGCATGTAAAAGAACTCCTGCGGAACAAAATTTTGGCACACCTGTGACGCTGA
>CM060962.1:291239700-291252200 GCA_030765045.1 Tenodera sinensis | reverse complement strand
ACCACCGTAACCACCACCACTACCACTACCACTACCGCCACCACTGCCACCGCCGTAACCACCACCAACACTACTGCCACCGCCGTAACCACCACCGCCACCACCGCCGTAACCACCACCAACACTACTGCCACCGCCGTAACCACCACCGCCACCACCGCCGTAACCACCACCGCCGCCGCCACCATCACCACCACCACCACCACCACCGCCACCGCCACCACCACCGCCACCGCCACCACCGCCTCCACCACCACTACCATCACCACCATCACCACCGCCACTGCCACCACCACCACCGCCACCGCCGCCGCCACTGCCACCGCCACTGCCACCACCACCACTACCACTACCGCCACCACTGCCACCACCACCGCCACCACCACCGCCACCACCGCCGCCACTGCCACCGCCTCTGCCATCGCCACCGCCAACGCCACCGCCATCATCATCATCAATATATACCAAGCACTAAGTTTATGCTTTGATTGTGTTACGTTCCTTTGAAATTAGCAGATGACTTACTATGTCTGGATCGCATACATTCATGTCCAAATGAGGGAGTGGTTTACTATCTGAAACATTTTCTGGGATAGATATGCTGTATTCTTGGTTATTAAACTGGGGTGGCTAATTGTTTACATCCTTTATTGTCACTGTTCCCTTCTTTGTGGTGACAGTTAAAGGATCATTACCTGGAACCCCATCTACTACCTGAGGGATTGGCAGGTTACCTGTTCTGTGACATCATTTCACTGAGCAGTGTCTGTCTTTTCTCAGAAGAGCTGCTTCTAAGAGCACCGGGAGTGATGGTTGCTCATAAACTTCCCACTGAGCGGTGTGTGCACTGCACATGACTACGTTTAGTTGATAAACAGTAGTGCAACCAGGGTTTGTTACCTTTATTGGGAAATTTAAAATTGCTTAAATAATGTATTTATGTCAATGGAGTATGTATTCTGCTATCCAAAACTGACAGGCATTCCAATATTACAATATATAATAACATAACCACATTTATTAAAGGCACTCTATAAATCTATCTATAAATATAATATAGTAGCTTCTTTCTAGGCTCGTGGGAGGTCTAACATCAAGGCCCCCCTCCCTTGTGCCACTGGACCAACCCTCAGTAAACGAATATTCGTGTATTATGAAAAAAGTGATACAAAATTCTAATTCATAAAGAACTAATAGTGCATACTGGAATCTGTATCATCTGAATTGGGCTACTTTTAGCAATAAATAAAGTAACTGAATTTCATAATTAAGTTTAATTCACAGCAATATGAAGCAAATATAACAAAACATTCCAACTGCAAGAAGGTAGCATTTCTTCCCTGAATGGTACATGGCAATTTGAAGTATTGTGAATGCGATATAATAGCAGATAAGCCTTACATAATTACAGCTCATCACATGCAGTATATACCATAAATAAAGCTTTCAGTCAACAATTTATTCAGTTTGTCAGAAAAATTACTCCAAATTACAATAACAAAAGAGTGGCACAACGTATCTGCATGATAATTTGTCAGGTTCAAAACAGAATAATATGTACTGAAATTAAGTAAGTTAATGTGAATATGGAACAATTAATATGGTCTGAGTATGTTTAAGCCACTTTATTTTCCAAGCTCTCAGCTTTATGGGATCTTTTTGCTCTTTTCTCCTTCACTAATTTATTCATGTTTGGGGTCTTTGTCTGAATAATACATGAACGAAGAACATTTGTTGTGTTCATAACTAAAATGCACTGCCTGTTGTGAGGCCGAGATATAGCTTCATGCACGAAAAGAACTGTTCACATATACCTATAAATAGGTAGAACTGAACATGCTAAACAACCTAGAAGCAAATCTATGCAAGCAAGGAAATTTTGTACATGGGAAGTTTTTGTAAAAGTTGCATGCATTTGTATATTTTGGAATGCGTCTTTCATTTCCATGTCATTTTGCAGATCAATAATTTCTAATTGTAATGTCATTGGAGCACTATCTACATCAACTGAAAATTGTGACATATGACATGATAAATAATGGCAATGCAAACTGAACTTTTTAACATATTGTAGTACTTTATGACAAATTAAACATTTTATCACAGCCCCATACTCAGTAAGTATAAAGTTTCCTACATAGATACAAATGTACCAGATGTTGATGGTATTTTGCTACTGCATTCTGCTACGTCAGCCATAAGGTGTAAATGTACCTCAGTGTGTAAGTCAATAAGCAAAAATATTGACACAATGAACTGCAATATGAGATGCCACAACACTACATTGTTGTTTGTATTCTCTCGGACTGGAAGCTTTAATATGTATAAAAGATACGACACAATTAAGATAACTGGATATTTAATTTAACACTTTTGCCGTTACATGGGCAAGCTATCAGAAGAACAAACAGAGTTGCTAAGCTACCAAAAAAAAAAAAAAAACCACACAAAAGTTGTATAAATGATTACAGAATAACCAACACTCCTCCTCGTTTACACAACCTTACATTTTTCTCTTAATGCAATATGCCTGCTGGGTGACAAAGGTTTGGTTAACAAATCAGCTATCATTAGGCCAGAGGGACAATAATTGCATTCAATCAACTGCTTATCTACACAATCCGTAACAAAATGATACTTTGTATCAATATGTTTTGTTCTATTAGAGAACTTTCCACTCTTAATCAAAGATAAACAACTCTGATTGTCCTCATAAATTATTGTGGCACTGTTCACATCTTGGTGCATGTCTTTCAACAAATGCTCTAACCACAGAGCTTCTTGACAGGCTTCAGATAGAGCAACGTATTCGGCCTCAGTAGAAGATAATGAAACACATGCTTTTTTTTCTGCAGCACCAGCTGATGGTCCCTCCATTTAAGAAGAACACGTATCCACTATTTGACTTCCTTGTCTTACGATCTTCAGCCCAATTTGCATCAGCATATCCAAAAAATGTAAGTCCCTCCTGAGTCTCAATGTTACTAAGCTTAAGTTTCATATTGGCAGTAGACTTAAGGTACTTTAGAACACGTTTCAACTGTGTCCAATCTTCCTGGCTTGGTGAGGAAACCCTTTGTGCAAGGATGCTTACACTTGCTGAAATATCTGGTCTTGTGTTGACTGAAATATACAGTAGACGTCCAATTAGTTACCTATATTTTGAATTATCTTTCAGAAGATTTGTAGATTCTGACTTCTCATAGTTCTGATCCATTGGTGTATTGACTTTCTTTGCATCTGACAATCCAAAATCAAATGCAGTTTTGTTGATATAATCTGACTGACAGTGTTGAAAATTCCCACTTGAATCTTTTGTAACTTCAATTCCAAGGTAGCGCTGTATTAAGCCAAGATTCTTTATCTTAAACTCCTCAGAGAAAATGTTTTCAACTTTATTTATCTCATCTTCAGATTTGCTAGCAATTATGATATCATCTACATAAATAAGGATATAACACCAACCAACCAAGGATTGTCTTGAATAAAGGCATGGATCTACTTCACTTTGTTTGAAATCTGAATTAACAATAACCTTATGTACTGCTTCATTCCAAACTCTGGCTGCTTGTTTTAGTCCATAAATACTTTTCTTCAATAAACATACCTTTGATGAATCCTCTGTAGCAAAACCTGGAGGCTGTTTCATGTATATTACCTCATTCAATTCTCCATTTAAAAATGCTGTCTTTATATCAAAGTGGTAGACTGGTAGGTTTTCTTTAGATGCAATTGAAAGTAAGATACGTAAGGTTGTTTGACGTACAACTGGAGCAAAAGTCTCATCGTAGTCTTCACCATACTTCTTGTGAAAACCCTTGAGCCACGAGACGTGCTTTGAACTGCTGAATGCTACCATCTTTGCTCTCCTTGATCTTAAAAATCCATTTGCTTCCAACCGCTGTTCGATTTTCAGGAAGACTACATAATTCCCAAGTTCCATTTTCTTCTAGTGATGTCAATTCTTCTTGCATTGCATGAAGCCATTCTCTTTGAATTTGCTGGAAATTGCTTCATTGTAGGATTTGGGTTCTTTAATAACTTCTCTTGTAGTATGTAGTATGACATTCTTCAATCAGTCTTTGCGGAGCAATTCCTTTTGTTGATCTCTGAGAAACTCGAGTCTGAGAGTCTTTAACTGATTCATTTTCTTTATCACTCTCCTCCTGAATTTCTACTTCTCGATGTGATATTTTAACTTTGGAATCAACATTTATGTCGATTTCAGATCTATTTAAATCATCACGTTTCCCTTGATATGCTTCCACACCGAACTTGACATCTCGACTGATTATCACCTTTTGTGCAGCTAAATTGTAGCAACGATAAGCTTTTGATTCTTCATCATATCCAAGAAATATTGCTTCTGTTCCTGTATTATCCAATTTCTGGCGTTTCTGGGTTGGAACATGAACAAAACATTAGGAACCAAAAATCTGTAAATTCTTTACTTTAGGATTTTCATTATTCCACAGTTCATATGGTGTTAATTTCTTTGCTCGAGTAAGGACTCTGTTTTGTATGAAATTAACAGTCATCACAGCTTCACCCCAAAATTGATTTGGTAAGCCTGCATCAATCAGCATACAACGTGCCATTTCTACCAGAGTTCTATTCTTCCTCTCTGCTATGCCATTCTGCTGTGGGGAATAAGTTGCAGTTAACTGAGTCTGGATACCTTCATTGGCCAAATATGTTCTTAATTGTTTATTTAGATATTCACCTCCACAATCAGATCGAATAATCTTGACTTTTCTGTCAAACTTGTTTTTCACAAGTGCTATATAATGTTTCAAAGTATCAGGAACTTCAGATTTGTTTGCCAATAAATATACACAAGTATATCTTGAAAAATCATCTATAAATGTGACTATAAATCACTTACCACTTGGTGTCATGGTCTGCATTGGTCCACAAACATCTGTATGGATCAAATCAAGTGATCTGGTAGACTCGCTTGAAGATTGTTTTGGGAATGGTAATCTGGTCAGCTTTCCTTTCATGCACGTATCACATGACATTTGGATACCGCAATCAACTAACTTCAAATCATCTAAGAGACCCTCAGCATACATTTTCCTTATGGCCTCTGGGTCACGATGTCCCATTTTCCGATGCCATGTATGAATACAATTGCTGTTGTGTTCCAACACTGCATGGATTTTGTATGGCTCACACAATTTGTACAAGTTTCCAGTGGACTTAGCAAATCCAATCTGTTTTCCATCTTTGCATATTTCACAATAGTCTTTACTGAAGTTAACAGAAAAATTGCTTAAGTTTAGCTGTCGAACAGAAATTAAATTTCCAACAACTTTAGGAGCATAAAGCACATTGGTAACAATAACTGGTGTCACTTCTCCCTTTTTATTCTTAAACATCAATTTTCCTGTCCCGATGCCAATAACATCAACTAGTTCACCATTTGCAACTTCAATTTTATTAACATAGGATCTATCCAAGGATGTGAAAAACTCTCTGTCATTGGTTACATGCCGAGTGGCACCTAAATCTAAAATCCAACTATTTGACGGAATGTCAAATGTAAATATATGCTCTTTATGTTCAACTGCATTCACTTTGTTTTGTTTTTCTTTCCAACTTGAGTATTTCTTGCAATCCTTTTTCATGTGTCCATACCTTTTGCAAAAATAACATTTCATGGAAGTGTTTTTAAAACCTTTTCTGGATACTGTCCTCGTCATTTTATCTGAAGAATTACAGGAAGCCCCTTCTGCATATTGTTTACGTTCATATTCAGCAATCACCTTTTGCTGTACTATGGCAAACGTTAGTTCATCCTCTGGACGTATTTCTAGTGCTGTAATTAATGGATCATAATTTCTAGGCAAACTGCTCAACAACATTGCAACACTCCATTTATCCGATAAAGATTCTTCACCTATGTCTCAAAGCTTTAAAAACAATTCTTGCATGCGAGTAATATGTTGTGGAATATTACTGCCTTCTTCGAGTTTCAAATAACAAATTGTTCTCATTAAATGAACTTTATTCGTTAACGTACTTTTCTCATGATATTCCTTAAGAGCATTCCACATTTTCTTTGCTGTGGACTTACCCCTGATGTGGATAAGTTGACCATCTTCCACCGTAAGTCCGATGTAGGCTTGTGCTTTGCTATCAGCTGTATCCCAATCGGCGATTAACCTTTCGTTTGAACCTGTATCTATCGGTCTTTCAGATTCAATTACCTTCTTAAACAAGTTATCTTTCATTAAAAGCAGTTGTACTTTATATTTCCAGTTTGAATAATTATGATTATTCAACTTTACGATGTCACTTCGAAAGTCAGCCATTTTGTTACTTAAACCTTATGTAAAGAAACTGAAAATGAACCGCTTCGCGTATCGCACTTTATACTTATATGCCTGGGCCCATAACCTGTTGTTTGTATTCTCTCGGACTGGAAGCTTTAATATGTATAAAAGATACGACACAATTAAGATAACTGGATATTTAATTTAACACTTTCGCTGTTACATGGGCAAGCTACCAGAAGAACAGAGTTGCTAAGCTACAAAAAAAAAAAAAAAAAAAAAAAAAAAACACACACAAAAGTTGTATAAACGATTACAGAATAACCAACATACATATGCTTACTGCTGATTGATGTGCACTGCTCGTGACTACTGCTCCTCACACAGTACTCTGTTGGCCTGCTCCGATGTCATCAGTCCAACATTTTCCAGCCTCTGTCCTACCTCACGTGCCTGGAACAGAAACAACCGTAGCACCACTATGATGTGTTTTTCACATTTACTTTCCTTCTGTACTCAATTCATTCATTTATACTTCATAATGAAAGTACTATTTAATATTAAGGATGTTTTAAAACTGGAAATTTTCCCATATCTTCTTCTTCAACTTCCCTGTTCTACCACTATTGTGGTTTCAGGGGTTTACCTCAGATGTTCCGGGGCTCACATTTTCCTTTTGAATATGACTTTACTTAAGGTGGGGGATTAATCCAATGCTTAAGGTCCCTGTTTTATTCCAAGGGTACTCAGGCAAATCCTCAGTTTTTGAAGTAGGGATTGGGCATTTCCTCCCAACTCCGAAAGGTTTTGTTTTTCCCATCAATACTCGGGTGGCTGTTTGCTGTGGTTTCCACTGGGTGATGGGGTTGCCACTTCCCTATGCCAATGAATATTTTCTTATATCCTTATGAGAATTAAATAAGGCATATAACCACAAAAATGAAGTGAGGGCCTACTGGGCCTCGTGCGACTAAGCATGTTAAATTTATTTTATAGCTGATATAAAATTATACTAACCATTGTTGAAGTATTACCACCATTGGTACTAAATTGCTTGGATAGGCCAATCATTACAGCTTATAATTAATTATCTTAACATACTTACTAACTTCTTATTACTGAAACCTGTAGAACTTTCTTATACAGCAAAGCATAATCAATTGAGTACCTGGGTACAACAAGAGTGTTAGTGGAAAAATGCCATGTTGAGATAAATGGTCTCAAAGTTTTGAAACTGAAGGAATCGTTTAATAAAACACTAATACTTTGAGAATCAGATTTATTATCAATAATATGCAAATGTCTAACAGTTTGTCATAACATCCTTTCAAATTTAATAACACTAAGATAAACATTGACATATATAGGAACAAAATTAACGCTGTTATTGCATAGAATGTATACTGTTCAGTCTTTTTATATTATAATTGTTATACTTTTAATATATTTAGGATTACTGAACAATCTTTAGACCTCAGATTCTGATTCAACGTCTGACACTTTATTTGGGACATCATTATTCACACACTCCGTTTTTTTTGTGCCTTAGTATTGACAGATGTTGCTTGTTTCTCTTTTGTTGTTATGTGTCCCATCAAGATCGCACCCTGAAGTACTTTGTCACTGCAGCCCCAAAATTTAACGAACAGTTGTTCCTGTTCAACGATTTGTAAACTCTGACACCTAGAATAAAATTGGAAAAAATATAGACTATATAAAATAAGCAAAACTTCACCCATATCTAATTCTGATCATTTTATGTTAGCATTATTAATTTAAATTCGCATGTTTCCTTTGTCATTGTTGGCAGCCCGCTAAGTGCTGCCAACAATGAAGTTTTTAAATTGATTTTCATCCAACTAAAGGAAAATAAACTGTCCACTAGAAGATATTGCAAAGAAAAATTAAAAAATACATACCTCTTCTTGCAACAAGATTCAATTGGCTTGAACTTCTTGGCTGGTATTTGCTTTCCTGCTCGTTCGGATATATACATCTTACCAGAATTTCGACGTTTCTTAGCAACATTTCATTTCCACAATTCGGAATTCCGTTGTCTCTTTACCCCAACATGGTTACTTTCATTGTCATCAGTGATAATTTCTTCTTCCGAAGTAACATACTCATCAATTATTGCGTTCACCTTTACCTTGTCTGCCTAGCCACATGGCAACAATGAATGGCTTGGTCATGAGTGCAACTAAAGTGTAGCATGCGATCTACTTTCCAAAGAGCTCCTGCCATCAAGTGACGTCGTACCAAACTAATTTTTATACAGATGATAGTTGAACGTTTGACAAACACAATGCAAGCATTTATGCAATAACAGCATTAGCTCTTGTTGCACCCAGGTATTCAATTCAATTTGTGATGACATGAAACTCAGAATGCATAAAATGTCCAGTGCAGTAAATATATAAAAATTGCATGTAAAATAAATTATAACTTGAAGACTTGGTAGTACTGCTTCTTTTTGTCGCACACACTGAAATTCTTTTTGGTATCATAATAAACACATATTTAAGCAAAGAAAACCACTACCTAGGCTATACACAAATTTCTAGTTCATATTTTATACTTAATAACATGAACTATTAGCACAAAAAATGGGAAACTTATAATCCTGCATGCATAGAAGGTGAAGAACATAAACAATAGAGGTGAGGGAGTTGACTTTATAATTTGTGTTGTCCATTAGTGAATGTCTGTACCCAATTACTGCTGGTTACTAAGAGGTTGCAGTCAAATTTTAAATTTGCATGCTATACATTTTGTTACAGCCCAGTGAAGAGGGTGCATGATTGTTTGAAGAATAGACACTCAGATAAGCCCTGACCTATCATAACACTATACCAATTAGTCTGTAATCTTAAGTTAGAATATAATACAATACAATTTAGTACTTTGTCATTTCCTTAGTGAAAATATGTTGTTGTTAGCTAATGCTGGATTTCTGACAATGAAGTCATTAATCCTCTTGCTCTCCAATATTTTTCACTGATGGATGTGGTACTAGAAGTGGCCGGGCATATTTGAAGGTGGTCTCGATCCATTTCCTCTTGCAGATCACAGAGGACAGAGTGGTGAAGAATATATCCCAATTCTGTTTAAATGTTTTGCCAGACAATCATGTCCTGTAATCAACCTGAAGGTTGAGACCGCTGTTTTTCGAGGATACTCAGGAATTACTGTTTGAATATTTGGTAGTTCCCATCTTTTATTCTTTGATTTTTCATAGTAATATTTTGCAATAATTTTTTTGAATTCAGAGTTGACTAATCTTTTAGCTCCATAAAATGGTAGATTAACTATAGATTTTTATACACTGCTGGTACCCTTTTTTACAAGAAAATCAGCTTTCTCATTACCACTCAGTCCACAGTGAGCTGGTATCCATTGGAAGACTAGGTGTTTTTGAAGTGCTGTTAGATGGGTAAGGATTTTCCAACATTCTATAATTGTTTGGTTTTTTGGTGACAACTTGGAAGTAATTGCTATAATTGCTGCCCTGGAATCTAAGAAAATAACTGCTTGCTGAAAATGTGAAATTCTGTACAAAAGATTTTCCAGGGCCATTTGAATTGCTTCAATTTCTCCATCAAAGTTAGTAGTTCCATAACTTAAAGATTTGTAATAGGAAAAAAGGTGACATGTGACTCCAGCACCTGCTCCATCTTGGTTTGATACCAATGATCCATCAGTATAAATATGCAGCCATTCGTGTTCTGGAAATCTAGTATGGATTGTCTCTAATGCCAATAATTTTAGAACACTAGTTGGAGTATCACTTTCCTTAACTTCTTCTGTCAGGTGTAAATAATATGTGATGTCTAATGTATATGTCGAATTGACTTTAGATATGAAGTTTTCCTTTGAATTAGGAAGGTGTGATGTCTTGAATTTTGGAAAGAAAGCTCTCCTGAATCTTTAGTGTATGTGTAAAATTTCTCTTGTGCCATGTATTGAATGGGAGTCTGATCAACTTTTCATGTTGAATAAGAGCCGCTTTTTCTATTTCATATTCAATGGGGTATTGGTTGGTTAGTATTTCCATAGCTGGTATTGGTGTGGTTTTGATAGCACCTGTAATTAGTCTCAGACTTTAGTTTTAAAAGATTTGAATTTTTTTTGTGTTTGCTGTTACAAGAACTTCGCTGCAGTAAATAAATAATGGCTTTATATACATTATATGTTGTGTTAAGAAGTTGCTCTGGAACATCCCCACTTCATTCCTGTTAGACGTTTTAATAGTGAAAAGCGCCTCTCTGCTCTTTGTATCATATTTTCTATTTGTTTGGTCCATGTAAGTTTGGTATCAAATGTAACTTCTAAATACTTTGCTTCCTTTGTTTTTGGTAATTGTTGACCCTCAAAATTTAGTTTTATTTTTAGTGGTTTTTTTCTTAGTCAAAAGATTTGGTAGTTTGATTTTGTTGTATTAACAGTCATTAAATTTTCTTTGGTCCACCTCTGTAAGTTGGTTAAGGATTGTTGCATGGTTTTTTCTAGTTCTGTACTTTTGCTTTTTGGTTTTGAAGTCCACATTACTAAGTCATCAGCAAATAGTGCACACTTCACACCTGATTCTTGTATTTGTTGTGGGAGATTGTTAATAAACATATTAAAAAGTGTAGTGCTGAGCACTGCGCCTTGTGGTAAGCCACGGTGTACTTGTTTGTATTTAGATATATTTCTTCCATTTCTGGTTGCAATAAAGCATTGTGTTAGGAGATGACATAGCCATGAAAACATTGGACCTTGTATCCCTATTTTTTGTTACTTTCTTTAGTAGTTTTGTTCTGCATATAGAATCATATGCACTTTGGAAATCAATAAAAATGGATAAATTATCTTCTTTTCTATTGAAGGAGTCTTTGATTTCTTGACTGAGAAGTAAGACTTGTTCATTTGTAGAGTAGAACTCTCTGAATCCAGCTTGACATGGCGATATTACATTTTTTGATTCTAGAAACCAATTTAACCTGTTTGACACCATTCTTCCCATCACTTTTGCTATTATGCTAGTATGAGCTATTGGTTTATAATTTTTTATTCCTGATACTGTTTTATCTTTCTTCAAGAGTGGGACAATTATTGCTTTTTGCCATTCAGCAGGTACAGTGGTTTTCCAGGATAGATTGTAGAGTTTCAGTAGTTGTTGTTTTGCTGTTTTTCCAATGTTTTTTGTGAACTCTGGATGTATGTGATCTGGTCCAGGAGACTTTTTGTTTTTTAGATTATTAATTGCAATGTTCAGTTCTTGAATATTAAAATTTTGAAAAAAGATATTGCACTGAGTCTTAGGATCACATTCTCTTTCTTGTTTCAAATCTTTCTTAAATTCTTTACGTTCTTTTTTATTATTTCTTGTTACTTTATGTGAATTAGCATAATATTTACTGAATGTTTCGGCTATGACTGCATCATTTACTAATATTTTTTTGTTGTGTATGATAGGTGTACTGTTGTTTTCTTTCCTGTCCTTGACATTTTTTATGAACTTATGAGCTTTGTTACCATCTGTCCTATAATCCATTTTTTCTAAGAAATTATTAAAGTGATTCCTTTTAGCAGTATTAATTTCTTTTTTTAGTGAGGCACATTTCTTCCACCATATTTGTGTATCTGATATGTTTTTTGTTTATTCAGCTGCATTTCTAGCTATATCCTATATCCATTTTTCAGTTCTTCTAACTGGGGGTTCCAAAAGGGTTTGACATTTTTTATTCTTCCACGAGGAATATGTTTTTTTTGCGGTTTCTAGGATGACTTTACAGAATTCTTTGTTCATATGATCTGGTTGGTCATGTAGCTGTGAGTTTGTTTGTTCTTTAAATTTATGTTCTAATTCAATTTTGTATTTGTTCCAATCTGCTTTTTTGAAGTTCCAATACAGATTCGTAAGACCTAGACTGTTATTTGTATTCTCTAGTTTTATATCAGCAATTACTGCTCTGTGACCAGAACTTAGATCCTCTATAACTTGTTTTTTAATTTTTGAAACAATATCTGTTGTAGCTAACAAGAGGTCTGGGTTACTGCCTGCTCCAGAGTAATGTATGAAGGTTGTGGGATCTTCTTTACTATAAATCAGTTCAAAAATTGTGGTATTCAAAAATTCTTCCATTATCTTCCCTGTAGAATCCACTTTTTCATAACCCCATCTTTTGGAATGGGCATTGAAATCCCCAATTACGATTGTTTTATTTAATTGGTCAATAA
>CM060962.1:291122200-291234700 GCA_030765045.1 Tenodera sinensis | reverse complement strand
TTTTCTTTCACTGCTTGTTCTACACTTTTACGACAGCTACATATGAACCATGCAGCAGCATTTCTATCGGTTTTCTAGCACTCGGATATCCGTTTAAGATAATTCTTTTTTCGACATTACCTTGTGTGTAACCACTTCCTCCTGTTTGAGAAGCAGTACCGTGCTATGTTTGATACTGCTGTGAAAATTTCGTTTTTGCTTAGTAAGGCGACATTTAACGATTACCAATATAACCTTCTTGTAATTCTCCTATACCATCCATAGATTAGATTACTTTCGTTATAAAATATAACACATTTATATACCGCTTATACTTATGCATGCCCCTATAGCTAAAGTTATTACTAGGGCAAGGCAATTAATGATTTTGCATCTTTTCCTTATGAAGGTTAAAACATTGCTTGCATATACGGAAAAGTATGGCATTGACTAACGAGTTGAATAAAAGCAATTTGTTAGGGCATTTTTGTGCATTTTCTTACTTTTTTTACGGATAAGCCATTTTTTGTCAATTTTATGTCATTTTGAGCATTTTTAACACTTTTCCAGAAGGTTGGGAGATTATTTGTATTTAATTCATTTTTAAAATTAAAATTCAGTATTTTTCCTTGTCAATAAAATTTCTTGGATTTAAGTAAATGCTATGCTAACTCCTATCCCTATTTTTCAAGGCATGTGCATTATGAACCGGCCCACTTCTAGGAATTCAATTTCTTAGAGCTTATGCCACCTCCTACCCCTATTTTTCAAGATATGTGATTAATGGACTTGCCCTCTCGAGTTGTAGCGTTCAAAGCAGAAGCTCCAGAAATTCAACTTGTAGCCCACTTCTAGGAATTCAATTTCTTAGAGCTTATGCTACCTCCTACCCCTATTTTTCAAGATATGTGATTAATGGACTTGCCCTCTTGAGTTGTAGCATTCAAAGCAGAAGCTCCAGAAATTCAACTGCCCTTTTCAGCCGTTTTGACTAGATGGCGAACATGGCTCGAGGCTTGTAATTATTATTGCAAGAATTTTGGCGTTGTGAAGAAAGTAGTTGATTCTTTTGATAATGCTGAGTCTGTGTCAATCAAAAAGGCGCAAGAACTGCTGGCTGATAAAGAAGTAGCAGGTAAACTTTCTTACATAAACACCAATTTTGGATTCCTTCCTGATGCAATAACTTCTCTGGTAAAATCCCAAGTGACATTAATGGAACAGCTACAAATAGTGGATAAAATAGTAATGATTTGAGCTGTGCATATGGTAAAGTGTGTGATGCAGTGACAATGAAAATAAAAAAGTGTATAGACAAGAACAGGGGCTACAAAACATTGTGTTCAATTGGCAGTGCTTTGTTTGGTGAACAGTTTTCTCTTGCTGACTATGAGTTAAATCCAGGAGATATTGCTTGCTTTCAGTATGCTCCAATTGTTTCCGTTGAAGTAGAGAGGAGCTTTTCCATTTATAGGTCAGTACTAGCAGACAATAGACAGTCATTTTTGTTTGAGAATCTCCGGCAATTTGTGATTGTTAACTGCAACTCAAAATTGTTATAAAAGAGCACTGAAATGGAATTTCTTCAATAAAAGATACTCCTAACATGTGCATTTATAATTTATAATTTTCTTTTAATATTTTGATTTTATGTTATATTTTATGTAACTTAGTAACAAAGTGAGTGCTTAATGTAGTGATAATAAAAATAAATAGCATTTTATTGGGAATTCTTTATTTTTTTGGTAACTTTAACATATTTGGGGTTATCTTTTTGAGTCATTTTTTGTAATTTTTAGTTCATAAATGCATTTTTTATTTTGCATTTTTTACCAAATTATAGATCATTAAATACCTGGCCCTAGTTATTACACTTGTCTTTTATTCAGCGGTTTCATTTGGTAATATTTCTTTAACGTACGTTATTCGTCTCTTGTTTAAAGTTTGCCCTGGACGTTGGGATTTCTTTTTCCTTTGCAATTAACCACGTCCTGTTTTCTTGAAAACAGTACCATATTGCAATCTATTCTACTGATAATGTATTTTCTTGCTTACAAAGTATGTAATATTTATAGGTACTAATATTATTTTGTCATTTTTTTTGGATACGACTATATTTTTACCCCTCCCACGCCTATGAATGCTTTACTTATAATTATGTTAATCCAATCTATCTTTCTTTCTTTACTGTTCTCTTAACTGTGCCATATATATTAATCTACATTTTTCTTGCCTTAGCGATATGTTATATTCATATGAGTTTTCTCTTTGATCTGTGGAGGTACTCCGTCTTAGCTTATCTCACCCCCCCCCCCACAAGTGAACTCTTTCCCAGCTACTGACCATATGACCCCTGAGTCCTCAACACTCACGCAGCTCCTGTGTATATAGACCTCATTTCGTATTACTATCTTGGCAATTATATTATTCCGTCGTCCGGAATTGCTGATTACCAATCACATTCCAGGTGCGCTAACCTTCGGAAAAATGTCACGCTTTTACCATAGTCTTTAGTATCTTACTGCTGGATTTTCTCTGTGCTGTGACTCATCGCTGCCTTAAGTTATGTTGGCAGATCCTTAAAACTACATCGGACCCTGCGACGACCAGAAGTCAACACCATTGGAGACCAACCATCTGGGAGTGTCTTACTTCTAACCTCACCTCTAGTTGCTGCGACACGCATGCCATCTGTTCCAAATAACTGAGTAACTGAAAATAAGTGAAAATATGTAACGTTTTGAATTTGCCCACAAAGCCATAAGAGCATCTCCTGTCATCTTTCCTAATACCTGTTTTGTTTCCATGTAGAAGCAGACATTCAAAAGTGCATTTATTTGTCTGCAGAGTATATACAGGCCCTTTTGATGTAACTAGTAGTTCCATAGGATAACATTTCATCAAATTAAAAAAGAAAGAGAAACAAACGTATGTTTGTAATCTCCAAGGCTGTGATGCAAGTTGCCCAAACATTATATTCAAACTTAAGTGTGACATATTTATGTTGTCAGCTAGTTTCTAAAGTTATTCTTTATTTACAAACTTAACAATACTGAATAATGATAAGGGAACAGAATATTATATTTATCCATTAAAGTTGTTGTTTTCTAGTGCCTTGCATCTGGCAATGAAGCCATTAGCATAAAATGTCCCTGAAGTAAAGTGTGAATTATTAAAACTATACATTATATATGTACAAAGTGTAGCTGTGCTTAACCTTCCGTTAGGTGTGCAGTTTGGAAGAAC
The DNA here is from genome assembly GCA_030765045.1 of Tenodera sinensis. NCBI lineage: Eukaryota > Metazoa > Arthropoda > Insecta > Mantodea > Mantidae > Tenodera > Tenodera sinensis. The sequence continues at coordinate 291,231,475 of CM060962.1, read as the reverse complement.
ATGGTTAGTCGCGCGGGGCCCAATAGGCTCTTGCTATGTTTTTGTGGTTATATAAAACTAAACCCCGGCGCAACCCATCTCATTAGCGGGAACCCCGCCCTTCACGCACACGGGCCGAGAGGTCCAACTTACTACCCGGCACGCGACGCCGCGGATATCATCGACTTCATGATCACCAAAAACATACCATTTCACTTGGACCTCTCTGTGATTAACGATCTGGACTCCGACCACAACCCTGTTGTGGTGGATGCGGACGTTAATCTTACTGCCCTGGGAGTGCCGGATTGGGTGGATGAAGTCGACTGGGATGCAGCCATCCTAGCCCTTCAAAACTCTGTGGAAGCAAATCCTCGAATAGACTCGATAGAGGCTCTCGAGGAGGCAGCCACGAGGTTTTCTACCTCCGTCCTAAATGCATTGCGTGCTCACACACACCGCATTCCTACCGATGCACCAAACCCGACATCTATCCCTGTCCCACTGAAACGCCTCATTCAAGCTAAGAATGCTGTCAGAAGGCTATGGCAGAGATTCCGTCATCCTAGGTTAGGAGTAATACACCAGAGGTTCAAATCCCTGGTGAGACGACTCCTAAGAAAACATAGGCAAGCAGCTTGGGAAAACACGCTGCGTCACGTAAACCTCCAGGAGAGGAAACCGTGGCGCATCGTCCGAGGCTTGCGGAAAGATAAATCTGCACACCAGCATCCAGTGCACAGCCCTCGGGGAAGACTTGTCTTTGAACCGAGGGAAAAAGCAGAGGCACTAGCAGACTATCTGGAAACCCAATTCCAGCCTAGGGTAGATCCACAGAACGATGACCACACTGACCTCGTGGAACAGGCAGTAGAAGACTTCCTAGAAGTCGGACCCGCGGGCCACGAGGAGTTCCACATCCCGATAGTTACCCCTCGCGAGGTAACTAACACCATCAAATCCTTAAAAACCCGTAAATCCCCTGGACAGGACCGTGTAACAGCGGAAATGCTCCAGCACCTTCCCCATAGAGCCGTGATGCACTTGACCCGCATTTACAACGCATGCCTCAGCATGCGTCATTTTCCAGTTGTCTGGAAACAGGCGCGTGTGGCGTGCGTTCTGAAGCAGGGCAAGAATCCGGTTTTTCCATCTAGTTACCGTTCCATCAGCCTCCTACCAGTTGTCTCGAAAGTGTTCGAGAAACTGTTACTGTCCCGCCTCGGACCTCTTTTGGAGGAAAAAGGTCTCCTACCGGAACACCAGTTTGGTTTTCGTTCTGGTCACTCCACGACTGAGCAACTACTGCGTGTAGCCGAGAAAGCTTCCCTGGCTTACCAGGAGAGGGCTAAAACGGTGGCAGTGTTGCTTGATGTGGAAAAGGCATTTTCTACCACTTGGCATGAGGGGCTTGTCTACAAGCTCATACAGCACGAAATCCCCCCTCCATACATTTAATTGGTGGCTAGTTTCCTACAGGAACGTAGCTTCCGAGTGAAGGTGGAAGGATCATTCTCCGGAGAAAGGCCCATTGGCGCAGGAGTCCCCGAGGGCAATGTACTGTCACCGGCACTTTTTGCAGCTTACATGGCCGATCTCCCGACGCACCCCAACACACACATCTGTCAGTATGCGGACGATCTCATGATCTTCGCTACTAACAAGAACCTGCGCTACAGTTACCGACAAGTACAAGCCCACCTCTGTGCCATCAGTAGATGGTGCGAGAACTGGCGTATGTCTATTAACCCGGAGAAAAGCTCTGCGATTCTCCTGGCTAATACGATAGCCAACCGGCTCCCGCGGGACCTCGTGCTTCGGCGCCATCGGATCCCCTGGGTCACTACGGCGAAGTATCTCGGGGTCACGCTGGAGCGGCGGCTGACGTATAGACATCACAGGGGCAAAGCACTGCAAGGCCACGCTGCCCTCCGGCAGTTGTATCCCATCCTCAGTTCCCAAACCATGCCCTTACGCCTGAAGCTTCAGCTGTATCGAGCGATCATCCCGCCTCTGGTCCTGTAAGGATGTGAGATCTGGGGAGTGGTGGCAAAGTCCACCTTCATCAGACTCCAGACGTTGCAGAACCGGGCATTAAGGATGATCTATGATACTGGCTGGAGATTTCCTGCCCATATCCTACACGAACATTCCGGTATCCCGTACATCGTCGACGTGATTAAAACTCGCGTTCGAACAATGTACAACAAACTCCAGAATCACCCTAACCCTCTGGTGAATACTCTGGGCCAATACGACAAGAGCCAGCCGCGCCGACTACCATCCAAAAGATTGCCAAAGGACATCTTAAGTCCTGCGGTCTAATCTTAAGATGGGAAAGACGAAAATGCAATCTGTATTCAAAACAGAGAGAATCACCTGTTTCAGTTCACCTCTCAGTGAGTGACTGACGACCAGAACCCTGGTGGGGATTAGCGCGTCACCTGACTGGCTAGCAACGGCCAGTCAGAAGTCGCGCACAGCCCGCTCGCGGACCAATCCCTGCCTACCATCCCTCCCGTTCCTATAAAAACCCCTGTTCCCAAAAATTTTTCCCAGTGATAAATATCCCTGTAGTGACACCATCAAAACCATCGCGCAGGTTAAGCCGTATGACGGCTAGGTACTGCGGTAAAGACACTCGAGCGGGGGAAACATCATCTCCGCTCGACTCGAACTCCGTCTGGCGTCTGGCGTCAGCCCATGAACAGTGTTGCCAATAGAAGATCAAGAAAAATAACCAGACAAAAATAAGAAATCTGCTAAATGTCTTTGTTGTCAATGTTAAAAATATTTTTCTCCAACTAAATGCAGTTTATCAAACAACTAAACTCCTGTACTAGCAATGCTAAATTTATAAATTTTGCCAACTAAACATTTTCCCAAAAAGACCAGTTTTAGTTTAAAAACAACTAAATTGGCATCACTGCCCATGAAGGGCTAAGGCCTACCGCCCAGCCGCTGCGTCCCCCACCTCTGCCCACTACAGGCGTCATTGGTGAGGTGCAGTACTGGAGGGTGGGACGTGGTCAGCGTCCCGAGCCCTCCTGGCCAGTTATGCCGTCTTCTCGACCTGGGGCCACTACTTCTCCATCAAGTAGCTCCTCAATTGGTCCCCCCGGGACCTAACGAGGCTGCGCGCACCCCGTGCCAGACCTCCCAGAGGGGATAAAATCCCTATGCTGGTACCGGGGATCGAACCCGGGTCCCCCGCGCCAGAGGCAAGCGCGCTACCAACTGCGCTACGGAGGCGGTCTTTTGTGGTTATATGCCTTATTTATTCTTTTTCTTTTAATTTTTTCCTATGTTTAGCCTTATTTAGGTTAAATATACATGGTTGTTTATTAATATTATCTTAGTACATAGACCAGATAAAATATAATACGAATACAGTACACACAGTTTGTATTACAATTCATGTCATGAAAATAAATTGCAACTTTCAGGTAACACAACCTGTAATTAGAAGTGTTCAGTTACTCAGAATCATCTATTACCTCATCTGTGTTTTCCCTGACTACGCAACTATCACAAATTATTTTGACATGTTTGTTCAAACAGAGCAGAGTGTTGCATTTACCACTTGTATATTTAGTTTTGCAGTCCTTCTTGTGTTTCTTACAGGGTTCACATAATTTCCTTTTCAATAGGGTTGGTGGTATGTTTGAGAAGTCATCTGCGTGTTCTTCAAGTTTATGTTTTTTCAGAAGACCTATCAAATCACTGGATAGGGTTGATAGCATTGTTCTTCTTTGTAGCTGTTTTGACAGTGGGTAAAGCTAGAGACAGTGCTTTCAAATACTCCTGCTTGTGGAATAATTATTTTGATTTCCAAGGAAAATAGCCCTATCTGCACTATTCAGTATATAATAAACAACAACAATAATGATGATGACGATGATAATAATAACAACAATAATAGTAACATAAACAACAATTTTGAATAAGCATTTAATGTTACCTATAAAATACACATTATCATCACAAAGGTTGCTCTCATCGTCCTCCTCTTCTTCATGATCAGTTTTTGAATCAAAAGATCTCATTTCCAGCTGATATTCAGAATCAGAATCATCTGATACAAATTGTTATCCATGGGTAAGGCGTCATCATCACAAAGGAGACAACGTGCTTTTTCAAATCCTTGGGATTTTGTAGATCATACCTTTTGCTGTTGTTCATCACGAAGCACTAACAACTTTTTGCAATGGCAAGCCCATACTGCACAGCTAACAAGAAAAAATACATGTGAGCAATCTATAACGAGAGTAGGCGTGCAGGGCCTGGCTGGCCTCTACAACAAATAACTGCTGATTATTCATTCTTGCAACTAGAGAAATAAACAGATAAGGTTGTCGCTTCAGCAAGCAGTGGAGTAAGGTGCAATGTTAGATGTCCCAGTCAGTCAATTACGTAGATGCGTATGTACAAAAACTATAATGCTTAAATAAACCTAAGGGTCTCCCAGAACCTTAGTGACCAACGGAGGGTTCAATTTGTATATTCAATTGAGTTAAATACGACTGCAATGATCAACATCACATTTCTGATAAAACTTGTGGTTTGTTTTTTGCTTTCTTGTGCATTTCAAAACTACTATTCATTTTTCATTTGAATATCATTACACAGTACAGCTATTACTTTAATACCACATATAATTTCCAAAAGTATTTACTTTTTGTAAGTAGCTTCTACTGAATAACCACCAATGCTGGTAAAGCAAACTCTCATTTGGCCTACAAGTATAAATCCTCCAAAACTCACATAAATAACAACACGGTTAACATATAAAAAATTAATGACAATGTTTCTTTTGACAGAAGTATAAGGTCTGCAAAACTTACACAAATAACAAGCTATATCTCCGAAATGGTTCACTCTACAAAAACATTTACTTATACATAAATTGTGTGTTTTAGCAATAACAACAATAATTGTTTTACGAGCCAGTAAAACTGCGCTGTTGCGTTTAATCAGAAGTAAAATTGCCGGTTCGAAGCTGCAACCTCGGGATATGAAAGCTAGCGCTTAACCACGGGCGACAAGAGCATCGATGGTTTAAATTATTTAAGGAATCCGTGCTAAAAATGCTAATAACATGTATAGATATAATATGACTTGGTATATTTTAAGCTTCTTTTGCACGATGCAACGTGCTGCACATTATATTTCTGAATACCTACTACACATGATGTTTAGGAATAAAAGTGGGTGCATTTACTAAACAGATGGAACGTCATGCATAAAACTCCTTCGCTTTATATGGTTCGTTTTCTCTACACGTATTTTCTGGTGAAATTCAGAATCAACTGTCACGTAAAGCGTGCTGGTTCTGGAAATATCGTATTATGTCGTCCTCCCAAAATTACGAGTCACGAGCCGCCACTGGTTGGCAGTATGATGACGTAAATTCATTGTTGAATAAAATTGTTTTCATATCTAGTCTAGCAACCACACATGGTAACCTGATATTTAATAAGGTTGTTGGCTACAAGTGATAAGTTTTAATTTATATTATCAAAATCTTCTACATATTTGCATTATGTATTGTTAAACTTGGAGATATCATCCTTCTCAATCCATCTCCTTGGTTAATGCTTTACTTTACACAGAGAGTTTAACTTAGCTTAAGAGAACGAAGGATTTCTTACAGATACATATTCTTGATTTGCTTCCATAGGCATATAAGTATGTACTTATCTCCTCGTGGATCCAAAGAGTTGGAGATATAAGCTGCAATGTGGGTAAGTAACGCTTATTGTAATATACTAGGAGTTACTTTTAGAGTTGATGTGAACGTTTTTGCCTTTTTATACATATAGCGCTTGCGCGGAGGTGAGTTCCAACTAATTGAGGAATTCAAATCCGCTGGATTACCGACATTCTAACTTTTAATTTCTCTATTTCATATAATAACTCGTGGAAGTGTCGTATTTCACTCAAAAATACGGTATCGATATTTCACAGGAAATATGTACATGTTTTGAGACCCCCTGAATAAAAGCAGTTATTTTTAGTAATAAGTTGTGCGTATAAGTGAGCAGGATAACTCGAGAACAAAAACTTGATATTTAAATTCAGCATCTTCTAAGGGCGCGACAATAGGAATTTCAACATTCCCCCATTCCAGACTAATTTTCACGTGGAAACATTTTCTAACATTTGTATTTTCTCAAAAATGTCTCTAAACGACCTTTACTAAAATACTACATGTTTAAGATGTGTTTATGCCAAATGAAATATATACCTTGAATTTTCTGGGAACATCCTTAAAAGTCCTCTTTATTCTAGATATTATCCTAACTGGTAAACTGTAAGAGGTAGACAAAATCTTAATCCACAAAAAATGTGTATTCGATAAAACACATAATTTATATCAAAATAAGTTTCTTTTGTGAACAATTTCCGAGATGTTTCTTTTTTTTTCCCTTTAATTTTCCAATGCTTAAGGGATCCTGGGATCGAAAAATGACCAAAAATTTTCAAATTGACAATTTTTAGGTTTATGTGTATAAATATTCCACAAACCTTCAGTCATAAGTTGACATGAAATTTTTTAGATTGTGCCATTTTTAAAGGTCTTGTATAGGCTTTAAGTGCCGTATACACTACATTTAAAGGCCCATTTCTGCTTACATTTTCGACAGTATTTGAACAAAATATGGGCCAAAAAGGGCTCAAAAACAATCAAATTCAGCGGAAAGAGGTGATAAAGTGGCATCTCACCTCAAGAGAAAACCTATGCGTCTAAGGAGAGAGACTACTACATTTGTTAATACACTATCTGCTCCATGCACATTAAATATTGTGCTATGCTCCTGGAATTTTTCCAGCATGTGCTCCATTTATGTGACTTCAACTTAAGTTTTTGATTTCAAAATCTAAATACTTGTTTACCTTTAAAAAATTAAATACACAAGAAAAGTTTTAAAAAAGTTTTCGATGTCCGCAACAGCAAAAAAATTAATTACTTTAAAAGTAATTATTTTTTCATCCTGTCAGAGGTTGATGGGGTTTGTGGAACAATTATGGTTTGTAAAATAATAAAACTGTTGTGATGTTATAGTTTTTGATATGCATGGAATATTTTAAATATTAAGGTGTTTTCGCATTGTGAATAAATTGAATAATTAATTCCCTCAAAACTATAAAACAGATTTTGCTGGAACTTTGTGTGGTAGTTTATAACACAAACGCCCTTAAGTGTGTAAAGTATTGATTTTATACCTATAAAAATATATAAAAGTCAAATTTCAGTCTCAAGGTCGCTTGACTGACAGTGAAATTGTGGTCAAAATTGGTCAAAAAGTCGAAAAATTTAAGAGGTAGAACTGGTACTTAAAAAATTCAATGCCACAACTGGGATTTGAACCACAGACCTTCCGCTTGCCGGGCGGACGCTCTACCACTGAGCTATTGTGACAAACTGCCAGAATGGCATTAAATTCTCAAGCAAGCGGAAGGTCTGTGGTTCAAATCCCAGTTGTGGCATTGAATTTTTTAAGTACCAGTTCTACCTCTTAAACTTTGCCCACACACGGCTTGTGTGTTTAAAAACACCAACAGTAAGTTTGTTGGCATAAATAAATAATAGTCGAAAAATTGTTTTTTTACATTAAAATATTTTTGGAACTCCTGTGTATCTGGATCAGCTTTAACCCCACCCCCACTTCATGTGATCATTACGGCCCAGTGCTCTTCCCCTTAACGTACACAGCATGTTCCTATATAAAAGCCTGTTTTTCTCAAAACTACATTTCTGCATATTCCAAATGTAAGTCGTGCCTGAGGTTTGCTTCAAATTCAATGAAAAGTTCCAAAAGTATTCATAAATAGCAGCTAAACAATTATATGGTTCAATATTGATGTTATCATTAACGTGAATTCCAAAAACATTTTTTGTATGAAAAAGTCAATAATTTTTAACATTAAATTTTCTTTGTTATTAAAAAAATATCTGCAGCATAATCAGCAAACATATTTGAAATATATCTTCACAGAATTATTACCCATGTTTTAGAGTACCAATTCTGCAAATATTAACCAGTTTTGAAAGGTAGTATGTGCATATCACATTTTGAAAATGTGTCTTAATAGCATAATTAAATTCATAAAATAATTTATATGTCTTAAACGAGTTGTCCAATTTAATGAAATTGGATGGACATCCTATACTCATATAACTACAAACACAATAAAAATTTCAAAAAAATCTATCAAGAAATGTGGAACCTTCAAATTTCACTCCCAGTGTCCCTTAAGGTTTTCTCAAATATGAATACGTATTTGTTCTTTTTTATCTATGACCATGCAAAGACAACAAAATTTCAAAGACATCACATAGCGACCAGCTCTTAAAAGATTTGACTATCGCCCAAAGCCTACTTAATTTCCATATTCCCCTTGCACCTACAAGAAAATTAGCACATGTTTATCTCAATTAACATGAAGCAAATAGAAGAATAAATCCTTCTAAAAATAGCTTGCACAAGAGTAGAGAAATCATGTGAGCGCAATACATCAGATCTTCTTCACATGTAAGAACTACTGAATCAGGGCACGTACAAATACCAGAGAAAATGGCCTGGCCCGTAACCTTCTTATATATTAGCTGTTATTTGAAATTATTCATTTTGACAGTCTTTACTACTCAGAAACCTAAGCTTACGTTAATGATGAGTCATAACAAAAGCCCGGATTTCTTAGCAAAATGCTTAACTTTTTCCACACTTTTCAGGATAAGCAGAATGTTATAACTCGTAAGGCACACCTAACTGTGCAGTTTTAACTATCTTTATTTATGCTTATTTGGCAGGAAAACGTTTTTGCATACTTATTTTACAGTATTAAATTAAAACAGCATATTTTACCCAAAACTACAAATTTAAAGTGCATATTTCACAGTTATCCGTAATTTATCAGTGATTTACTATTTTCTTGGCTAAATACCTAAGAAAAAATGTTAGGTGTAGCCAGGTGTTGTGAAATAATACTGCAAGGAGAAAAAACTTGCTGCGATTGGGTAGAATGTCAACTCACGAGTTAGTTATCGCCTGAGATACCACAATGATATTATGGACAAGGACGGTGATTCCCCGAGGTCCAAGCAGCAGCGCGTTGAGCAAGAATGGTAGTAATCCAAAACACCTGAAGTTTTAAAGCAGTTGGAAGCCCGAAATAATTCCATGGAACATTCACTTTCTCAGATTGATGAAATTTGAGTAACATTGACTTCAGAAGCACACGGGGTTGCAAAAATTATGATTGACAAACTCAGTCAAGTGCTACCGAAAAATTCCGGTTACAAAATCCTGCGTCAAATTTCCTAAAAGCTTGCTGGCAAAGAAACACGTATTAAAGAGGAATTCACTGAAGAACTGGTGCTGTCCTCATGCGCCTGTGATATGCGATGTCGAAAGAATACTTTCACTATACAAATAATTTTTCACTGATAGGTGGTGGTGGAGTTTAAGGGCCCTTCGACAACCTAGGTCATTAGGGCACTTTCACTGATAAATGCAGGGGTTTTATACAGGAAAATCTCAGGATGACCGTTGTGTACTATAACAGGCAAGAGTTCTGTAAAACTATTTATATATTTGGGTGTATTCGTTTTTTCTTAATTTGGTGCTTATTTTCATCATTTTTCATGCCTATTTGCTTGCTCATTTTACTGTTTTATTGTGCTGAGAAACCCTGGCTTTAGTCATAACCATATTAAATAATAAATCTTTTATTGGTAATGACCTTGTCAACTGCTACTAAGTACCATAAAGCTCGTACAAATTAAATTAAATTATTTTATTGTTCAACGACGCTGTCAATTGCCAGGATCGCATCAGCGTCATCAGAATTTCGTCCCTCAGGAGTTTTGCCAGTAAATTTACTGACATGGAGTTGTCGTTTTTAAGCACACTTACAAAACATCTGTCTGGACTGGGTTTGAACCCGCGACCTTGGGATCAGTAAGCCAACGTCTAACCAACTGAGCCACCCAGAGTGACAAGCTCGTAGAGATAGGAATTTTAAAAAAAGTAACTTAATACAAACACTCCAGTAACTCACAAAGGTCTAAGAAAGATAAGGATAACGTATACTTGTGAATATACACAGTTCGAGTAATTTTATCAAAGGGGAAAGGCGATATGAACATTTTTGCAATGAAACAAGGTGTACAAATTATACTGGCAAAAGAAAATATTCAGTTTTTTTTTCTCTATTGCTTACCTGTTATGGTTGGCAGGTTTCGTTTATGAAAAGTAGAAGATTTCCCTTTTTAGGAAAAAACAAGATTTTTTTACTGATACAACTAAACGCCAAAATAGAATTTTTGAGATTCATTTCGGTCATGAACACTTTTATTGTTGGTATTTACCTTCAGATTTTGCTTTTTTTTAACAATTTTGTATCACCTTTTGCAATTAAAAAAAAAACTTTTTGCATGAATATGGAAAGTTTACATTTAGATTCAATGAATTACTTACCGCATCTGTTTCTCACATCAGTAAAAGTGCATTCATTTCACAAATTAAGTGACTCAAATGAAAATCAAAATATAAGATAACCCAGTTTGATAAGATAATGTATTCATGAACGTTTAATAATTTTAGTACCTACTACAATACCTCTATTCTAAGCAAATACATATTACTAGGCCCGTAGTCAGGACTGCACATTAGGGGGGGCTCCAGATTTTATAGGGCGTCTGAAATAAAATAATTTTAAAAAGCAGATGTGTTACGTTCACATAACCTTCTCTACCCACTCTTGTACAAACTATTCTTTCTTACTTCTAACTTCTAGAATAATTTGGTCATAAACTTTATTTCATGTTATCAAACAGTCTATTATTTTAGTAGAACAATGAGCCTTAACACTTCCAGGAATGGCAAATACTCTGTGGTTAGAAATGAAGTGATATGGATTTGGAAGTCAGAATACATAAATTCATCTACATGAGAGGTAGAACTGGAACTTAAAAATTCAATGCCACAACTGGGATTTGAACCACAGACCTTCCGCTTACCAGGCGGCTGCTGTAACCATTGAGCTATTGTGACAAACTGCCAGAATGGTAAGCGGAAGGTCTGTGGTTCAAATCCCAGTTGTGGCATTGAATTTTTGTTCCAGTTCTACCTCTCAAACTTTGCCCACACACGGCTTGTGTGTTTAAAAACACCAACAGTAAGTTTGTTGGCATAAATAAATAATAATAATCATCTACATGATATGGAAGTAATGAAAGAACTTCATGGCTTAAGAAGCAAAACATTAACCATAGCGGATAGAAGAGAAAGTGTGAGCTCTCCCGCTAGTTTACTGCATGATCAGTGGTCCCGTGGCAACTGACCCAAACTGTGGCGTGGCGATCGCAGTCGCCTCAAAATTCGGCTGAACTGCCTAGTATGTGATTCGAAAGTACAGACAATTTTATACGTATGCATTGTGTTTTGAGAGTAATTAGGTATATAACTTGTGAAACTGCTTCTAACTTTGTGCATAAATGTGTGTGTTCTTCAAAACATAAGTTTCAAGCAACATTAATATAATTGGTTAAAAATGCCAACTTTTGTACCCGGGTGTCGTTAAGGATACAGAAACTGCTCAGAAGCTAGACATTTTTTTTACTCCTCCTAAAGATAAAAATCTGTTTTACAAATGGGAAAAGTCTATTCCTAGGAAAGACACTACATTATCTGCTAAATCTAGTATTTGTGACAAACATTTTCCAGAGGACTTCTTAGTGAAAGTTGATTCTTTCGTTGTGCATGGAAAATAGTTGAAATCCCTAGAATTAAATGGCGGTTAAAGCCAGGGGCAATTCCCTGTATATTTCCTAATTTACCCAGGTACTTAACTACAATGCATAAATCCCAAAAATCTCCACAAAACAGAGACAAAAAATTACTGAAAAAGCAATATTCAACAATCAATAAATTACCAGATGCAGGATACAGTCAACCAGTTCTTAATTCAAACGCACCGTCCTTCAACAATGACGAAATCACAGAAAACAGTTTTAATTCCTCCAAGGTCACAAACAAGTGTAAATAATGAAACTGCTACACTGAAGAAAAGAATTAGAAACCTCAATAGACTTTTAGTTAGAACTAAAATCCTGCTATCTAAAACGAGGGCTAAATTAAAAATAATAGAAAAGAAATTTGCTACTAATTGTTGCGAACGTAAATGCAATTTAAATTGTTTAACTAAAAAACAAAAGCTGGTTCTAGGTATAATGCTTAAAAAATGTCAGACGAGCTCGAAGAGGATGCGTTACACCAATGAATTTCTATTAGAAAGCTTGGTATTTAAAATTAAAAGTCCTAAAGGTTATAGACATCACTTAACACATGAATTGTTGCCCCTGCCTTCTGAAGCCCATTTAAGGAAATTATCTAAAGGGATAAAGTGCACATATGGTATAAATAGCAATGCTCTAAATGTGATTTCTACTACATTCAATCAAGAAGAAGATGAAAACAAACGTCCTGGAGTTGTAATATTTGATGAAGTCAAATTAAGAGAAGTTAGGTTCAATGCTAGCTCACTAAAAGTGGACAGATTCGTGAATCTAGATGAACACACTCCTGACAATCAGAAAAATTCTATGGCTAACCATGCTTTAGTTTTTATGTTTGTTCCCTTACTACATAATTGGAGCCAACCAGTAGCGATTTACGCAAGTAGAAATGCTACACCCGGTGATATACTAGCTAAGCTCCTTATATAAGTAATTATCCAGTTAGAAAACTCAGGGACAAGGATTGTTGGTTTCACTAGTGATGGAAGTCAATCAAACAAAAAAGTATGGAAAAATTTAGGAATAGGAACAACATGTGAAAATTTACAGCAGCCACTTGATGAGGAAAGAAGAATGTGGGCTTTTTCAGATTGTGTCCACATGATAAATTGCATGAGAAATTATTTTCATAATAAGGTGGATGTCTTATATAGAAATAAGAGCATCCAATATAATTTTTATAGATATTTATGAAGCTGACACTTCTCCTAAATATGCTGGTCTTAGAGTTTGCCCGAAATTGACCTCATCCCACATAGACCCCACCTCCTTTCAGAGAATGAATATGAGACTGTGTTTTCAACTGTTCAGTAACAGCACTGCAAATGGCATCACTTCTTCAGGAAAATTAATTTTGAAAAATTTAAGGGAAGCGAAAATACTGAACTATTCACAAGAGATGTAAATAATCTTGTAGATGCATTAAACTCCACAGTTCCAATTAAAGCACTCTATAAAAATTTGCAATCTTACAGAGTACTAAAAGATTTCTTTCACATAATAGCGCCTGAAAATAACACATTCTGCTCAACTAGGACAATGGAATCTCTTAGAGTCACCTTACAAAGTACTTTGGAAGTGTCCGAGTATTTATGGAATAGAGGATTTGCATACGTCTTAACAGCAAAATTCAATCAAGACCCCCTTGAACGGCACTTTGGAGTTATGTGTTCTTTGAGCAGTGATGACCATCCTTCCACAGTTGACTTTTTGCATTTACATATGCTACAGGCTGTGTATGTCCCTGTAAAACTTGCACTGTCAAATGCTGCTAATTGTGAGAATAAAGTGGAGCCACCACTTACATCTTTTATGAATCAAATTCGTATATTGGCAAAACAAACTGAGCAAAAAAACCGTGAGCTGTTGGATCTTGTTGGAAACAAAATAAAGAACAAAGCTAAAATACTTGACTGGGAAAGTGAAGTTCCCGAGCTCTATGAGGACAATATTTCTAAAAGATGTTATATAGTAAAAAAATGCTCGAAAAACTTAGTTGTGAAACCTGTTCCTCTACTCTGTCCACCGATCTACCCTCTGACACATTAGCTTTCACTTTCACTACAATAAAAGACTATGGCACCTTAAAAAAATCGTCGGTATTTAACCTACCCCTCTGAATGTGTGGTTAATATTCTTTTGCAACTCAAGGCTATTTTAGAGAAGAAAATGTGCTCGTCTGAAAGTTTTTGGGGTGATATATTTCACGAGTGCTTAGATAACATAGACGAAACCATATTATGACCCAGTGGAATAGGATGCTGCGTGGAACACAAACTGGATTTAGTTGGAAACTTAACACTACATTACATGAAGTGTCGCTTCTTTTTTCGTACCAAGGAAATCAGTAGAGAAATGACGTCATCGAAGTCAGCAAAATCAACACGTAAACTCTCCAAGGTCTCCAACATCTAATTCCACGGTGAGTTTCGATATTTTATATACATAACATACATAATTTGCATTATGGTTTAATTTTTCAGCATAAATTCATGTAAGCATATATTTCCCATTGTTCTTCATTAATTATAATACCCATTATTGTAAAATAGCATCCTATATTATGTGTCAAGGAAAGACAATGTTTCAAAACAGTATTCCAAATATTCGTACTTACAATTTTAGGTATTTAAAATGCTAATTGATAATATGAAACCCATTTTCACCATGCATTCGTGAACTAAAGTGAAGCAACCACGACCCCAGGGCCATCTTGTGAGCGAACCATAGTAACTCCCGAAGAGCTCACACTATCTCTTCTATCCACTATGCATTAACAGACCAAATTTTTATATAATTCAAAACAAAATTAAAGGTTTTTAAAACTCCATTTCATCCAGGGTTTTGGTTGGAAAATTATAACTACCAGTGCTCAACTAAATTTTTCCAGGCTGGTTTGAAAGATGTCCTGCAGTTACTTTTCTTTTACGGCAGGAAGTTCCTTTTGCTGATTGTGCCCCAGTTGAGAGCCTGAATTTCTCATAATATGGCATTGGATCAAATTCATATAGAAGAGTTCCAGTTACATCAATGAGTTGACCTAAAACTTTAGGACAGGTGTTCTTTTGAGATTGATGCTATTAATCATACAGTTTTCTAAGAATACCTTATAGTAATTTATTACATGGAATAGGAAATGGCAATGAAGTCATTCTCCTTCTAGCTTTCCAGTATTTAGTAACAATGCCAGGATGCATCTTCAAAGCTTGGCATGCTTCTACATGTTCCATATTCATAACTTCTTCTCTGGTACACAATAGGCAGTTTGGTGAGGTTGAAAGGTGAATCCTATAGAGATGGTTATTCAGACAATTATGTCTGTTTATGAGACGAAAGGTGGCAACAGCTGATATTCTTGGTAATTTTGGAATTATTTATTTTGTGCAATTTGTGGCCACTTGGAACTTTTATTTTCTTGTGTTATTTTATTTGTATAGTTTTTATCCATTTTCCGTTTTGCAATGCATTTGATTGATTCACAAGGAAATGTTATAGTAGCTTTTTCTTTAATTTGGGTTCTTTTCTTTGCCAAAAAATCTGATTTTCCATTACTATCGAGTCTACAATGAGATGGAATCCATTGTGATACAACTGTTTTCCCCAGTTTACCAATTTATTGAGTCATTTTTTGGATTTCTTTTTTTCCATTTTAGGGAGTGTTACTATTGCCTATGAGTCTGAAAGAATAACTATACTTTGCATTGATGTAGCCAGGGAAATATATTTTGCAGTATTATATAAACAGCTTTTATTTCTCCATCAAAATTTTGTGTTCCTTTCAACATTTCTATGAAAGGACAAGAACTAGCATATGCCACCTGCTCCAGCCCCATCATTGGTATCAGAGAGGGAACCATATATAAGTTCCATTCATGAGTTGGATAATTTAGATTTAAGGTTTCTGGTGTAATGGCTTCAGCTATAACAAGACTAGCATTTTTTTTTGAGTTCATATTTTAGATTTAACTGATGCTCAATTGTAATAGTCCCAGTAGGGTTGATCCAAAGGATATTCTCTTTTTGTGTTGGTATTTCTAATTTTTTTTCTAATTTACTGACTTCTTGTATGAATCCATATTGTGTTTTTAAATAATTTACAACATTTGAATTATTATTCAATTTATTGAAATTTGGAGATCTTATCAGTTTTTCATACTGTAAAATTGCTTGATTTGCAAGTTCTAAATTGAGTGATTTGTTAGGGGTGCAGTCTGCAGTGCTTCTATGAGGGTTGTTTTAGTTGCCCCAGTTATTAACCTAAGTGCTTGGCTTTGTGTGCGTTTTAATTTTCTTTTATTAAATGATGATGTTATGAATACTTCTCCATTGCATTTTATTACCAGTTTGATGTAAGTATTGTAAATTGTATTCAATATTTCCTAGGAACTACCTCATTTCATGCCTTTTAATCTTTACAGTAGTTTAAATCTTATTTGTAGCTTTTCCACATACAATTATTATGTATAGATTTAATCAAATGAGAAATATTACATCTAACCATTGTTCGATCTCCTGGTCTATAAGAATCCTCTGTCCTCTCTTTTTCTTTTTTTGGCTTCTTTTCTTCATTCTGGCCTCCTTAGTGGTCATATGTGCTGCTTTTGAAGACTTAGCAATATGGTTACAATAAATAGTTCTCAATGTTTTTACCTGGTTTGATGTGCATTCTCTGCATCACTAGCACCCTACTGTATGAACCATCACTGAAGCTAATTAGTGCATCTAGAACACCAATTTTCAGCACTTTTGCTTTCACAGACCATGTTTTAGGAAGTGATTGCCATATGCAGCAGTTGAATGCTTCGTTCTGATTCTGTCTTACCATGGAGACATCGCATGAGTTGAGTGGTTTGGGATCAGAAAGAGCTCTGCATACTGGCCTAATTTCCTCAAGTACAGCAGATGACAGGGTGTGCTTGTGATTATATCCATAGCCTCTTGCTAGTGAACGTTGCCACAAGCACAATTACTGTAAATACCATCTGTTCACCAGCTCATAGCCTTAGGGGACTGAGGGGGAGAGGAGAGAGATTCCACGTAGTGTTTTGTAAACATCTTAGATAACTATTATTTATTTATGCCAACAAACTTACTGTTGGTGTTTTTAAACACACAAGCCGTGTGTGGGCAAACCCTAGATAACATTGCTGCTGGTTAAGTTGCCAACTTCCACCCAATGTTATTCCTGCAATGTATGCTCACAAATATGCTAATATCATTTCAGTTAAAAATTGGATGAGTTAGTAGGTTATCTTGGAAGTAAAGAAAAAAGGAGTATAGAAATAGATAAACCCAGTGAGTATTAGAAATCTGCTATAATATGGTTGCAGAGCAAAGAGTTTCAGTGCTCTATGTGCAAAACAGATATTTATAGGATGATTGAAACAAACAAACCTAAAAAGGTTTCCAAGATTGATGCATTTTAGATTTCATTGGACCACACTTTTGTTTGTTTGCCTCCATACATGTGTGATCTCAATCCCATAGAGTTAGCTTGGGCCAAGGTAAAACGAATAGAGAAATGTAACAGGTGGCTTATCCTTACAGGAATTGCACGATGTAAGCTCAAGGGTACCTATATCACTTGTGACTGAAGTAGGCTGGCAGGATTTTTGAAAACACACAGAAAAGGTAGAAAATGAACAGTAGGAGAAAGATGGAGCAGTTGAAAATATCGTTCACATTTTATAAGCTAAATATACTGCATGAATTAAAAATAACATTTAAGTTCTGCTATTTTGAGTGACTTCTTTGTTTTAATCTAGTATGAATACTCATTCCAAGGTTGCTACTACTATCACAAGTACACTTAGAAGCATGAGATATATCTGTTTATCTCAAATTGTTTGCTGATGTACTCGTTTGCTGCATTCCTTCCAGGGACCATAAGCTGGTGAACAAACTGTATATCTAGTGCCTTAGAGGTTGTAGAAAGATAAGAAGCTATTCATGAGAGATATGGCAGAGTTGGGGGGCATGGTCACTGCGACACACAGGTTTAAATATTTGCAATTTATGTGCACAAATACATTTAGAACGCAAATTATTACATATAAATTTTTTCAGAAAAGGGTGCTTATTCAAATGAGAAAATAAAGATTTGTAATTTTTAACTGCCTTAACGACCAACTTACCTTAAGTTGAGAATCTTCAGAGGGTTGCGAGATGAACATTTTCAAGAGAATCCTCCACTCCATACTACTCTTTATATGGAAAAGATTGCGAAAAGTTTGATTTTCTGAAAATAGCTCTAGTGATTTTGACTAAAGTACCACAGGCTTAAGATAATTTCATAAAAAACAAAATGCATATCTTAAATTTTCCTCTGAAGTCCTCTTCCTTTTGGATGACTTGTGTAAATGGCAAACTGTAAGAGATAGAAAATCTTACTTAAAGCATCCCATTTTTTGTCACAAAAAGTTTCTGTTGGAATTAACCATTTCCAAAATAGTTCTTGTCATTGATTTGAATTTCCAAAATACTTTACTCAAATGGAATTTTCATTCTGACAAACTTTTGTATAACGGGTAAACATTAGGAGATGGACGAAAAAATCTTGTTACACCAGAAATGTAAGCTCATTAAAGGTATCTATTTATATCAAATAATTTTCTTTCTTTTCTTTTTAGCATTAACTATTTCTGAGATATTTGCTTTTATAGGTTTAAACTATCAAGTAGAAAGTAGCTACTTGTTCCCCCCCTATCGGTAATACAAAGAAAACAATTTCATAATCATCACAGAGCGATCCTCTCTTAAAGCATTGAACGTTTTAAGTAAATTAAATTATGACTTGTCACTTAGCTTATATTCTGTTATTCCTCCTGTATCTATAAGGAAATACTTAATAAAGCCATTTCTGTAAATGTTTATCTCGATTGGCATGAATTAGAAAGAACAATAAGCTTTTGAAGAATGGGTAGACAATCCATAGCTGTATATACAAGCCAAAGTACAGGTTTTTAAACACTATTAGTCAGTGGCGGCTCGTGCACATTTGTTTAGAGGAGGAAAGAATTTAACTGCATAAAATTATGAAACCTTAAATAATAATTCATGCATTTGTAAGGGTAAAATGCAATACCTTTTATTGATAGAAGAACTCTGCCTTTCGCTGTTTCGCTGTCGCAAAATCTTCCATTACTCTATCATGCCATTTTGGATCTTTTTCCAGCTGCAACAACAAGTCTTTTTCGATAGATATGAGAGCAAGAGAACATTGTCTTGACCCATAGTGTTTCTACAGTAAGTTTTTATTCTTTTCAGTGTAGAAAAGCTTCTTTCAACACTTGCTGTCGACACAGGTATCGTAGCAATTAAGCATACCAATTTGTAGACGTTGGGAAGACATTTATGAATGCCTTCCTTAACGAAGAGAACTGTTAACTCCTGGACTTTGGTACAGTTCTGCTGCAAATCACGGTTGTTGTAAAACACCACAAGTTCATTTTTAAGCAACTCACTATCAAATTGTTCCGGGAAACAGTTCAATAAGGATGAAAATTCAACATCTGGGAACGTCTTGGAAAAATATTCAAATTTCGAAGCGTCGAGCAAATTAATAAATAATAATTTCTTCAGATCTTCGAACCTGACTTCCATTTGCATTGCTAGCGTATCGATTATGTTGAAATACAACTGGCGGAAATGAGTTTTGGGATCAACAGCTGCAAGGCGCCTTTTCTTAATTTTAGGAAACTCGTCACCAGTTTCAATAGCAGCCGATTTGAAGTGTTCATTATAGGCTGCGTCGTTTCTAGATTTATGCAGGAAATGAATCATTTCAAGAACTCTCCTACAGCAGAACTCAATATCATTGGTTTTAACCTGGAGTATATCGAAAAGAATGGCAGTTTTAGAAAATACTCCACTGAAAACCGAAAGCAAGAAGTTGAATTCAAACTCTTCCAATAGAAGAACGTAGCCATTTGCTTCTCTAATTGTAGCATCATCCCAGTTTTTTGTTTCTTTCAGCATTTCGGAAAACATTGCCAGGAGACCTTCCCTGAGCAATTTTACAGATTCTACCAAACGAGATTTGAAGTTCCATCTGGTTTGAGCATCTTTAGGCAGTCGAAGTTTGGTCATATTGGTAAGAGCCTCCATTCGTTTTGAGGATTGACGAAAAAATGCGGGCAAACCACTGATACTAGCAAAGAAGACCCTGCACTGAGCAATGCTACTACAGCTATGTGATAGCACAAGATTAAGCCTGTGTGCATGGCAGTGTACAAATAATGCCTGCTTTGATTTCTGCTTGATCTTCGTCTGTAAGCCGTTTAATTCTCCGGCCATAACAGCAGCGCCATCATAAGACTGCGCAACAAGTTTTCTGTCATAATTCAATGGCTCTAACTGCTGATTCAGTGATTTGTATAGGGCATTCAGCCTCCACTGCAAAGAAGGCAGCTTTATGAATTTCATCCTCTATTTCTTTCCTTAAAAGGCCTGCAACAGATTCAATTAAATCATTCTGAATGGTTTTTGACAAGCCGATGAATGCTTTAGAATTATTTAAATGTGTCTGAAGTACTTCGTCGCGTTTCATTAATAACTTGAAAAGCTCGCAGTAGTTCCCTTGGTTTGATGATAATTCACTTTCATCGTGTCCTCTGAAAGCTAGTTCTTGCCTCCCTAACAGACACAAAATATCCACTAAACTTGATAATATGTGTCGATTTTGCTTCACTTGTTCATTGTGTTTGGCGCGAGAAATCCTAGCTGCTTCACTTAACGCTAGATCGATGCGATATTCAGTTTTACCGAAGATTGTTAATTTTAGTGCATTGTCGAGATGCTCTAGAGATTTTTCATGCCTCTGAATTCCTCGGCCCAGATTCTTAACATCACTGAATCCACCAAAGGTCCAAATATCCTTCGAGTTGGAGAACAAAACACAAGAGAATTTGCCTTTTTTCACAACCTGTTAGCCAATTGGCTTTTTCATACCAAGTTATGGAGAAGTTTAACTTCCCGCCTTTGCTAGTAGCACACACGAGTCCAGGCAATGGTGGGGTTGGTCGTCCCTTCTGTATAACAATTATTTGTTCCTGTAATGTGAGTCTTTTAAATTCTCCGAAAACTAAAACTCCTTCACTGTCAGTCATTTTTCAATGTTATAACAACAAATTAAAAAAGCAAAACTTCACCGTCTTACTCGCGCGTTGGAAGAAACACAGTAGAATATTGCTGAAAAAGGAGCAGCAACAAAATACGTGACTAAAAGCTTTACGATGCACAATGATCAACATATCCGTGAAGGGAAAAGACTTGTTAATAGATCTGGTTGAAAATAAAATCACTAGGTGGCAGCAATAGTATTAATACCTTTTCCGGTTCCAATCTCGCGCCTCAGAGAGGAATTATCCACAACACTCCAGCCTTCAGGGGCTTCGCGCAGGCGCAGTTCGAGAGGAGGAACTCCTCGGCTGTTCATAAGCTGCATTAAAAATCTGTTTGTCTCTCTGGCCGCTGTAGCGCTATGTTCTATGCACATTTACTATGGGAGTGGAGGAAAGAGGTAAGTTTCCTCCGCTGCGTCGACACAGGTGTTCTTGGCGGACACTCGTAAGGTGTCACGTGGTATAAACCGTGCGAAGTATAAACCAGCATACCTTAATATAATAGCTTCGAATTCAAAATTTGTTCAATATTGCTTGAATTTTAAGACTAATGTAGCATTTATAAATTCATAAAAAATTTGAGGAGGATGTTCCTCCCTTCCCTCCTCTGAGAAGCCGCCACTGCTATTAGTGATCCCGTTACTTCAGGTATAATTCCACACATAGCTACTGGTGTATGGGACTATATGATAAATGATGATATGACATTGACATACCCATATCACCATTTGCAAATATAATTAGTGTGGTTATTATTTATTTATGGCAACAAACCTACTGTTGGTGTTTTTAAACACACAAGCCGTGTGTGTGTGGGCAAAGTTTAAGAGGTACAACTGGAACTGGTTTACCAGGAGAAATACGAACTGGTTTGAGAATTCAATGTCATTCTGGAAGGTTGTCACAGTAGCTTAATGGTTAGAGCACCCGCCTAGCAAGCGGAGGGTCTGTGGTTCAAATCCCAGCTGTGGCACTGAATTTTTAAGTTCCAGTTCTACCTCTCAAATAATAATTAGTGTGGGTTTTGATATTGGACTGCGTGAATGGGAATGTGATATGGAATGTGATAATGCAGCTTTAATGAGGTGTGCACATTGTTCTCTTCCACTTTGTTTTAACCACTTCATCAAAATTCCGCATCTGCACTTTGAGGACTAATGTAAGCACTATCAGATGTGTAGTATGTGTATTTTGCGCTATTATATATAATTTAAGCAGAGGGTTTTTGTCACTGTTGATTGAAAATGTAATGATACACTGACGTCATTGAATTACAAATAATTTCCCTCCTATGGTATTGATATCTTGGTACTTTGTTTCTCTCTATCAAAATGTCTCTTGAAATAGAATGCAACGTTTTGCATGGAAATGACACAGACCACAGTTTTGTTTATGATTGATTGTTATTCTGAGTCCGTCTTCATGAGGTTCCGAGTGTTCGAGGTCAAAGGTGTCCCTTGTCAATGGTAATGATCTCTGCGTAAACTTAACTGAACTATGGAACTTCTACGTCACATGGGGGAAGGTCGTATACGAGGGTATGCAGCAGGGTTGCCAATGTTTAAAAGTAAAATTATCGTACCGGCCACTCAAAATTATAGATTCAGATTCAAAATTATCGTACATCATAAACCAAATGCTACAACAATAAATGTGTCAGGATAGCACTTATGAAAATGTAATAGTATTAATGTTTGTGGTATCCACTTACAAGACTGATAACCTCACTCAGTATTGTTTGGTACTTATCTTATTTCTTCCGCAACTCGATGTAGACTATGTGCTATACAAGTTTTAGTTTTGGAAATGCTTACTGTATTGCTGTGGCAGCTTTCTTCATATAGGAAGTCCCGATACAAGCAGTAAACCATTTTGTGTTATTAGACAGACACAATAGAGAGAAGAAAAAAGAAAACAACCAAATATAACATACTACAGTCGCAAGAAGCAGGCTGTTGTGTAGGGGTGGGCGTGTCGTTTCCTCAAACCTCACGCTAACTGCCGGCTCTATACTCCGTGCTGTTAATATCATTCTTATGTCTATCTACTAAAACCCCCCTCCCTGGTAATGATCATTTCGCTGGTGTGACAAACCAGTGAAAATGATATATTTCGCCAGTACCGAAATTGTCGTACATCCCCAGAATTATCAGACGGGTTGACAACGATGAGTACATACATTCAAACTATCGTATGCCCCCATAATTATCGCACGGGTTGGCAACCCTGGTGCGCAGTCTCTTCCAATGAAGTGCACGGTGAGTTACTGACAGTGACCTTCCTACCTCTTTTGTTTACATGCCAATCACAACATCCCCCGCACTCTACGGTCGATGCATAGTCAACGTAATGTCCATGTGAGATTTTCCCCCATGTTTACTCTTAACGTATTTCCTGTGAAATCTCGACATCGAATTTTTGGATGGAATACGATACTTCCTCTACTTACTATACTTAGTAGAGAAAGTAAGCCAGTAATATGACTCTCCTGAACAGCAGAACAAACACTACAGCAGAGCACGCGAGATTTAAGACGAATATACAAAATAAAAGGTCAACTTACAAACCACGAGCCGTGAGGCTATGGTCACACACAAACAATTATATTGGGGTATCTCATAGCTTACAACTTAGACCTATAATGTTGTGAATAGCCGATAAGGTAGGGTAAGATAATCATCAGATAGGGACTTAACCCTCTCTCTTCCTCCTTATATTGCCTCTGAACATTGCTAACAAAGGCACACTTGTGACAGTTGTATACACATTTTAAATAAAGTTGAAGTATTAAATTGCAGATAATAATTTGACAGTATATTTATATTGTATTTCTTTCTAATAGTTTTAGATAGAACCCCAACAAAGCAACATGGTTGACCTATGCTGTGGCATGTTCGACCTTGAACATGGCACTATGTTGATGGGAATGGCAAATATGGTAAGTATTCATTTATCTCTACAGACACAATGAAGCAGTTTACTTTTGCAAATTATGAAGGAAAATCTTGAAATTATGTTTCTAGGAACAGCCACTACCTTATGCCACATTGTCCCGACAGGAATCAGTCTAGGCACTTGCGTGAACGTTTCCACTCGTCTTGGTCCCCTTAACTTTGTACAAATATTTGTTTGCACTTGCTAGGCAGTACTTATCACATTAAACGTAATTTTCTCAAACCAATCGCTAATACAGCTCTAATGTACTAACATTATTAATAACACTGCTCTTTTTTGTAGAGAAAGCGATTATTACCAAGTCTAATTTGCTGATCATGAATATGTAGTCACATTTCTTAATCATATCAGATTTTTAAAAATTAACGGAATTATGTTATAAATGGCCATATACCTATATCTACTACTTCGTAAAGCCATGATGCGTATCGAAAAGAATGTGAAACTGTCCAGCTGTTCAAGCGAGCTTATCGCACAAACATGGTGAGCCAGTGTATGTACACTCTGTTCAGATGCAATCATATCTTCAGGACAGCAAGGTATCATATATCGGCAGGCGCGGGAGATCATCTATTTATGTTTTATCATTGTCTATACGCCAATTTACTATTTCCCTGTTGTAATAAACAAAATAAGAAGCGATCTTGGCGCTCAACAGCCAAGGTCAATACGCCTCGTCGCTTTGCCAAGTAGTACATAAAGCGCTTCTTTAGTTTCCATCCACTATAATAAGAGATAAGGTATAGGTATGATAAATGTAGACGTGAGGAAAAGTATTTTGCTCTGCAGTTTATGTTTATATTATTGTGAGGTTATCAAAGGTGTGTGTGTGTGGTGTGTGGTGTGTGTGGGGGTGGGTGTGTGAGGGGGTGTGTGTGTGAGGGGGTGTGAGGGTGTGTGTGTGGGTGTGTGTGGGTGTGCGTGCGCGCGTGTGGGTGTGGGTGTGTGGGTGTGTGTGCGTGCTTGTGCGTGCGTGTGGATGTGTGAGGGTGTGTGGTGTTTGTGGGTGTATGGAGTGTGTGTGTGAGGGTGTGGGTGTGTGTGGGTGTGGGTGTATGTGGGTGTGGATGTGTGGGTGTGTGTGTGGGTGTGGATGTGTGAGGGTGTGTGGAGTGTGTGTGTGTGTGGGTTTGTGTGTAGAATATGTGTGTGTGTGGGTGTGGATGTGTGAGGGTGTGTGGTGTTTGTGGGTGTGTGGAGTGTGTAAGGGTGTGTGTGAGTGTGGGTGTGTGTGAGTGTGGATGTGTGAGGGTATGTGGTGTTTGTGGGTGTGTGGAGTGTGTGTGGGTGTGTGGTGTTTGTGGGTGTGTGGAGTGTGTGGGTGTGGATGTGTGAGGGTGTGTGGTGTTTGTGGGTGTGTGGAGTGTGTGTGTGTGAGGGTGTGTGTGGGTGTGGGTGTGTGTGGGTGTGGATGTGTGAGGGTGTGTGGTGTTTGTGGGTGTGTGGAGTGTGTGTGGGTGTGTGGTGTTTGTGGGTGTGTGGAGTGTGTGTGGGTGTGGTGTTTGTGGGTGTGTGGAGTGTGTGTGTGAGGGTGTGTGTGGGTGTGGGTGTGTGTGGGTGTGGATGTGTGAGGGTGTGTGGTGTTTGTGGGTATGTGGAGTGTGTGTGGAGTGTGTGTGGAGTGTGTGTGTGTGGGTGCGGATGTGTGAGGGTGTGTGGTGTTTGTGGGTGTGTGGAGTGTGTGTGTGGCGGTGTGGGTGTGTGCGGGTGTGTGTGTGGGTGTGGATGTGTGTGTGGGTGTGGATGTGTGAGGGTGTGTGGATTATTATTATTATTATTATTATTATTATTATTATTATTATTATTATTATTATTATTATTATTATTATTATTATTATTATTATTATTATTATTATTATTATTATTATTATTATTATTATTATTATTATTATTATTATTATTATTTTGTTTAACGACGCTGTCAATTGCCAGGATCACATCAGCGTCGCCGGTGTGCCGGAATTTCGTCCCGCAGGAGTTCTTTTACATGCCAGTAAATCTACTGACATGGAGCTGTCGTTTTTAAGCACACTTAAAAACCATCGGCCTGGGCCGGGTTTGAACCCGCGACCTTGGGATCAGTAGGCCAGCGTCTAACCAACTGAGCCACCCAGACCGACAAGGGTGTGTGGAGTGTGTGTGTGGGTGTGGATGTGTGAGGGTGTGTGGTGTTTGTGGGTGTTGTGAGGGTGTGGGTGTGTGTGGGTGTGGATGTGGGTGTGGGTGTGTGTGGGTGTGGGTGTGTGTGTGGGTGTGGATGTGTGAGGGTGTGTGGTGTTTGTGGGTGTGTGGGTGTGTGTGTGGGTGTGGATGTGTGAGGGTGTGTGGTGTTTGTGGGAGTGTGTATGTGGGTGTGGATGTGTGAGGGTGTGTGGTGTTTGTGGGTGTGTGTGTGGGTGTGGATGTGTGAGGGTGTGTGGTGTTTGTGGGAGTGTGTGTGTGGGTGTGGATGTGTGAGGGTGTGTGGTGTTTGTGGGAGTGTGTGTGTGGGTGTGGGTGTGTGAGGGTGTGTGGTGTTTGTGGGTGTGTGGAGTGTGTGTGGGTGTGTGTGTGGGTGTGTGTGGATGTGTGAGGGTATGTGGTGTTTGTGGGTGTGTGGAGTGTGTGTGTGTGGGGTGTATGTGTTTGTGGAGTGTGTGGGTGTGGATGTATGAGAGTATGTGGTGTTTGTGGGTGTGTGGGTGTGTGTGGGTGTGGATGTGTGAGGGTGTGTGGTATTTGTGGGAGTGTTTGTGTGGGTGTGGATGTGTGAGGGTGAGTGGTGTTTGTGGAGTGTGTGGGTGTGTGGAGTGTGTGTGTGTGTGTGAGGTGTGTGTATGGAGTGTGTGTGTGTGGGTGTGGATGTGTGAGAGTATGTGGTGTTTGTGGAGTGAGTGTGTGTGGGTGTGGATGTGTGAAGGTGTGTGGTGTTTGTGGTTGTGTGGAGTGTGTGTGTATGGAGTGTGTGTGTGTGTGGATATGTGAGGGTATGTGGTGTTTGTGGGTGTGTGGAGTGTGTGTGTGGAGTGTGTGTGTGTGTGGGGGGGGGTGTGGATGTGTGAGGGTATGTGGTGTTTGTGGGTGTGTGGAGTGTGTGTGTGTGGAGTGTGTGTGTGTGTGTGTGTGTGTGTGTGTGTGTGTGTGTGTGTGTGTGTGTGTGTGTGTGTGTAGTAAGGGAGCGGGACACCGCGACCCCGACATGGATCTTTTGCGGGCTACCATCCCCCCTCCCAACAGCAGAAGGGATGGGGCGAAGTAAGACCGTAGTCTTGTCACAGAGCGGAGCCAGCGAAAACCAGAGACGCACAGAAGTCCTATCGAAGGCGTAGTTGTAAAAGCTCTCCGAACATGTTTTGGGAGTTCTGTCCGAGATCTCAATGGTGATAAGCTTCTCAACAAGATAATTCGCTTTCTATTCATAAAACCTAGCTTTTTGTTATCTTGCTCTCATATAAAACTAACTCATCTATAGGAATTTTCACGTCATGAAGTCACATTGGCTCTTTTGGAGAATCCGCGCAGTGTTGCCACCTATGTATGTTCCGTCGCCGCGATTACCTCACTTTCGTTCACAACCACGTTTATTATAATTATTATTGTTATTATTATTATTATTATTATTATTATTATTATTATTATTATTATTATTATTATTATTATTATTATTATTATTATTATTATTATTATTATTATTATTGTTGTTGTTATTATTATTATTATTGCAATTATATGCAATTATGCCCTAAAAATCTAAAAAAATGCACTTAAAATTCAAAAATTTTATTTGAATATTATCAACAACTACAGAGTTTGTCATTTATGCTTGTTCTGGTTTTATATAATTTTAATCTTACTTTAAGGAAAATTCAAATTTACAGAAAATACTCGTAAAATAGTGCAATTAAGGAAAAAACTAGTTTAGTTAATGCAGTTACACAAACTAAAAAGGATATTCTATAAGCAATTGGCTTATTTTGAGTGAAAATACTAAGTGTTGACTCCATCAGTCCTGAATTGCAATCCACAACAAGCATCCTTTCTAGATTTTGAAAGGAAACTGCTGCAAGTCCTGTGCTGAGGTTTGTCGCCAACATTGAATTTGCTAAGCAAGTTTAACATGTATTTTATTTCGAAGCTATTTTAACCTTTTTTAGTTTTTACTTTTCTTTTAACGTTTTTATTGCTCACCTTTTAATTTTTTAAGGGTGAGGTTTTATCAGTTACCTAGTTTTCCTGTTTTTATCAGTGGACTTGTGGCCCTAATGACCCAGTTGTCGACGGGCCCTTAAACTCCACTCACTCACTCACTCACTCAGTCACTCCCTCACTCACTCATTCACTCACCCACCCACGTACCTTCCCATCCACACCCACCCACCCACTCACTCACTCACTCACTCACTCAGTCACCCACTCACTCACTCACTCACCATCCCACTCACCTAGGCACCCACCCACTCACTCACTCAATCACAAACTCACTCACTCACGCACGCACCCACCCACTCACTCAGTCAGTCACTCATTCACTCTCTCTCTCACTCACTCACTCAGTCACTCACTCTCTCACTCACTCATGCACGCACCCACCCATTCACTCACTCACCCACCCACGTACCTACCCACCCAATCACGCACGCATCCGCCCACTCACACACTCACGCACGCGCCCACCCACCCACTCCCTCAGTCACTCACTCACCCACCCACGTAACTACCCACCCACTCGCTCAATCACAAACTCACTCATGCACCCACCCACTCACTCACTCAGTCACTCAGTCACCCACTCACTCACTCACCGACTCACCCACCTACGCACCCACCCATTCACTCACTCACTCAATCACAAACTCACTCACTCACGTACGCACCCACCCACTCACTCACTCACTCACTCACTCAGTCACTCACTCACTCTCTCACTCACTCACTCACTCACTCACTCACTCTCTCACTCACGCACGCACTGACCCACGCACTCACTCACTCACTCACTCACCCACATGCCCACCCGCGTACCTGCCTACCCACACGCTCACGGACGCACCCACTCACTCGCTCACGCACGCACCCACCCATCCACTCACTCAGTCCCTCACTCACCCACCCACGTACCTACCCACCCACCTACGCACCCACCCACTCACTCACCCACCCACGCTCCCACCCACTCACTCACCCACTCACTCACCCACCCACGCCTCCACCCACTCACTCACCCACCCACTCACTCACCCACCCACGCCCCCACCCACTCACTCAACCACGCACCCACCCACTCACTCAGTCACTCACCCACCCACTCACGCACCCACCCACCCACTCACTCACTCGCTCACCCACTTACGCATCCATCCACCTACTCACTCACGCACTCACTCAAGCACGAACCCACCCACTCACTCATCCACCCACTCACTCACCCACCCTCTCACTCATGCACCCACCCACTCACGACTCACTCACGTACCCACCCACCCACTCACCCACTCACTCAGCCACTCTCTCACGCCCCCACCCACTCACCCACTCACTCACTCGCTCACGAACCACGCACCCACCCACTCACCCAGTCACTCACTCACTCGCTCACGCACGCACCCATCCACCCACTCACTCAGTCACTCACTCACCCACCCACGTACCTACCCACCCACCTATGCACTCACTCACTCACCCACCCACTCACTCACCCACTCACGCACGCACTTACGCACCCACCGAGTCACTCACTCACCCACTCACTCACGCACCCACCCACTCACCCACTTACGCACCCACTCACCTACTCACGCACTCACTCAAGCACGCACCCACCCGCTCACTCACTCACCCACCCACTAACTCACGCACTCATTCACCCACCCACCTACTCACTCACCCACCCACCTACTCACTCACCCACTCGCTCACGCGCGCACCCACCTACTCACTCACTCACTCACTCACCCACTCACTCACTCACTCACCCACGCACTCACTCACGCACGCACCCACCTACTCACTTACTCACCCACTCACTCACTCACTCACTCACTCACTCACCCACTCACGCACGAACCCATCTACTCACTCACCCACTCACTCACGCACGCACTCACGCACGCAACCCCCTACTCACCCATCCACTCACTCACTCACGCACGCAACCACCTACTCACTCACCCACTCACTCACTCACGCACGCAGCCATCTACTCACTCACCCACTCACTCACTCACGCATCCACGCACGCACCCATCTACTCACTCACCCACTCACTCACTCACTCACGCACGCACCCACCTACCCACTCAACCACTCACCCACTCACCCACTCACTCACGCACTCACGCACGCACCCACCTACTCACTCACGCACTCACTCACGCACGCACTCACCCACTCACCCACCCACTCACTCACTCACGCACTCACGCACGCACCCATCTACTCACTCACCCACTCACGCACTCACTCACGCACTCACGCACGCACTCACGCATGCACCCATCTACTCACTCACCCATTCACGCACGCACCCACCTACCCACTCACTCACTCACGCACTCACGCACGCACCCATCTACTCACTCACGCACGCACCCATCTACTCACCCACTCACTGAAAGGAAAATTACTCGATTATCTGCTAACAAAGCTTTGTACATTGAGAAGCTCCTTTCCACTTGCACTGAGCATACTTAAAGTAAACTGTCACTTGCTTCCAAGTGTCCTGGTATTTCTCCAAGGGAAAAGTTCCCACTTGACAGTACAGCCGTGGATTGGTGGTCCATCTGTGCCCATTTTCTTAAACTCATTCTGGTCCAAAATACGCGCTATTCCAAATTACACGAACTTCCCCCATATACATTTAAAATAGAATTATTAATTTAAAACTTGTCCCTCTCGTGATGCGTAAGTGAATAAGACTCGATCCAAGTACTTGCCATAGTTTCAAATAACCGCCGCATGCCTATTCCTGAACATATTAATGTCGGTCTGGGTGGTTCAGTTGGTTACACGTTGGCCTACTGAAACCAAGGTCGCGGGTGCAAACCCGGCCCAGACCGATGGTTCTTAAGTGTGCTTGAAAACGACAGCTCCATGTCAGTAGATTTACTGGCAAGTAAAAGAACTCCTGCGGAACAAAATTCTGGCACACCGACTACGCTAATATGATCCTGGCAATTGACAGCGTCGTTAAACAACAAAATATTTTTTTCTGAACATATTTATATGATTATACGTATTATGTTGTGGAAGAAGTGTTCTAATTGCACTGTTTTATGCACAGGCATTTGGAGTGGGCCTTATGCCATCAGGGCTGCTGCTACAAAGAGCTGAAACGATTCACAGAGGTAAGCATTCCAAATTCCCATTTCGCTGCTCGTGATGCTAGAGGTTTCATCTTTGTACACACATCAGCCGAATTTAATTTCTCTGAGTGCAGTAATTCTTTAGTTGTTTAAAATTTTGCTTTAAAATATGTTTTTCAAAATAGATCTTCTTGTAGACAGCCTGTATTTTTTGAGTAAAATGATTAACCTTTTTTATAATATAGGAGTATTTAGACAATCTTTTTTTTATTAAATCTTTATTTATAGTCGTTTTGACTACTGGGTTTTATCACGACCTCAAAAATTATATCATAATTGATACACGAATAACAGGTAGTACATTAACAATGTATGTGTTATATATCTAAGTTTTACAATTGGTTAGAATTACAATGTTTCACTTTTTACAATTTATTTAGTATAGATATTTTTTCTGCAAATTTTATTAGGTTTGTGGCATTTCTTGTATCATTAAGGACTTCTGAAATTTCTGTTATTTTGTATGTTGTCCTCCAGTTTACATGCTGGGGACATTCAGTGAGGATATGTTTGATGGTAAGAGCAGTATTACAAGTATTACATTCAGGAGCTGGTTTCTTGGAGAGCAGGTAGGAATGGGTGATGTTGCTATGGCCAATTCTCATTCTCGTGATGGCAACTTGAAGTCTGCGTATGGATATGCTTTCACTGATGTCTGGCGAAATTCATGTAATTTGGTGTTTGGGTTATTAAGCCACTGCATTTTCCAAACGTTTTTAATTTTCTGTTTGATGTATTTTATAATGCGAGTATCTTGATGAGGAGTGGTTATTGTGAGGTCGTTGAAGTGTTGCAGGGAACCTTCTTTAGCTGCAGAGTCAGCTTGATAATTTCCTGATATTCCCACATGTGAAGTATCCACACTAGTATTATTGCCTTTTTTGCTTGGGCTGCCTTTGAGTATAGTAGCTGTATTTCTTGAACTAGGTAGTTATGTGTAGATCTGCCTTGAATTGGTTTTATTGCACTCAACGAATCAGCGAAGATTAAATAGTAGGTGTATTCCTTAAATTGCACTACATTTAGAAGGGCTGCTTTAATGACAAATAATTCACAAGAAAATGTAGTGAAATATGGTGGTAATTTGTAGAGCATTATATGATTCGGACATACTACAGCACAGCCATTGCCATCCCTAGATGTTGAACCGTCTGTATAAATTGAATCATAATTAGGGTAAAAGTCGTGGAATGCTCTGAACATTTTTTGATAAATGGTTTTGTCAGTTATTGTTTTGTTATGTGCATGAAGTTGTGTGTTGATGGTTGGAATTAAAAATCGCCAAGGTTCAATACTGTTACTTTTGGTTCTTGTGGTGGTAGGTGGCAGGCAGAGGTCCAGATCTTTCCTGTACTGTTCTATTCTGATGTTAAAGGGCATTGGTTGTTGTGGTTTACGAGTATTTGTGCACGTTATCTTTTTGTGTTGTCATGAATATAGGGATATACCTACTGCCATTTCAGGGTTAGAGGATGGTTTAGTTGCATAGGTTAGATTCAACTGTCTTCTTCGAAGTTCAAGGGGGAGTTTCTGTGCTTCCATTTGTAGACTACTAATGGGGCTTGTACAGTATGCTCCAAGGGCTGTTTTGAGGGCAATAGTTTGAATTGTGTTGAAAAGTTTGAGTTCTAGTTGACGCTGAGTTATATACTATACAGTCATAATATAATTTGGATCTAATTAATGCTCTGTAAGTTTTAATTAAGACATTATATTCAGCTCCCCAGTTTTTAGCTGCTATTGATTTAAGAACATTGAGTCTTCTTATGCAGCTGTCCTTAAATCTTTGATATATGGAAGAAAAGTTAATTTCTTATCAAATAGTATGCCGAGAATTCTAGTCTCGTCAACATTTTATATTTTACATTCATTAATAAACAACTTAGGGCCCAGAGTGAGTTTCTTGTTTCTGGAAAAAGTAATGCATTTAGTTTTATGCTTTGAAAATGTCAGTCCTGTCTCTGCTGACCAGGCTTCAAGATTATAGTGTGTCTTGTAGAATTTCTTGAGTGGTGATTATGTACTTCCCTTTGCAGAAAATTGATAAATCATCTGCAAAAAGGCAAGCTTTTACAGGTGGATTGACGTAGGATATTATATTGTTATTGCAGCTAAAAATAACGTTACACTTAGTATCGATCCTTGAGGGGTGCCATTTTTCTATTGTTACTTCCTTTGATAGAATCCCATTTGCTCTAACTCTGATTTTTCTATTTATTTATGCCAACAAACTTACTGTTGGTGTTTTTAAACACACAAGCCGTGTGTGGGTAAAGTTTGAGAGGTAGAACTGGAACTTAAAAATTCAATGCCACAACTGGGATTTGAACCACAGACCTTCCGCTTACCAGGCGGCTGCTCTAACCATTGAGCTATTGTGACAAACTGCCAGAATGGCATTAAATTCTGAAACCAGTTTGTATTTCTCCTAGTAAACCACAAAGGCAGTCTCACATCAGAGACAAATTACCCCAATGGTGACTTACTATTGTAAGTACTTTATGTCCCAGGATTAAATAACCTTCAGATGGTAATTATTATTTATTTATGCCAACAAACTTACTGTTGATGTTTTTAAACACACAAGCCGTGTGTGGGCAAAGTTTGAGAGGTAGAACTGGAACTTAAAAATTCAATGCCACAACATTCTGGCAGTTTGTCACAATAGCTCAATGGTTAGAGCAGCCGCCTGGTAAGCGGAAGGTCTGTGGTTCAAATCCCAGTTGTGACTTTGAATTTTTAAGTTCCAGTTCTACCTCTCAAACTTTGCCCACACACGGCTTGTGTGTTTAAAAATACCAACAGTAAGTTTGTTGGCATAAATAAATAATAATTACCATCTGAAGGTTATTTAACCCTGGGACAAGTACTTACAATAGTAAGTGACCATTGGGGTAATTTTTCTCTGATGTGAGACTGCCTTTGTGGTTTACTAGGAGAAATACGAACTGGTTTGAGAATTTAATGCCATTCTGGCAGTATGTCACAATAGCTCAATGGTTAGAGCAGCCGCCTGGTAAGCGGAAGGTCTGTGGTTCAAATCCCAATTGTGGCATTGAATTTTTAAGTTCCAGTTCTACCTCTCTGATTTTTCTATTTTCTAAACAGTTATTGTAGATGAATGAAGTCATGTTTCCTTTTATATGATTGTCAATAAGTATCATCAGTATATATTTTCTCCAGGTCCTATCATAGGCCTTTTTGATGTCAAGATTGATTACTGACATGCTGGGAGTGCAAGAAAGCGTTCCTTTTTCCGATTCTAGAATTGTAAGAGTGTCTGTTGTAGAGTGATATTGTCGAAATCCATTTTGTTCAGTTACGAAGAAGCCGTTTTTCTCTAAGGTCCAGCGCAATCGACTGTTTACAATCTTTTCCATGATTTTGCACAGAGTGCATGTTAAGGCTATGAGGCGATAGTGGTTTGCTCTGGTGTGACTTTTGTTTGGTTTTGGCACAGGTGTAATTGTGGCTTTACGCCACTGATAAGGAAATACTTTATTAGTCCACATGTAATTGTAGATATCCTAAGATAATTTAAGGCTATAGGAGGAAGTTGTTGCATCATTACGTAAGATATATTATCTGGCCCAGTACTTGTAGATTTACAGCTGTGGAGCGTTGTTATCAATTCAAACATTGATATGTTATCATTGTATGGTTCGCTAGAGTCTTTGAAAATATTTTCAAAAGAGATATTGTCATACTTTGCTTTATTTCTTAAAATTTTCTCATCATAATTGACGTCAGTGGAAACAGCCAAGAAATTATCAGTCAGAGTGTCAGCGATTGCACATGAGTCTGATATGATTATATTATGCTCATTGATAAGACAGTTTATTTGAAAATTACTATTAATTCCATAAATTGTCTTTAGTTTATTCCACACCAGTTTTTGTGGAGTCTGATTACTCAAGGCGGAAACAAATTAACCATGAGTTTCTTTTGCTAATCTTTATTTCTCTTCCTGCTTTGGCTTGTAGCTTTAAAAATGCGCTTTTATTTTCATCTGAAGGTTTCTTTTTATATGTGTAATAAGCTTTGTTTTTGTTAATGATCGCAGTTTTATAAGCTTCATTCCACCAGGGTACTCTTCTTTTATTGTATAGATTCAAGCATCGAATTTTCAGTATCTTCATTTTAATGGGAAAAAATGTCATTCCCCGTAAAAGCAAAATTTCTGAAATATTTATTGTTGCTGTAACATTGTATTCTTTATTTAAAAATGTAATACTGTCATAAGAATTGGGATTAACGACAGTTTTGGAAAGAAGCTGTAAAATTTTCAGCTTGCTAGTTGGTCATTTTCAAGAAAATAAAAATTTTCGAAAAATTTTCCATA
This sequence comes from Tenodera sinensis, assembly GCA_030765045.1. Taxonomy (NCBI): domain Eukaryota; kingdom Metazoa; phylum Arthropoda; class Insecta; order Mantodea; family Mantidae; genus Tenodera; species Tenodera sinensis. The sequence continues at coordinate 291,195,934 of CM060962.1, read as the reverse complement.
TCAAGAATAGTTTAGGGTGGGGCTATTTTCTTCAAAATCTTTGTGTCGCATCCCTGGAAGACATTAAACTTAATGTATTAGAGGATGAGTTTTACGCAAGGGTTTGTACATTAATTTATTTGTCGTAAAGGTCCTTTAAAAATATTAATAATTCTTACTACTGCAATACAAACTTTGGTTTTTAACCGACTTTTCGTTTTTTAGTTACGCTGTCCACAGACTGACAGATACACAGACACACACACGGACCCTTTTTTCCTAAAAATGCTTTTTTTGGATTCAGGGGACCTCAAAACATATTTCCGGTGAAATCTTGACATCGAATTTTTGGGTGGAATACTAGGAAGGTAATAAAGACGTTGTATTAAAAGCTAACCTTTGGGGTAGGAATTTTCATAGGAATCTTTGTAATGCCTCCTTGGAAAATGCTGAACCTCATGTGCAAGTTGTTTAACTATATTACTTTTCATTTAATAGATTAATTTACTTATTTATTTATTTATTTATTTATTTATTTATTTATTTATTTATTTATTTATTTATTTACTTACTTACTTACTTACTTACTTACTTACTTACTTACTTACTTACTTACTTACTTACTTACTTACTTACTTACTTACTTACTTACTTACTTACTTACTTACTTACTTACTTACTTACTTACTTACTTACTTACTTACTTACTTACTTACTTACTTACTTACTTACTTACTTACTTACTTACTTACTTACTTACTTACTTACTTACTTACTTACTTACTTACTTACTTACTTACTTACTTACTTACTTACTTACTTACTTACTTACTTACTTACTTACTTACTTACTTACTTACTTACTTACTTACTTACTTACTTACTTACTTACTTACTTACTTACTTACTTACTTACTTACTTACTTACTTACTTACTTACTTACTTACTTACTTACTTACTTACTTACTTACTTACTTACTTACTTACTTACTTACTTACTTACTTACTTACTTACTTACTTACTTACTTACTTACTTACTTACTTACTTACTTACTTACTTACTTACTTACTTACTTACTTACTTACTTACTTACTTACTTACTTACTTACTTACTTACTTACTTACTTACTTACTTACTTACTTACTTACTTACTTACTTACTTACTTACTTACTTACTTACTTACTTACTTACTTACTTACTTACTTACTTACTTACTTACTTACTTACTTACTTACTTACTTACTTACTTACTTACTTACTTACTTACTTACTTACTTACTTACTTACTTACTTACTTACTTACTTACTTACTTACTTACTTACTTACTTACTTACTTACTTACTTACTTACTTACTTACTTACTTACTTACTTACTTACTTACTTACTTACTTACTTACTTACTTACTTACTTACTTACTTACTTACTTACTTACTTACTTACTTACTTACTTACTTACTTACTTACTTACTTACTTACTTACTTACTTACTTACTTACTTACTTACTTACTTACTTACTTACTTACTTACTTACTTACTTACTTACTTACTTACTTACTTACTTACTTACTTACTTACTTACTTACTTACTTACTTACTTACTTACTTACTTACTTACTTACTTACTTACTTACTTACTTACTTACTTACTTACTTACTTACTTACTTACTTACTTACTTACTTACTTACTTACTTACTTACTTACTTACTTACTTACTTACTTACTTACTTACTTACTTACTTACTTACTTACTTACTTACTTACTTACTTACTTACTTACTTACTTACTTACTTACTTACTTACTTACTTACTTACTTACTTACTTACTTACTTACTTACTTACTTACTTACTTACTTACTTACTTACTTACTTACTTACTTACTTACTTACTTACTTACTTACTTACTTACTTACTTACTTACTTACTTACTTACTTACTTACTTACTTACTTACTTACTTACTTACTTACTTACTTACTTACTTACTTACTTACTTACTTACTTACTTACTTACTTACTTACTTACTTACTTACTTACTTACTTACTTACTTACTTACTTACTTACTTACTTACTTACTTACTTACTTACTTACTTACTTACTTACTTACTTACTTACTTACTTACTTACTTACTTACTTACTTACTTACTTACTTACTTACTTACTTACTTACTTACTTACTTACTTACTTACTTACTTACTTACTTACTTACTTACTTACTTACTTACTTACTTACTTACTTACTTACTTACTTACTTACTTACTTACTTACTTACTTACTTACTTACTTACTTACTTACTTACTTACTTACTTACTTACTTACTTACTTACTTACTTACTTACTTACTTACTTACTTACTTACTTACTTACTTACTTACTTACTTACTTACTTACTTACTTACTTACTTACTTACTTACTTACTTACTTACTTACTTACTTACTTACTTACTTACTTACTTACTTACTTACTTACTTACTTACTTACTTACTTACTTACTTACTTACTTACTTACTTACTTACTTACTTACTTACTTACTTACTTACTTACTTACTTACTTACTTACTTACTTACTTACTTACTTACTTACTTACTTACTTACTTACTTACTTACTTACTTACTTACTTACTTACTTACTTACTTACTTACTTACTTACTTACTTACTTACTTACTTACTTACTTACTTACTTACTTACTTACTTACTTACTTACTTACTTACTTACTTACTTACTTACTTACTTACTTACTTACTTACTTACTTACTTACTTACTTACTTACTTACTTACTTACTTACTTACTTACTTACTTACTTACTTACTTACTTACTTACTTACTTACTTACTTACTTACTTACTTACTTACTTACTTACTTACTTACTTACTTACTTACTTACTTACTTACTTACTTACTTACTTACTTACTTACTTACTTACTTACTTACTTACTTACTTACTTACTTACTTACTTACTTACTTACTTACTTACTTACTTACTTACTTACTTACTTACTTACTTACTTACTTACTTACTTACTTACTTACTTACTTACTTACTTACTTACTTACTTACTTACTTACTTACTTACTTACTTACTTACTTACTTACTTACTTACTTACTTACTTACTTACTTACTTACTTACTTACTTACTTACTTACTTACTTACTTACTTACTTACTTACTTACTTACTTACTTACTTACTTACTTACTTACTTACTTACTTACTTACTTACTTACTTACTTACTTACTTACTTACTTACTTACTTACTTACTTACTTACTTACTTACTTACTTACTTACTTACTTACTTACTTACTTACTTACTTACTTACTTACTTATTTATTTATTTATTAAGTTATGTTGTTGAGATAGACACAGACATACACAAAGGTACCTGAGGCAGAGTGGACAAGGTTGAGTGTAAATTTGATTATGTTATTGTTTCAGTGTCTCCAACTGTAGGAAACCTTTTAATGGCTGTAGGAGTCGTTATGTTCGCAGCAGGGTTAATCCAATTTATGGCAGCAGTATGGGTAAGTTTGGTTGTTCCTAAATATTAAGTTCTGATTCCAGTTTCTTCTTTTTTAATATTTCGACTTTATTCTCTCAGCCACTTACCTATGGTACCTACACAAAGGAAGATGTGTATATGATATTGATGCAACTTTGAATTCCCATTAAATTATAAAAGTGTTTTTCAGAAAGGTGTTGGTGGTTGGTGTGAATATATCCCTAAAACAAAATGCCAGATTCCGTGTTTATCTCAGCAACTTTCGAGGATGCAATATTAAACTTAATCCCTCCCACTCCGAATTACTCTTTACATGAAATTTTTTGTCTCCTTTGTACTTTATCGACAGTTTCTGCTAAAACGATTTTCAAATTAAAACATCATACGAGGGTGACTCTGAATGCTTTTAGAAAATCAAACAAGGATTAGTTATAAAAAAAATCTGATGTGTTGTACTCACATGGCTTTCTCTACTCTTGTACTAACCATTCTTACAAATTCTTATTTCTATATCTTCTTCGTGTTAGTTGAGATAAACATTTGCAGAAGTTATTTTATTGCAAGGTGAATATGGAAATATTATGCTATGAGCGTACATTTTTTTAAAGCTCTGAGGTACCGTTCTCTTTGTACGGTTAACGTATAGAAAAATGAACAACGATGTTGCATTTGATGAAAATTTAAGTTTTCCGAACCTGACACAAATAACAAGGAATATTTCCGAAATGTTCATTCTACAAAAAAATTATTTGGACATTATTTGTGTGTTTCAGCGAGGTCTACATTTTTGTATTGAAGAGAAGAGACTTAGCAGTAATAGTAACCGCTTTTTAGAGAGCACCATATTTTTATGTTTTGGCGGTTACATCGCTCTCTCACAACCGCCAGAATGTCTGGAGGGCTACACACGTCGTTGGTTGGTAAATTCACCGACCATATCCTCTGATTACCAATCAGAGGACGTATTACATGCCATGACAGGTCAGCATGTTAGGGGTTAAGAGTTTATAGAGAAATGGAGAGGTTGGAAAAATAAAGACTCCCTAGCCCTCGGGAACCCTAATAGCATCGGGGTCGGAAGAGAACAAGAGATGACCAGATAGAAAAGTTACAGTGAGGAGCAAAACTCCAGAAAGTGGAAGTAATGTTCTGCTCAGCTTAGGTACCTTGTGTTTGCCATCCACATATCCCCTAGACGGGGACCCTTGAGGGGTAAAACCCCAGGTATCGGCTTATTGCTCCCCACCGGAGAATAAGTACTTTGAAAACGGTATCTGCCATAGTTATATGAAATAATTGTGTGTTATTATTTATTTTTACCAACAAACTTAAAGTTGGTGTTTTCAAACACACAAGCCGCTATGGGCAATGTTTAAGAGGTAGAATCGGAACTGAAAAATTGGGTGTTGCATTGTATTGTATTACATTGTATTCATTTCATCCATAGAGACATGATACATATGTTATACGACACATCAACTTAAAACAGGAAGAAAAATAAAGATACATAGATGATTGCAAATGCAGATGTGTAAGATTCAATACAAATTTAAAACACAAAAAGGAAACCTAGATACATAAAAGAGTATAAAAAATAATCATTTACAAATGTACAATTACCTACTTCATGATGTAGGAATTCCTCTACATTATAAAACTAATAACACCTTTTTGAATGTATGTTGGGATTCAATATCCCGTATATATTGGAGCAGTTTGTTATATAAATGTTGTTGTTAGCTAATGCTGGATTTCTGACAATGAAGTCATTAATCCTCTTGCTCTCCAATATTTTTCACTGATGGATGGGGCGCTAGAAGTGGCTGGGCATATTTGAAGGTGGTCTCGGTCCATTTCCTCTTGCAGATCACATAGAGGACAGATGTTATATAAATGTGGACCAGCATATGTGAAGCTATTTTCATAGAGTTTGGTTCTGTGTGAGTTTACAATCAAGTTGTTTTTTACTCAAGTGTTATGTGAATGAATTTCACTTCATTGTCAGAAATTCAGCATTAGCTAACAACAACAACAACATTTTTATATAGTAAGATCTTGTCTATCTCTGACGGTTTACGAGTTATTCAAAAGTAATCCTGAGTAAACAGGACTACATAGGCTATAGCCAGAAAATTCAAAATATACGTTTCATTTGTCATAAAAATATCTTAAACATGTCATTTTAATCAAAATCGTTAGAGCCATTTTCAAGAGAAAAACAATTGTCGAAAAATTTTCCATGTAAAGGGTAGTTTAGGATGGAGCAGTTTTCTTCAAAATCTTCGTGTCGCATCCTTGAAAGACATTAAACTTAAATACCAACTTTGGTTTTGAATCGACTTTTCGTTTTTGAGTTATGCTGTTCACAGACTGACAGACACACAGACAGGCAGACACAGACGCGCACGCACACACACACGCGGGCGCGCGCGCACGGACCTTTTTCTAAAAATGCTTTTTTTTTTTAATTCAGTGGGTCTCAAAACACATACTTCCGATGAAATCTCGACATCGAATTTTTGGGTGGGATAAATACTTCCTCTACTTACTAGTAGAGAAAGTAAAAATGTAAGTGATATTGTTTGTTGATTTTCGAAATATTCCTCTTTAACATCAATACATTTTTCATTCTATGAAACCAGTTATTTAAGCAATGGTTCCACTCTTCCTGAGTAACTTCAGAAACCTCATTTTCCTCATGCTTCAATTGATGACAAAGAATTGATTCCATGCAGTCTGTCCTTAGTTTTTGGAAACAAAAAGAAATGACAAGTTGCTGGGTCAGGGAAGTGGCGGAGGGCCCATGAAGCTGATCTTTAAAGCATCCAGTTGGTGTATGGGGCCACGCGCAGTGACAATGTAAAATTATTGTTTTTCCTTTCGGGCGTTCTTCGCGAACTTATTAAAAAATTTGCGGTAAACAGACTATGTGTACCGATCAGCAGTAAGGTACATATTTCTTCTAATGCTAAAGTAGCAATATGGCCCGTTTTAAAAGAAAAACACCAGCAACCATTTTCTTGAGTCACCTTGTTACTTCACTCCACCTCCTTCGTTTTGTGCATGAAGCATTCCCGCCCCCGTCGACATTTGTTTTCGAGTTCCATATTTTCGGCCTGGCAGCAATCATAGGCACCGTACAAGGGTGGTCAGAGGTTATTCTGAGAATAGGTGATACGCTCATGAGCGACAGTCCTGGGTTTTACACTTAGATCAGTTTTAGGCAACGACGAGTGGATGTAGATAAGGCATTGCGGTTCGTCGTCTATATGTTTCGTTACACAAGTCTAATATATCAGCATAGCACTTATGAAAATGTAATAGTACTGATGTTTATGGTATTCACTTACAAGATTGATGACCTTAACCAGTATTACAACTTTAGCACTTATGTTTCTCGCACTCTTGATCTGAAAGTTTATCATCTTTCTCAACTGTTGCAGCATTAAACAAATTTGTTGTTGAGATAAACCTTATCATCTCGGTAGCTTGCAGATTTTCGGACCCACTACATTCTTTCATAAGCTGAGACGATCAAATAAGTTAATACCATATCTAGCGCCAATGGTTTTTATTAAATCTAGTTAGGAAAAAACTCATTCACAAGAAGTGTTTATGTGGGACAACGAAATTTGTTGTGTTTGGAATTGGTAAAAAAGAATAATGTATTATTATAATTACATATCAGCTTTATTTAAACATATTCCAAATGTTTTCAGCTAAGGCCAAAAGCATTGTGGCTTTATGGTGTCACAGCCGTTATAGCCATCACCATGTATGCTACAGCCTGTGGAATGGAAGCGGCCGAGGCCCTTCGTGTGGGACATCAGATCAAAGCTACTGTATTTATTTTATTAGCAGTTTTAGCTATAGGTAAGTATATGACAGTAGATAAGTATATGACAGTAGAAGATACTAGTTGTCAAACTTGGACTAAGATACTGTCTGTCAGAATACTAAAATGAATATTATCGGAGGAAGATCAAGGATGTTAAGGATACCATAGACATTTGCCAATATCACATTTCCATTTAAGAGAATATCGGATGTTTACCTTCACTACTACGCATAGAAAGTAGGCGAAGTATTATATTCAACCCAAAAAATTGTTTATCAAGATTTCACCGGAAATACCGGGTGTTTCAAAATGAATAAAGGGGTTTTAAGACCTTGTAGTATTGTCACATTTAACTTATAATTGTAAGTCATACATCAAATGAAAGAGAAACTTCTATAGTTTTGTTGGGCGCACTTGTACGCATGCGCACGCATTGTTCCATGTCTTCCATTACAAAGCGCTAGCAGCAAGCATGGCCAATAGTAAACATAATATTTTTCGTGTTTTGCAGTTTACAGGACTAGATCTGTAGTTGCTTTGCAACGTGTGTTCCACATTAAATTTCATTGTAATCCTCTCATTGATAATAACATCCATAGATGGTGCCATGAGTTTGAAGACACCCGTTGTATTGACGCAAACGTTCCTCTCCGTCGAAGACGTCGCCTTTAAGACCTATAAGATCTCGTGTTTGGTGTCCGGGCTAGCTCTAGCAAGAGGTCCTAATCTACAGGGTGTGCGTGAGTTGTGGTAGGAATGGAACCAAACGAAGAATTAACCAACATTTAACTTTATTGGCAAATTTCCAGATTTGTAGAGAACTGCCAACGATATTTAAATTGAATGTAACTTCAACTACAACGTTATAAGACTTTAACTTTGTAACCCTTTAGCAACCGCCGAATTATGTATACGCGCTAGCTTACGTACAACTCCCAAGTTGCACGTGCGTTATCTCGACTCGATTCAAGACGAGTGTGTGTTGCGTTGCATTTGTTTTGCGTGAGCAACACGAAGGAAGCGATTTCCATTGGCTAACTTTAGAGCACGTCATGGTAAGATAGGAATCAGCCCGCGGAATCACTATGGCTTCGTACAAACAACAATTGTAACCTTATCACTCATTTAAATCTGCCTAGGCTTCCATTCTTGAGACTTTAATCTATTCAGCTTTATTACGTCTTCCCCTTAACTATTGACTAGAATCTCCTTTTGTTTCTTTCTATTATCAAATATATATTGAAATTATAATTTCGGTTTCAGTATTCATAAAGCTCTAGATTGACAGAAAAATGTGTAGAACGAGCGAGTCTTTCACGCGTGGCCCCAGTTCGGTGAAGCACTGCAAATAGTGTTTCATACCTTTATGGGCTGCTAAGTATGGCTCTTACCTCAGTTGGAAGAAGGTGAATAACAACAAGATGATGCGCCGCCTCTCTGCTGTCACTCAGCGATTGGTTAAACTACGCTATTCCCAACAACTGGATTGGCCGAATGTCACAACTTCTTTCTCATGACCTCCACGTGCACCTGATCTGACGCCATGTGACTTTTACCTTGGGGGGGGGGGGGAGTTCATAAAGGACCATGTGTATGTGCAACTGACCCACTCGACTTAAGAAACAGGATTCAAACAATTGTTGCAACAATTTCTCCAGGCAAGTTTTGGGAAGAACTCGTCTATCGACTGGGTGTGTGCCGTGTAACAAATAACAGAACACTTCTAGCAAGAACTGTTTGAGCTGCTCTTTCATTTGATGTATGATTTATAATTGTAAGGTAAATGTAATAAATACTACAAAATCTTAAAACCCCTATATTAATTTTCAAACACTCCGCCTTTTATTCATCTGTACCTTGAAAATAACATGGAATGGCGATTCTGTGCAAACTGTATCCCTTCATTGTTTCTAAGTCCTAGTACGCAATTTTCATCGGATCCTTATTTGTGGATTTATGACGGACAAAGCAGAGAAAACGTGTTCTGCCCAGATGGATAGAAGAGATCATATGACCAGGTTTGTCAGGTCTACTGATTTTGCAGGAGATCCGCTTTTTTACAAATCTATTGATCTACTGCTAAAAACTCAGTGCACTTCAAAATCTCCTGCTTTTCATGTGTTTTCCTTCACATCATATAGTTTGCTCTTCCGAAAAAAGATTTCCAGGCAAGGCATTTCCCTCGTGTATAAAAACAAAATATTAATATAATCACCTGTATACATAAACAGTGTATCACATCTGTTGTTTCTGTATTGCGAACTATCCTTGACTGCTACATTAAACCTGAACATTTGAATTCCAGTGAAATAGATGAAGCTGAATACAGGGATCCAAAAGTATTTCTTCCTGTGGGAAACATGTTTTTGGTGCCAAAGTTCAAATATCTCTGACAAAATCATCCATGTAACTCTACAGCGCAAGAATATTGGAGAAAATACTTATTATTATTATTATTATTATTATTATTATTATTATTATTATTATTATTATTATTATTATTATTATTATTATTATTATTATTATTATTATTATTATTATTATTATTATTATTATTATTATTATTATTATTATTATTATTATTATTATTATTATTATTATTATTATTATTATTATTATTATTATTATTATTATTATTATTATTATTATTATTATTATTATTATTATTATTATTATTATTATTATTATTATTATTATTATTATTATTATTATTATTATTATTATTATTATTATTATTATTATTATTATTATTATTATTATTATTATTATTATTATTATTATTATTATTATTATTATTATTATTATTATTATTATTATTATTATTATTATTATTATTATTATTATTATTATTATTATTATTATTATTATTATTATTATTATTATTATTATTATTATTATTATTATTATTATTATTATTATTATTATTATTATTATTATTATTATTATTATTATTATTATTATTATTATTATTATTATTATTATTATTATTATTATTATTATTATTATTATTATTATTATTATTATTATTATTATTATTATTATTATTATTATTATTATTATTATTATTATTATTATTATTATTATTATTATTATTATTATTATTATTATTATTATTATTATTATTATTATTATTATTATTATTATTATTATTATTATTATTATTATTATTATTATTATTATTATTATTATTATTATTATTATTATTATTATTATTATTATTATTATTATTATTATTATTATTATTATTATTATTATTATTATTATTATTATTATTATTATTATTATTATTATTATTATTATTATTATTATTATTATTATTATTATTATTATTATTATTATTATTATTATTATTATTATTATTATTATTATTATTATTATTATTATTATTATTATTATTATTATTATTATTATTATTATTATTATTATTATTATTATTATTATTATTATTATTATTATTATTATTATTATTATTATTATTATTATTATTATTATTATTATTATTATTATTATTATTATTATTATTATTATTATTATTATTATTATTATTATTATTATTATTATTATTATTATTATTATTATTATTATTATTATTATTATTATTATTATTATTATTATTATTATTATTATTATTATTATTATTATTATTATTATTATTATTATTATTATTATTATTATTATTATTATTATTATTATTATTATTATTATTATTATTATTATTATTATTATTATTATTATTATTATTATTATTATTATTATTATTATTATTATTATTATTATTATTATTATTATTATTATTATTATTATTATTATTATTATTATTATTATTATTATTATTATTATTATTATTATTATTATTATTATTATTATTATTATTATTATTATTATTATTATTATTATTATTATTATTATTATTATTATTATTATTATTATTATTATTATTATTATTATTATTATTATTATTATTATTATTATTATTATTATTATTATTATTATTATTATTATTATTATTATTATTATTATTATTATTATTATTATTATTATTATTATTATTATTATTATTATTATTATTATTATTATTATTATTATTATTATTATTATTATTATTATTATTATTATTATTATTATTATTATTATTATTATTATTATTATTATTATTATTATTATTATTATTATTATTATTATTATTATTATTATTATTATTATTATTATTATTATTATTATTATTATTATTATTATTATTATTATTATTATTATTATTATTATTATAGGCCAGGCACACTAGGCGCAAGTAATTCATAAGGAAATTCCTCGTCTCTTGCCCCTACACCCTCTCGTTCATCCGAAAACATTTGGAGCCGGCTGTACTTAACCAGCAGTTCAAAGCTACTGTCTACAAGGCAGTTGGACTGTAAGCAATGCCAGTGTTGCTACAACATTATATCGTGTGGTTTCTCGAGTCTCAAAAACAATTCATTACTGACATTGAAAGTATGATTATAATTGCTTGGTGTGATGCGATAATGTAATGTATCAGTGATGCTCTTACGCGTAATATTTATTGTACTGGGAAAGAAGGAATAAGTCACTTTTGAAACAGGGTGTAAAACGTCAGAGCGAGAGGAAAAAACAACATCGCGTTATCTCAGGTTCGCTTGTGCCAACCACAAATTCATAGCTAAACTCCTGAGACAAATACAGTACAGTAAATTCAAGGGAATGTTGCATTCTTCTGAATTTACATGAAAATCGTTGTGCACTTTACGGCAAAACAATTAGGGGACGTGTTACTTGCTGTAAGGCACCAAAATAAAATGACAGAATAGAAAAATTAAATGTTGAAACCTATAATAATTTTGAGGAAGGAAATAATACTGTCCCTTATTTTCGAGCTATGCATTGTGTACATTTCTAACCATAAAGTTATCAAATCATTAAACATGTTGACTTTACTAAATGGGACCCAAATGTACAGCGATGGATATTTCTTGTGACTAGACTGAGAGAGGGTATATAAAGGGCGCCTTAACCTACGAAACAAACAAATTTGGAAGCTTCTCTAAGTATACTACAGTTCAGATCGAAGGAACTGATAGTGATCACGAGTAATATTATCTTGAACCGAAAAGTACAGAGACCAAAGTTATGATCTCAGTTTTTGGTGATTACTGTACCAGGTGAGTTAGCCGCCCCTTATTTTTTAGAAGCTAGGCCACCCGTCAAAGGCCCCTGCGCTTTAAGTCCAGTTGTGCCCTTACTAAGACGTATTGCTTGACGTTCTTAGATAGACGAATGGCTCGTTTACTGAGAGCAAATTCCGGGTTTTCAGCCGATTTACAGACATTTTATCACAGTGTACATAGTACATAGCAATAAAATTCAGTAAACGCCTCTGACAAAATGGACCTCTCATTTGGTTTGGTTTGGTTTAAGGGCGCTCAACCTCGAGGTCATCAGCGCCCTTAAAAGATTCATGGCAATAGCCAGATATAAATTTTACTCAAAAACAAAAATACTAGTAACAAGAAAAATATACACAAAAGGTAAAAAACAGTTGCAATAGCCAGATATGAAAAAAAAAGTGATAAATATGTCCAAAAGAATAAACAGATAACTAAAATTGTAAATCCTCAAATTTATATTGCACTCCGCTAAAAAAAATTAAAAAACTCTATCAACCGCTGTTTGGTCGTCCGCTAGGACCTCTGCAAGTCTGGCAGGAAGCTGCAGATGGACCTCTCATATGGTACACTAACATCAGCTACAAAGGAAATGGCAGATTCTTGTATTTAGAGCCGGGGTTGGTTGCAAAAAAAAACTATATATATATATATATATAACCGCACCAACTGTATGGATCCATGGTGGATAAGGCGTGCTTGTTATTATATATATATGGGTGCGTCGTTGAGTCTTTGAGCTTTCGAATCTTTCTTATCTCGGGTCGTGGCACAGGCTGAAATGAATTGTGAACTCGGGGTTAAATTTTTGTGAATTATTGTATTAGCACCTTTTTGCTCACAGTATTTAACTCGTACCACAACAGTAAGCAATTTATTTCAGTGGATCGGCTTTCTTAGATCACCGAGAACTAATACTGAAAATTTAGCGATATTTCGCTAAACGCGATTTCCATCACTATGCATTTCGTCGATCTTATATTCTTTCATTTAATTGTACACTTCGTGTTGACTAACGCGCTAAAGTTAATCAATATTTCATTTTCCTGTAATTAACAATCTTTAATCACTTAATCACTTTACTTTCACTGTTTTATGACGCGCACACAGAAGAATGCATCCATATTGCACCGACGCTATGGGCGAAGAGGATAACTGATCTTGTTGCACCTTTTTGAGTTATGCGCATGTTTCCATCCACATATGTGCGCAATTTTTATAATCCTGAAAATGCTAAGAAAGCTATTTTAATCTAACCTTTTAATATGTTTGGCATTAAATATTTAAAATAACCTTAATTTTCTACACACAACCGAAATATAAAAGCTAACAATTACAACATCGATAAACAGGCAATATTCTGCACAATTGAAGAATGATGTAACACAAAGTTAATTACAAATATGAAATAAATCAAATTCACAACGTATTTAATTTAACTTGGGGGGTAACTTATATATATACTGTTTCACAGTCAAGACGCACATATTATAAATAATGGTTTATTTAATTTTGACGTAAACTACGTCTCCTACATCTCAAATAACAAGCGTAATAGCGTTTGCCATTTAAGTAATAACATTTAAACCCTCGGCAAACTGTCTTAAAAGGCTAAATTATGCACAAAAAGTCGCTAGGTGACTATGTCATGGCACCTGGCATACAAATTCTACGGTTGAACTCGGAATATGCTTTCAGTCAAGCCTCCAAACAGCTGAATAGAACTGTGCGCTTGCGCCAGTGACGCGGATTCGCGCATTGGCATCGTACAATTGTTTTGTGCTCATCAAAATTTGGAAACTGAATTTACCATAATCTAATTTTAAAGTTACTGAGGTATTAGGACATACTTATTGTTTTTGGTTGTTTGCATTTTGCAATAGAATAAGTGTAATGACTTCTGCCCCACGGGACTGGCATGATGCAGTGTGTTGGCCGGAGGCGTGTGCGTTTTTCCATAGGTATACTGCACATGGGCTTTACTGTTATCACTCGCGCATGTAAACCACTGCAGATAGGTACAGCCTGACCATGAAAACCGCCTCACTGCAGGCAACCTGCAAGCATCATATGAACAATAAAGAACACTAACACTCCATGTCTGCAGTTCACTACGAGAAGAAGCAAAGCAATCGCGTTATGCTACACCTTGATCTTGCGTCTGTATACACTTGCAAGACAATGCTTCACTAGTTTGCAGAGTACTACGTTACGTTGTTTTTGACTCTTGCTTCTAGCGGCAGTTGTTTGCACATTTGATGGCCGTGCTGTCCTTCTGACGTCAGTCATACTCTGCGTGCAGCTAACCTGTATCGCATGCGAGCGCACATCCCTCCGGCCTTTAATTATTATGAATGTTGACTCCCTTCATTCTCCAGGCGTATGCTGTGACACGATGTTTTGTGTCAGTCATTCAAGATGTATTCGACAGACGAGTGTATTGATATGCTTTTGATCTACCGAGAAGCATGAGCCAATGCACAAGCAGCTCAGCAGGTATACCGGGAGAAATATTCTGATAGACAACAACATTACCATAAAATGGAAATAAAACAATTATGAATTAAAATAAAAGCCTGAAACGTAATAATTGTTCAAGCAAAGTTACTTGTGGATGTTACACGGTAAAAAAAATTAGTACATGCAGGGGATTCGGAACACTTGTACACATGCCCATTACTCACGAACTGTGCGCCCATTCCAGCTGAGCTACCTAGTAACTCAAGTGCATTCAGTTTGATATGTAGTATTCGCTGGTCCCAGTATACATTTGCAATGATGCAAACGTCGGCTGTTGGATGTGTAGAATTATTACGATTATATTAAAAGACGATGTTCTAACAACTAAATTAGTCTAAAATGAGAACAAATTAGAAACTAAATGCTTCACTTATCTTAGTAATATTGCAAGATCTTCTACAGCTGACTAGTTTCAAGTTGTATCCAACTTATTTTCAAAGCTTTACCATAGTTACCGATGCGCAACTTAAAAATTTATCTGTCGCCAACCTCTGAAAACAAAACCCTATAAATACAATCTATTGGTGGTATTTAAAAATTCATAACGCGGTTCTTGTTTTTCTAAAATGAATACCTTTTCCCAAACCATGAAATCTATAGGTCCATTGAAGTGTTTTAATAATTTAACCTCTGGATTAATTTCATGATTAAATCACAAAAAATGATCAACAACAACTGATTTATCAATTTGTTTATATTTAATATTACTAAAATGCTCTTTTATTCTGGTTTGTAAACGACGTTTGTACCAATATAAATCGTATCACAATCCAAAGAGCTAAATTGTTAAAACGCCAGATTGTTTATAATTTGGAATTTTATCCTTTTTAGAAAAGTTTAGTAAATTTTGTATGTTAAATTTATTTTGAGGGACCAAATATATTCCATATTCTTTAAAACTTTTTGTAAATTTGGTAAGTAAACTTTTTTAAAAATACAATAATCTTTTATTTTTTTGAGGGTAGAAACCTCTTTAACAGCCTTTTGATACTTAACTTTTGTACCTTTTTATGCATAAAATCGGTATTAAAACCATTAATTAACGCAGTGCTAATAATCTGTTTATATTCTGTGTTAAATTCTTTCTTATTAAGGGGTATATTTATTAACCTAATAATTAAATTATTGAAAACAGCAAATTTGTGTGAAGGATTACAATTTTTATCTTTCTATGTAATTATCAGTATGATAATTGTGGAATATCTTGTAATATTACTAAAATAAGTGAAATTTTTAGTGTGTAATTTGTTCTTATTTTAGATACTGTTGCTTCACTGTTAATAGCTTCAATTTTTCTTAATCTAAATTAGTACTAATTTCGTCGAGTGTGTAACCAAAGACATCCGAGTTAAATACTTGGGTAGAACCTAGCATGTGATCGCGCTGTAGCCGAATGGTTAAACCATTAGCTTTTCGCCAAAGCGGCTTGGGTTCGATTCCAACAACCGTATGTGAAATTCGTGGTGAACAAAGTGGCGCTGGGGCGAGTTTCCTCCGGGTTCTCTGGTTTCCCCCGCCATCTCATTTCATTGGTGTTCCATCTTCATTCCATGTATCATCAGTGTCACCGTCTGCGGTGCCGTAGTAGTAAAAGTGGGTGTTAAACACTACGAAAAAATAGAACCTAGCATAGAGGCTGGTGTTTTCATGTTAGAGTTTAAAATGTGGATTGTATAAAACTGGAAAATAAGGGGCAGCTGACTCACCTGGCATATGAATTTCTCTTTAAATTTGTTAATTCGTTGTATTTGTTATTATGTTTCTCTCTTCCTGACAATGCTATAGGTAATCCTACCATTTATTGCGTCATTTATGTACTTTACCAAAACTACCGAACCGTAGTTTTGGTAGAGTACAACTCTACTTGTGACCAATTCAAAATGTTACGAAACGTTTCAAATTGACAAGCACCACATGGCAAATTTTACTAAAAGAAATAATGAGTAAGATTAGTAAATAAAATAATTGAGAACATGTGAAATAGCTTGAAAGAATCCAAAGAGGAAAAGGTATACATTTAAACTACAAATACAGGGTTATTCAAAAACGGTGACGATTTTGTTTTCTAATGTTTCAGTTTACATGTATAGTTTGGAATGAATCACTGATAATTCCAAAGCGAAACATTCCAAGTTTGATATACCTGCGCAGCTCGTACGCAGTGCCTTCGGTGACGTCCAGTTTTGTTTACATTCGCAACAAGATCACTGCATGGTCTTTGCACCTCACGTGTGAGATCGAGATTTGCTACTCTCGCTACCAACTTTGATGCCAAACACTGAATAACGGTCAATAATATGCTGCTACAGAATGGAGGCACTTTAATGTTTGCCGTGTATTGGGCATTATGAGCAGGAGACTGTGACGTGAGTGACAGTCTGGCATTACTTTTCCTCAATAAAATAAAATATTGGATCATAGAATCGGTTCATTATTTTTGAAGGACCCTGTATACTTCAATATGTTAACAACCTTTTTTCTGACGCTGCATTTTCATTTCCAGTGATAGAAGTCTACTTCATGATAATGAGTCATGGTTTCTACAACTATCGAATGTTCGTACACGCATAAGAAGAACATGGTGAGCCTTCTATGAAGCCCTAGCACAACAACCTTTCATGGCGAAATACTTTACCTAAATTTTCAAGAGAACTTAGAAATTCATATTTTTCTAACCTGGTTAATATCAAAATATTAAAATTAGTTAAATGTTAAAAATGATTTAATTTATAATTATTTATATTATATATTTATATTATATATTTATATTATATTTTTATATTATATTTTTATATTATATATTTATATTATATATTTATATTATATTTTTATATTATATATTTATATTATATTTTTTATAAATTAATTGTTAATGCTATCCGCATAAGTTACCCATGATTTTTCAAAATTTTTGTGTACTGTATTAAATAAATATTAATTCTAAAGATTCTAACAAGTATCTTAGAGACTATAAGTTTCACTTAGCTTAATATCTACTGAAAATTCTTGAAACCAAATGCAAACAACGTAGCTTCATATTATATTAAATAATTATGTCCTCAGTGCAAATCTTGTTTATAGCGGTCTCCATCTTAACAACCTAAATCGCCTAAATTTGTGTTACCAACCTATGAAAACAAGACAAACATACAAACGGAATCAGTTGATGGTATTTCAAAATTCATTACGCGATCCTTATTTTTCAAAATGAATTGAGAACTTTGCCAAAAGAATTTCATTTATGAAGTTATAGTGTAAAAACCAATTAGAATGTTGGAAACCCACCTAACAGCATTTCAAAATCATCTAGTCTTCCAATGGACAGCAGCTCACTGTGGACTGAGTGGTAATGACAAAGCTGATTTTCTTGCAAAAAAGGGTACCAGCAGCGTTAATCTACCACTTTATGCAGCTATAAGATGAGTCAACTCTGAATTAAAAAATATTATTGTAAAATATTACCATAGAAAATCTAAAGATAAAAGATGGGAACTACCGAACATTCATACAGTAATTCCTGAGTATCCTCAATAAACGGCAGTTGCAACCTTCAGGTAGATTACATGACATTATTGTCTGGCAAAACATTTAGACAGAATTGGGTTATATTCTTCACCACTCTGTCCTCTATGTGATCTGCAAGAGGAAATGGACCAAGACCACCTTCAAATATGCCCGGCCACTTCTAATGCCCCATCCATCAATGAAAAATATTGGAGAGCAAGAGGATTAATGACTTCATTGTCAGAAATCCAGCATTAACAAACAACATGTTCCTTGTGGAAGAATAAACAATTTCAAACCCTTTTGGAACCCCCCAGTTAGAAGAACTGAAAAAGAAAAGGGATATAGCTAGAAATACAGCTGAACAAACAAAAACTTATTAGATACACAAATATGGTGAAAGAAATATCCCTCACTAAAAAAAAAAAAAAAAAAAAAAAGAAATTAATACAGCTAAAAAGAGTCACATTAATAATTTCTTAGAAAAAATGAATTTTAGGACAGATGGTAATAAAGCACATAAGTTCATAAAAATGTAAAGCACAGGAAAGGAAATAACAGCACACATATCATACACAATAATACACTATTAACAAATGATGCAGTCTTAGCCGAAACATTCAAGAAATATTATGCTAATTCACATAAAGTAACAAGAAATAATAAAAAGGAATGTAAACAATTTAAGAAAGATTTGAAACAAAAAAGAGAATGTGACCCTAACACTCAAAACAACATCTTTTTTTCAAAATTTTGATATGCAAGAACTGAACATTGCAATTAATAATCTAAGAAACAAAAAGTCTCTTGGACCACATCACATATACAAGGTTCATAAAAAACCTTGGAAAAACAGCAAAACCACAACTACTAAAACTCTACAATCTATCCTGGAACACCACTGTACCTGCTGAATGGCAAAAAGCAATAATTGTCCCACTCTTGAAGAAAGATAAAACAGCATCAAAAATAAAAAAAATTATTGACCAATTTCTCTTACCAGCATAATAGCAAAAGTGATGGAAAGCATGGTGTCAAATAAGCTAAATAGGTTCCTAGAATCACAAAATTTAATTTCTTCATGTCAAGCTGGATTCAGAGAGCTCCACTCTACAAATGAGCAAGTCTTTCTTCTCAGTCAAGAAATAAAAGACTCTTTCAATAGAAAAGAAGACGATGTATCAGTTTGTATTGATTTCCAATGTGCACGTGATTCTATATGCAGAACAAAACTACTAAAGAAAGTTAAAAAAAAAAAAAAAGGATACAAGGTCCAATGTTTTCATAGCTATGTCATTTTCTAACTCAACGCTTTATTGCTACCAGATGTGGAAGAAATATATCTAAATATAAACAAGTACACCGTGGCTTACCACAAGGCGCAGTGCTCAGCACTACACTTTTCAATATATTTATTAATGATCTGCCACAACTAATACAAGAATCAAGTGTGAAGTGTGCACTATTTGCTGACGACTTAGTAATGTGGACCAAAGAAAAAAAAAAACAAACAAAAAAAAAAAAAAAAGCAACAAAAGTAAAGAACTAGAACAAAAATGCAACAATGCTTAACCAACCTACAAAAGTGGATCAAAGAAAATTTAATTACTGTTAATATAACAAAATTAAACTACCAAATCTTTTCAATAAGGATAAAACCATTAAAAATAAAAATAAATTTTGAGGACCAACAATTACCAGATACAAAGGAAGCAAAGTATTTGGGAGCTATATTTGATACCAAATTCACATGAACCAAACAAATAGAAAATGTAATACAAAGAGTGACAACGAGGTCATTTGGGCCTACAAAGAGCAGAAAGGTGCCTTTCAGTGTTAAAATGTCTAACAGGAATGAAGTGGGGATGTTTCAGAGCAACTCTTAACACGACATACAATGTAACTGTAAAGCCATTATTTACTTACTGCAGCGAAGTTCTTGTAAGAGCAAATAGAATTAAAAAAAAAAAAAAATAATAAAAAAATTCAAATCTTTCAAAACCAAAGTCTGAGACTAATTACAGGTGCTATCAGAACCACACCAATACCAGCTATGTAAATACTAACCAACCAATACCCCATTGAATATGAAATAGAAAAAATCTGATGTGTTGCACTCACATGACTTTCTCTACTCTTGTACTAACCATTACAAACTCTTATTCCTATGTGTTCTTCGTGTTAGGACAAACATTTGTACATAATTATCTTATTGCTTATTTCTTTGTAGGTGCAAGGGGAATATTAGAATACAGTAAGCTTTGTGCGATAGTCAAATCTTTTAAACCTTTGAGATTCCGTTCTCTTTGCACACATAAAAAATTGAACAACGATGTTCCATTTCACGAAAGTTATGTTTTCCGAAACTCACACACATAATAAGGAATATCTCCAAAATGGTTTAACCTACAAGAAAATTTATTCAGACATAAATTGTGTATTTTAGCAAGATCTACATTTTTGTATAGTATGATTTGGTCTATCTCTAAGGGTTTACCAGTTATACAAAAGTCATCCAGAGTAAATGCGACTACAGGGGCTATAGCCAGAAAATTCAAGATATGCATTCATTTGCCATAAAAATATCTCAAACATATGACATTTTAATCAAAATCATTTGAGCCATTTTCAAAAAATCAAAATTTACGAAAAATTTTCCACGTAAAGGGTAGTTTAGGGTGGGGCTATTTTCTTCAAAATCTTTGTGTCGCATCCTTGAAACACATTAATTCCAACTTTGGTTTTTAACCTACTTTTAGTTTTTGAGTTATGCTGTCCACAGACTGACTGACACACACACTGACACACAGACTGGCACACACACACACGCATGCACACACGCACGCACACACACAGACCTTTTTCTACAAATGCTTTTTTTTGTATTCAGGAGGTCTCAAAACATATGTCTGGTGAAAACTTGAAATTGACTTTTTGGGTGGAATACAATACTTCCCTTACTTACCAGTAGAGAAAGTAAAAATAGCTCTTATTCAACACGAAAAGTTGATCAGACTCCCATTCAATACATGGGCAAGAGAAATTTTACACATACACTAAAGACTAAGGAGAGCTTTCTTTCCAAAATTCAAGACATCAAGAAGAATGTAGACCTTCCTAATTCAGAGAAAAACTTCATATATAAAGTCAATCCGACACAAACATTAAACACTACATATTATTTATACGTGACAGAAAAATTAAGAAAAATGATACTCCAACTAGTGTTTTAAAATTATTGGCATTAGACACAATCCATTCTGGATCCTGGAACATGAATGGCTGCATATTTATACTGATGGATCATTGATATCAAACCAAGATGGAGCAGGGGCTGGTGTCTGATTGACTTGAAAATTTGCACACACGTCAATCATTGATGACAATACTGTAATATCTTGAATTTGTCCTAATGTGCTGACTAGGATCTTCAGGATAAAAAATGACTAAGCTAAATTTATCAGTGCAAAGGAATGTTTCGACGTAATTTTCACCAACTTAGAGTCGTCTGATTGACTTGAAAATTTGCACATATGTTGAGAATCAATGTCAATACAATAATATCATGACTTTGTCCTAATGTCCTGACCAGGATCGTCAGGATAAAGAATGACTAAGCTAAATTTATAGAAAATGGTGCAGTTATGACATCTTAAATGTCACTAAGGTACATTTCTACATGCACCCTGAAATTAATTGATTTATTTAAAGATATACATATTTATATATTGGATGACGTAGATGTCCAGAGGGAGGATCTGAAAGGAACACGAGACCCCTGGGAAATATCATGGACTGGAGTTTATACAGGGCCAAAATACCCAGAACATCTGGTAGTTTAGAACTCGACACATGTTACACTAGACAAAGGAATTAAAGCGCTTGAAAATTTTGAAAGACGGTGGTGCCCGGGGAGACGACCTGAGAGGGACACGAGATTTCGGGGGAAGGATTGTGGATCCAAGTTTAACCAGGGCCAGGAAGTCCACAACAGCTGATAGTGCAGTTAAAACAGTAATTGTAATCTAATACTGTTCCAAAAGAAAGGTGATTTGAAAATTTTCAAAAAATACTTGAAAGAAACTTTGAACTCAGAAATTTTTAAAAGATTTCAAATTAAAACTTTTGAAAAAGATTGAATAGAAAAACTTGAGACTAAAAAGTTAAAAATAAATTATAGTTTTAAAAAACTAACAAAAACAGGCTTTTATAACAAACTGAACTAAAAAGTAGAAAATAATTTTTAAGTATGAAGAATTTGTTCTATAAGGTCCAGAAATTTATTATATTTCAAAATGTTGTAATAAGTTTAGAATAAAAACTAATTTATATTAACAAAATAATAAATTTTACTGTAAAAAAGCGTGGAGTGCTTTTCACGTTACTTTTATCATAGCTTTAATAAATAGCTAGCAAGATAACTATTTAGACCACTGGATACCTGACACCTCACGCTTTTTACAATAACGGGAGATTGATGCCTTTACTTTTTCTGAAAATGCTCCAGTGGTAACATATTTAGAATCCCTCTCTCTCACACACACACACACACACACAATACAATACACACACACAAAATACTTTAATATTTACAGGAAGACACATTTTAGTTAATATATATATATATTGTATATGTTGAACAATATAACCAATGCTGTATTCTGATTTAAATAAATACTAATTTATGAAGTTACAAACTAACTTAAATTGTAAAAGAAACATGATAGTTTTTGTACAACTTTTCTATTCGTACATTAGAAATAATTCATAGTTTAATAACAAAGACAGAGTTAGGTTCCCCGTTGCCTTTGATAACTGCCCCACACCTTTTCTTCTCTGCTTTTGCAGATTCGTTTCTTCAAAATTTGCCACAAATGCTCGATAGGATTCAAGTCTTGACTCTGAGAAGGTGTTTGTAGCAGTTTGGATACATTCCATACCAACCAATTCATTTTTAGTCCCGCCTTGTGTTTACTATCATCTTACTGAAACGTATAACCAGGTGTCATGCCCATTTTCTCTGCACTCTGCTTTATGTTGTGATTTGATTTTGTTGTTTAACGATGCTGTCAATTGCCAGGATCACATCAGGCATCGCCGGTGTGCCGCAATTTTGTCCCGCAGGAGTTCTTTTACATGCCAGTAAATCTACTGACATGGAGCTGTCAGCCCTTAAAAACTATTAGTATGAGCCAGATTTGAACCCGCAACCTTGGGATCAGTGGACCAGCGTCTAACCAACTGAACCAACTTTACGTTGTTCTTTAGAGTGTCGAAGTACACATGCTTGTTCATAATGCGATCACTAGGGCTCGGAAGTTCATGCCCTAAAAAACACTGAAATATGCATGCAAATATGCTCTTAAAAGCTTCAAAATATTAATCTAGCACTCTAAGTTGGTTTTATTTTCGACATTTGAAGAGCTTTTTAATATTTTATACGCCTAATTTAATTTGGAGGGAACCAGTTCACAACACTGTTACGTTTGAAGACCACGCAGAAGCAAGCGTTGCTATAATCGTGCTGCTCAAAACATTGACCTGCACTTTATCTTTATTAATATAAACCTCTCAGATAACGCACGGATTATTCTCTACGCACAAACATATAATGAAAGGATGGAAACAAGGGATTCACTACATAACAATATGACTCAGCATTGCTTCTCGGCACCTGGCGAGTTACATCGTCATATGCAACACTACCAATATGAAAAATATTATCCAGGTGGAAAAAAAACCATAAAAATCATTAAAATATGCTATATAGAGGCTATAGTATTGAAATAATATGCATTTATCAAAATCAAGAAAATATGCAGTTATATGCACCATAAAATCACGTCCAAATAACTTAAAATTCCATAATTCGTGCACATAATGTAAAAGCATATAATTATTCGTAGAATCTTGTTCCTTAAATTTGTTCACTATGTACTGAATGGTGCAGTGGGATTTATTACATAACTGTTTGTCCTACTTTTCTGAGTGAAGTCCCTCTAAGTGCCAGGCTTATGACGACCTGCTTACAGTCAGAACTAAGCTCTTTTTCCTTGCCCATTTTTCTACTGACAGAACATAAGTATACAACTGCGACCAAAATTAGGGCTATTTTTTAACATTTGTTACTTTATACAAGAGTACTGACTTTGAAATGTATTTTCCATTGGAATACAATTGAATTAGGTTCATCAGCACTTATACATGGCTCACAGAGAAAACAAAAGTTTTTAAACTAATATAGCATTGCAAAGCTGTACAAACATGAATGTTATATACTGTACATCTAGACGCTTAGAAGCTAATTGAAACCAAATGGAAACAACAATATTAAGTAGAACTAGAGGAATATAATATATTACATATGTTTGTATATGATGATTTATGATTTATGTGATGCATTTGTGAGAATAAAGATCTCTATGATTAAATAGGAGGGTGATTCAAATATAAACGGTACTTTTGCCAGAATACTATGCAAGAAGATCCTAGTGGGATGGTGGAGTGGAGTGTTAAAGGTCAGTCTGTTAGGGAGGAGACACCAGCTTGGTTAGCTGCTTTGCTAGGTTCTGGCGTCAGTGCAGCCATGAGTGAACAACAGGTTCCTTCGTGTGTTGCGCAACACATTATTATAAAGTTTCTAAGCAACAAAGCGGTTAAACTCTCAGAGATTTTAACTCGTTTGAAGCCACAGTTTGGGGACACTATACTATCCCAAAATAAAATGTTTGCTTGGGCCAGACAACTCTAAGGCTGCCGAGGAATACTGGAAAAGGTTGGTCGTGCTCGACGCCCAAGGTCAAGTGTTAGAGATGACATCTGTTCACGAGCTTATTGAAGGTAATCGCACCTGCACTGCTGAAGAACTTGCATCAGAAGTGGGCGTCAGCATTGGGAGTGCTTATATCATTATCAGTGGACATCTTGGATTTAGAAAAATTAGTGCTGGATGGGGTCTAAAATTCTTAATCCAGCAGCAAAGATAGGTCAGGTGAAGATCTATGAGAGGCTTCTGAAGTGATTCCGGCAAGAAGGGGGGGGCATTTTTTGAAGTGCATTGTTGCATGTGATGAGACATGGTCCATTATTACACTCCGGAATCCAAACTGGCGAGCAAGGAATTGCGAAGAAAGGATGAAGCCAAAACCTGCCTCTCAGCCGGAAAAGTTCTCACAACTCTGTTTTTTGATTACAGTGGAGTTTTACCTGTTGATTTTCTTCACGACTGACATAAGGTGAAGGTGGCTTACTATTGCCACTTGTTAAGTTCAAAAGTCGCCTACCGAAACAAAAGACGTATGCACATCAAAGATGTCATCCTTCTCTAAGACAACGCTAAGCCGAACACAGCAAATTTGACAAGGGTCACATTGGAGGACATGCAGTGGAAAATCCTTGATCACCCTCCTTACAGTCCAGACTTTCCCCACCCCGGACTTTTCTGTTTGCGCCCATGAAAGAATCGCTTGGAAGGAAAAGATTCCCAAACAAGGGAGCACGTGAGCAATTAGTTGATGACACCTACTCAAACTTTTGTTGAACAGGGAGTATTCAAGCTTCCAAATCGTTGACAAAAGTATGTAGAATGTGAAGGAAGTTATGTAGAGAAATAGTGAAGGTTTTACATGTGAATAGGTTTAAGCAATAAATATTTACAAATCTGATGTGTTGCACTCACATGACTTTCTCTACTCTTGTACTATTCTTACAAACTTATTTCTATATTTTATTTTAATTTATTTTAATTTAATTTAAAAGGTGAGTTAATTAATAACACTGAACAACACTTACAACATATTTTTCCGGGACGCGTTTCGAAGGTAACTTTCCTCCATTATCAACCGGACAATAACTGGGTTTCCATGGTGCTTGATGGTGCAGATGGTGATGCTTCTTCTGGTGTTTCTTCTGGTGGCGGTTCGATGAACTTACTGAAAATGTCTCTCAGAGGAATGTCGAAATTAAATACTCGGTTTCTATTTTTTAAAATAAAGATTTGTTCCCATGTGGACAGTTCTTGTTTTCCGGTTATGTGTTTAAGAAGTTTCGGTTCTAGCTTTATGTCATGATTTTTTGTCCAAAAGTGAAATGCAACCGCTGATTTTTCTAATTGTTTACTCTTAATGTTTCTAACGTGTTCCTTGGATCTAATTTCTAAATTTCTTTTGGATTTTCCTATGTATATTTAAATTTATCAAAGGCCCATGGATGATATGTGAATTTTTTGAATATCATTTTTGTTTTTGCTGCTGTGAGAGTTGTAGTTTCTTTTAATAATTTTTTCTTTTCTGCTTGTTTTACCTTTTTATCTACTAATTCTTTGGGAAAGCCGTTTTTTTGTGCTATTTCAATTATTTTGTAATATTCTGTTTTATATTCTTCTGCTGAAAGAGGGATGTTCACCAATCTATGTGTTAAACTATTGAAAATTGCTTGTTTGTGGCTTCTTGGATTGTAACTGTTAGCTTTTATGTAGTTGTCTGTCTGCGTTAGTTTTCTGTGAATACCGAAATTTATTCTATCCTTGTTTTTGATTAATTTTAGATCTAAAAATGGTAATTTATTATCTTCTTCTACTTCCACTGTGAAATTTATACTTTTGTCCTGTATGTTCAGAAGTTTTAATGCGTCACTGATGTGTCTTTTTGGAACTATTGCAAATATATCATCCACATATCGCTGCCAGAGTTTGAACATCCACAGGAAACCTTTTGTGATCCTTATTTCCAATGAACTCATGTAAATACCTGCTAAGAATGGCGAGAGAGGGTTGCCCATTGCTAAACCTGAAGTTTGACGGAAATACTTTGTTTGGAACTGGAAGAAATTTTGTTCTGTGCATAATTTGGTGAGTTCTAAGTATTCTGCAATTTCTGACGATGACATTCCAAGTGATTTGAGCCAATTTTTGATCAGTGATGGGAGCTTTTCTATTGGTATACTGGGAAATAGTGACTCTACGTCAAAGGAGACAAGGGTGTCCTCTTGACTTAAATTAAATTAATTACAACAACACTGTTTTCAAACTTCTATGAAAGAAAGATTATTTCTATATCTTCATGTTAAGATAAACATTTGTAAAAATTGTCTTACTGCTTATTCCCTTGTAGGTGCAAGGGGAATATTAGAATACAGTAGGCTTTGAGCGATAGTCAAATCTTTTAAAGCTTTCAGATTCTGTTCTCTTTGCACACTTAACATATAAAAAATGAACAACGATGTTCCATTTTACGAAAGTTTTAAGTTTTCTGAAACATACACACCTAACATGGAATATCTCCGAAATGGTTCACCCTACAAGAAAATTTATTAGGACATAAATTATGTATTTTAGCAAGATCCACATTTTTTGCACAGTATGATTTGGTCTATCTCTAACGGTTTACCAGGTATGCAAAAGTCGTCCAGAGTAAATACGACTACAGGGTTTATAGGCAGAAAATTCAAAATATGCATTTCATTTGTCATACAAATATTTCAAACATATGCCATTTTAATCAAAATTGCTAGAGCTATTTTCAAGAAAATCAAAATTTTCGAAAAATTTTCGTGTTGTGTCAAAATCTTCGTGTCGCATCCTTGAAAGACATTAAACTTAAATACCAAACTTGGTAATTATTATTTATTTATGCCAACAAACTTACTGTTGGTGTTTTTAAACACACAAGCCGTGTGTGGGCAAAGTTTAAGAGGTAGAACTGGAACTTAAAAATTCAACTGGCTTGAGAATTTAATGTCGTTCTGGCAGTTTGTCACAATAGCTCAGTGGTAGAGCGTCCGCCCGGCAAGCGGAAGGTCTGTGGTTCAAATCCCAGTTGTACCTCTTAAACCAAACTTGGTTTTTAACTGACTTTTCGTTTTTGAGTTATGCTATCCACGGACTGACACAGACTCATAGACACACACACATACATGGACCTTTTTCTAAAAATGCTTTTTTTTTTATTCAGGGAGTCTCAAAACATATATTTCCGGTGAAATCTCGACATCGAATTTTTGGGTGGAATACAATACTTCTATTTACCAGTAGAGAAAGTAAAAATTAGTACAGTTTATATTTAAATGACCTTAATAAATCACTCTTTTGTTGTGATTGACTAATCATGTTTACATGTGAACATGCGGTGTGAAGGTTTTTTTGAAGGAGCACTGTTTTTACACAGTAGAAGAGTATTTGAAATTTAACAAATACCCTTATGTATAATTGACTTACATTTCTTCCTTTAGTATCTTGTATACATTTAATAATATATTGAAGTGCTTATATTGATAACAGTGTTGTTGTTGTTTGCTAATGCTGGATTTCTGACAATGAAGTCATTAATCCTCTTGCTCTCCAATATTTTTCACTGATGATATTGAAGAGAGCAATAGCAGTAATAGTAACTGCTTTTTAGAGAGC
This sequence comes from Tenodera sinensis, assembly GCA_030765045.1. NCBI lineage: Eukaryota > Metazoa > Arthropoda > Insecta > Mantodea > Mantidae > Tenodera > Tenodera sinensis. The sequence continues at coordinate 291,166,982 of CM060962.1, read as the reverse complement.
ACCACAGTTTTATGTTTTGGCGGTTGATAACAGTGTGCAAGTATTTATTGTAAATAAGTTTATATAATATAATTACTTTTGATGTATCCTATATCAGTGTACCATGTACAGTATCTGATTTTAAAGGACTAATAAAAAAAATTACAAACTAGAAATAAATATATTTATGAGATGGTTTGCATACATACACATGACAATACATATTTAGCGACAACATTGTGCTGTATTTTTGTCTATATTCCTGTTGTAAGTGCTATTTTAAGTGGCCTGAGCAAAAGAATGAAATATTTTTACCTGGGAACATTTAATAGGAATCATTCATCCATGCAGAAAAATAAAGCATGGGTGCTTTCAAGTTCCAGAACTTCAGTTGTATGTGTTGTAGGATGATAACACTATCTTTTGTAAAGACAATTCACTGTCTAGCACAATTTGTTATTGATTGACTTTCTTTGTATCATACTTATTTGCAAATTTTTATCAATAAATGCTAAATATACCTGCATGGGTAATTATTAAAACACCACTGCTTTTTCAGTCACATGTGTTACTTACCAGTTGTCTATGATATTTATTACCATAACTTTAGTCCACTAGCATGGCAGGTATCATTTAACAAAGAAAACCAAGAGCGGGTCATAGTATCCCCAAGTATGGGTAACTTTGGCCCATTTTAATGCCCCTACTACACTACCAAGTGATTTATTTGGTCATAAACCTTGCGTAATTGACTAACTATTAAGCTAGATTTAAAACAATATATTTCGTTAGCTTTTCTGCTAAAAGTATTTTTCTTTCATTTTTCTAATACAGAATACAAAATATGGGATTAAGTAACCCCAGCTTATGGTAGTCAATAAACACAATTATGCTGATGATTTTTTAAAATGTTAAGAGATCACTTTATGGCAGTTACAGAAATTTATTTTACAAATTTGTTAGTAATTCCTCAATACTGATTTTCAAGCATCAATGCTTGATGTGCACGCTCTAAAATTCTGTAAAGGCAATAGCTTTTTCACTGAATTATGTTTTTATTAATAGCTTTCTCTGTATAAATGCATGACCAATTCTGTGTTTGCTCATGATTTTCACATGTCACAGCATCATTTTCTGACAGTGACGGGAAACTGTTACATTCCTTGTTTAGTAGAAGTACATGAGTATAACATGCTTCTTTAAATTTGCTGTGTTGTGTGACTTGCCACCATGTGAAAATGTTTTTCTACATATTTTACACGCTGCTGTTATTAGTAGATACTATTTCAAAATATTTAATATAAAAAACTAGAGTACATGATCATATTTACTTGGACTAAATTACTTTTATTCCTTTATCGTAATTATATAAATACATATCAACACGATTGGTACTACATGCGACCCCCACAGAAAAAACGAAAGAAGGAAATTTCAAGCAGAACAATGAAGCATTATTTGCATTGACTAGATATGTAAATTGGCATTTACTCAATCTTAGTATCTTATAGTTTCTTCTTCTTCACCTCCAAAGGCGACAAAGAAGCCGCAAATCTTATAAAATTCATGAATGGTTTTGTTTTCATCGCATTTCGGCGTTGTTGGAGTTGTATCATTCTAAATATCTAATTTAATGGTTCTTATTACTGTACATCTGGGAACGCCATTTGCAGCCACAGTATGTCCAATCAGCAAGTCACACTTGCCGTACCCTCCTTTAAAGTAATTATACACATTTTGAATAATGTGTGCTGTGTGCTTATGTACTGGTTTTCCACGTCCTATAGACGAGGAATTTGCTTTGTAAGTACAGGTGCATTACCTGTTTGCCGCCACATATTTATACAGGTTTAAGAGTGTCTTATGCAATCTCTGTTTCGCGTCACTACTCATGTCTGAAAGACTGCATAAACCTTGCAACTCTGCCTGGGTTGTTTGTTTCCTATACATGTGCCGGCCACGCAATGTTCTTATCTTCCCCTTCCACTGTCTCAAAAGACTGAACAAAATATAGTAAGAAAGACTGTTTTTAATATTGTGCAACTGTTACTGTCCTCATCAGCTGTATTAGTATTATTTATTTCATAGTGTACAGTATACCCAGGTAGTTGCTAGTGCTAATTGTTCAAAATGGATGAACAATGTGTAATAAAATAATTAGTGAAAAGAGCATTCTCGCAGTTGAAATACGAGAATAACTTAGTAAAACAGGGAAGGCCTACTCCAGCACTCGCAGTGTGAGCAGAAGGGGGAAAAATCTGATGTGTTGCACTCACATGACTTTCTCTACTCTTGCACTAACCATTCTAACAAACTCTTATTCCCATATCTCCATGTTAGTTAAGATAAACATTCGTACAAATTATCTTATTGCTTATTTCCTTGTAGGTGCAAGGGAGATATTAGAATACAGCAGGCTTTGAGGGACAGTCAAATCTTTTTGACCTTTGAGATTCTGTTCTCTTTGCATGATTAACATATAAAAAAATGAACAACGTTGTTGCATTTCGCTAAAGTTGTTTTCTGAAACTCCCACACATAACAAGGAATATCTCCGAAATGGTTCATCCTACAAGAAATTTTATTGAGACATAAATTGTGTATTTTAGCAAGATCTACAGTTTTTGTACAGCAAGATTTTGTCTATCTCTAACGGTTTACCAGTTATGCAAAATTCGTCCAGAGTAAATACGACTACATGAGCTATAGCCAGAAAATTCAAGATATACATTTCATTTGTCATAAAAATATCTCAAACATGTGACATTTTAATCAAAATCGTTAGAGCCATTTTCAAGAAAATCAAAATTTTCCAAAAAGTTTCCATGTAAAGGGTAGTTTAGGGTGGGGCTATTTTCTTCAAAATCTTTGTGCTGCATCCTTGAAAGACATTAAACTTAAATACCAACTTTGGTTTCTAACCGACTTTTCGTTTTTGAGTTATGCTGCCCACAGACTGACAGACACACACACGGACCTTTTTCTAAAAATGCTTTTTTTGGATTCAGGAGGCCTCAAAACATGTATTTCCGGTGAAATCTCGACATCGAATTTTTGGGTGGAATACAATACTTCCCCTACTTAAAAGTAAAAATAAGAATCCTCACAAAAGGTATTTTGATATAAACGATTAGGATAACTATTTGTGGCTGACTGTTTCATGCGAATTAAATAAACTTTATTGCTGGTCATGCATGTTTGTAACTGAGAAAACGCCCTGGAATATGATGGGTTTCGCAAATTTAACATATTTGATCACAGATTTGAATAAACACAACGGATCCACAATGCATATAAAATCGTTTGCAACTTTCGGCACTCAATGGATAGACCACTCTTTAAATTATAAGAAAAGAATTGCTGACCATTTGCATAGTGAATAAGTTAAGGAAAACACAAATGTATAGAATATTGTGACTTTGGTGGGTGTAAAGTAAAGAAGACAGATATAGTCGGGATAAAGAAACACTTTTGTTTCCGTAAACAGTAACTTTGTACACTCGTTGCAACAGCAAGCAAGTCTTTTACCGATTCACCAACAGCACGGCTCCGAATTAGTAACACAAAAACTGTCCCTTCTCACACTTTTCCGCTATTTATATCTCCCAGGCACTATTCTGGAAACTTCAGGAAAGCTCAGTTATTATTGCGGTGAAATACAAAGCAGAAAATTCCAGAAGTCTCTATCCCTTTCTCTCTTTCGGCAAGCGCCCCAACAATGCGGCCATTCTCTGTCTCTTTCCTTCGGCTCCTTTGCGGTAGTGCCGACAATAATGCGATGGGCGACAATATACTGAGTGATGCAAAGGTATTTCATGAAAAAACAAGAATGTTCTTTCAGTGGCCACAATGAAAGAGCGGAGTCATTAAATAAGAGCAATTACATAGAAGTGCTACAATGATGTGGCACTGTCTTAGCATTTAAAGATAGCTACCATTTTAAAAGGCACCTCACACAAAAAATGACCTAATCGATGCTGTGGCCAGTGCTGCTAGAGATAAGATTAAATCAGAAAAGGCTACTTTTCTCGGACTTATGCTTGATGAAACAACTGATGTCAGCAATAAAAGTCAACTATCTACTGTTCTGAACTAAGTTGACTATGAAGGCAAATATAGGGTCCGTCAGAAACTATCTACCATTTGAGTATAGGTTCTATAGTAAGACTAAACAGGAAATGTAAAGGACTAGAGTGGCAATTTATAGGCAACATAATGCCATTTTATGACACTATAACACAAATCATGTTTCATTTTTATTTTTGAAAATCACATCCATTTGATGCTTGCATGGAGTCTACAAACCAAGCTGTCCATTGCTTTTACCAACATTTCAGGTGGAACTGCCTGGACCTCTTCACTAATACGTCACTTCAGAGTCTCTAAGCTGGGGATACGTGATGTAAACACTTGTCTTTCGAGGTAACCCCACAGAGAGAAATTGCAAGCAGTAAAATCAGGAGATATGGTCGGCCATGGACGCCTAGGACTCCCGTAAATAGCATTCCATACTCTCTCAATGTTTCCTGGCATCCACATTGACCTTGGCTTTTCTGGTGGCTTCTTATTTGTAGCACTTGCCTACTAGCTCAACCCACCTCCGAATTGTGTGTCATTCTGGTGCTCTTCCATGTCTCCCAAAGTTGAATTGCTGACGAAACTTCCGCTGCACCACTTTTGGAATACGCTTCAATCACAAAAGTGCGATGTGTTGTGGTCCAACATTCCATGGTAACTAAAATGGTATTGTTCCAGCTACATGCTAATGCTTTCCATTTCATCCCCATTGCAGGATTTGCTGGGCCGTGCATACTACAAACCGTTGAAAGTGGTAGAATGTTTCTGTCGGACCCTATACAAAGAACGATTTCTACAATTTAACTGATGTAAGTTCTGACCACACAGCCAGTGGTTTATCTGAATAAGTTAAAAAGGCTATACATGACTCGAGATGTTAAAAAATTGTTGCTAAAACCTTTGATGGTGCTACAGCAATGGCCGGACATGTTTCTGGGCTTCAGACTTTAATTAAAACTGAGTATCCTGTTGCTAGCTTCATCCATAGTCATCCTTCATTCATAGTCCCAAGATTAATCTCATACTTTCCCAGTTCACTCCCATTGTTGCACTAAAGAAATGGACCTTACCACACACAACCTTCCTCTTCAGCAGCTAATTTGACACTCATAGGAGCAATAGCTCTTGAAACTGGTCGACAAAAAGTGTCAAGTGAATTCTTTCCAATTTCTGACTCAAGTCATGCACAAAAGGTTTAGATTAACTTTTTTGTGTTTACAATATAAAAATCTGAATTGCCTGTCTGATCTGGATGAAAGCTCATTAAACTACTTAAGGATATGTATGATTGAAACTTTGAAATTCTGAACTAATACTTTTTCAAATATATACCATAGGTATAATGTAATGTAAATGTTACAGACTAAATTTCATCCATTTTGTCCTAATAGTTCAGAAATTGTGATGAAATTTCTTTTTTTATTACGCCAATAAAAAGGTCCCTTGCGACAAAACAATTTAAATTTTGGTCTAATATTTTAACCCTAGGTTCAAAATACATGCACTTTTAAAAATTGCCCTAGGTTTCTCTGCACCTCCCTCCATTTAGGCTAAAAAAATTTTAATTTACAAATATGCTTTTGACCTAAAAATTGTAATTTTTTGAGTTTGAAAATTAAAACTATATACTTAGATACATTTCACTACAAAACCAAGGGCAAATTTTATTCTTTGTGCCTCAGGACATATGTTGTGGGCTTTCAAAGCTATCACTGAAGCCCATATCTGAAGTAAACTAGGAATTAATAAGTAATATTAATAATAATTGCAATACCAGCCAGTTTCTTTCATGAAGAATTAGTGCGTCTGATGTAATATGTTCAGTTTTGTACCATTGAACAGCAGGGAGACTAAGGCTTCGGATGCTTATTGCAGCAGCCTTCATTATGATGCGGAGAGAGAGAGAGAGAGAGAGAGAGAGAGAGAGAGAGAGAGAGAGAAGTGAGGTGGCAGAATTCAGAAAGAAGCATGCCAAGGCTTCGGAATTCCACATGCCATACTCACACAAGCTCTCTGAAATGTGCCGCATGAACATGAATGCTACACAGTTGTAGCACATGGATTTAAAAGCAAGGAGGAGCGTGATTTTAATGTGCGATTGTTAGGGTCCTCAACAACTATATTGGTATTAGTATTAAGCATCCTTACAGAGGGTGTTTTAATATAAACGATTATGATAAATATGTGTAGCTGACTGGTTCATGCGAGTTAAATAAAATTTATTGCTGATCATGCTTCTTTGCAACTTTTCCTTTTTTTATTTATTAAAGGTCGATCAGCAGTTTCCCGATTTACAAACCAGGCAGAACAGAGAAATAGAGTAAAATAAAATTACAAATAAATACACTTACATAGAAAGAACAAGATGAGACTTGTGATGTACTGATGGTGGCGATGAGAATCCAAGCTAATGTTACCATCTGGATGTGTTAGAAGGCAAGAGCAGGTCCTGCAGAAGGCGACTGCGGATTCTGGTGGCAACTGCAGTTAATGGCCAAGGGAGTAGTAGACTGCACCGGGAACTGATGGTAACTTGGTAAAGAAAACCCGCTCAGACACCGCTTCGTCCACCACGAATACCACATGTGAGTCCCTAACCACTCAGCCACGGCGCCGCCATTATACCTCCAGACTCAGCTAAGGATGAGGAATAATCTTGGCTAGAGAAAAATTCCTACCCCCCCCCCTGCCGGGAATCAAACTCGGGACCCCTTGCATCAGTGCTCTACCAACTGCGCTACGGGGCCAGCCCTTTTTGTAAATCAAATTTCTTTTTACTTTCTCTACCACGTACAGACATAATATGTAGAAAAGATATTGCATTCCTCCCCAAAATTCGATAGCGACTAGCTATTAAACGATTTGATAATAGCTATTTGACTATTTCCATATTCGCCTTTGTACATATAAGAAAATTGCAGTAAGATAATGTCTGCGGTTGCCTACATTTATGTCGACCAAGGTGAAGTATCTAGATTGAGGAATAAACGTCTGTAAGAATAGTTTGTACACGGGTAGACGTCATGTGAGGGCAAGATCATCAGTAATCTTGCGGTAGACTTGCACCTGTCTTGGCGGACGGTGTAATTTGCAATGTTAGGTACCAACAGTATGGTACAACAGAAAATACGCTGCATAAATAGGAAACACAGAAGCAGCTGGTAATTGGGAAATGTTTTACACTGCAGTAAAAGAGGGCGATAAACAATATTGAAATGTGATACAAGTAAATAATAACCGCGAATTTAAGTTAGTACACCAACTAACTGTGAAGCAGTAAAGAGATGCAATGCAGCTTCGCAACAATGCTTAAGATGTTTATGTTTACTCCTAAGTAAATCAAGCAAACAGTAAAACTCACAAAAGAACACATACTCGGGATTGAATAACTAGTGCTAGAATACATAACCGGAAATGGTGTAACAACTTTCGGTATTTTAAAGGCCAAAATATATTCACTTGCGCAATTTTAGTGGGTTTCTTTTTCCACAATGTTGCGCTGAACCCGCCATGTTAGGTGCACGTCTGCAGCAAGATTGCCCAGAATGTTTTCCTGTAATGAACTGTCAAGAATACACTGTCTTAATGTTTACATATGAGCGAGAATTGGGGAAGTTTACAATTTTCAATCATGAATGTAATTTTATTACTTGTAGCATGATACTCTAACGCCAGAACAAAGCTAACTTCTGATACAACACAAATTTTTCAAGCACATATTTATATATATTTTCTTGTCCTGCTTTTGCGGACTTCTTATGGCCAAGTCATTAGACATTATTGTTTGAAAATAATAGTGTTCGCACAATATTATAATATTACACGAAAGGTAAGTCTTGACACGACACAACTTGTCCACGGGACAGAATGAAACACGTTTGTTGCCAGGCTTCTATGGACGTGATAATGGTGGCTCCTCAAAAATATCCTTCAGCTCATCAACCATTTCCGCCATTACAATCCCCCATTGGATTGCTTCTGCTTCTTCCTTCTTTTCTTCCTCGGCCACACGAGGTGGTTGTAGTCTCAACCTTTTACACTCCTTCTTTTGCATATACTTTATGTCCTTCTCCCGTGCTGCATTAAGTTCCTCGGCCTCCCATATGTACGTCGTAATTTCCAGTTTTTTCGGATTCCATATACATTCTGAACCGCCAGATTTGTGTTGTGTTCCCTGAGTGAGTTTGGTTTTAATATCACTCAGCTTCTTCCTTGCCTCTTTCGACAACCTGCGATACTCTTCAATATCGTCGATTATATTCTCCTCGAATTCCTCCACCTCGTCTTGTATATTTTCTAAATTATCGCTTACATCTTGTACGTCGTCTCTGCAAACTTCATCCCAATCAGAGATTTGTCCTTCCATCGTACACAAAACTTCTTGCTGTTTGTACTCTAAATAACTTTCTTATTTACGTAAAGAATCGTACTGCAAAAATCTATCAAGATGTACTTTCCTTAGCTACAAGCGAGCAGCAATTGTTTGCTAAGAGGGGGAACTGGAAACATGAACATAGTTTCGTGCCTTCCGATTTAAGCGCTGGCATACTCGTACTAGAAATCTGATTGGCTGGTACAAGTTTTGAAATAATTAACAAATTCACAGGAGGCAAGGCTTCTTGATACATGTTTGAAATTATTGCTTTTCTTATTACCATCTACTCAGTGCTGCCATAACCGTGTACTGGTACACAACTTCATTGTGATTTTAGGGAAGCTTGAAACATGCCAAAAAATTCCAAACATTGTCCCACAATTTATTTTTAAAGCAGGTTTTATATTAAAAATATCTTTTTCTCGCATAATAAGACAATTTCGCTTCAATCTGCACTCATCGCTAAAATGCACTAAAACAATAATATTGATTTATTGATCAACATCACATAATCCGGAAAGATAATGGGAAATCGCTTTAATATAATGTCTGTCCCCTTATTGTTAATGTGAAAAAAGAGTGCCCCTAGTTATAGCGCTCCCACGTCGCATGTCCGTAAGAAAGAAATATACCATAAACAATGAGGCAATGAGGTTTCTAAGACGACATTGGGGATATTATCAGGGTCGCCACTTTAGCAAGTAAGGCATCAGATCTAGTGCTTATTGAATGAAGTGGGTGCCTGACTTATGAAATTAGCACTATGTCTAAAATCTAAAGTTAACCTCAAATAATTAGTGCCTGGCGCTATTGAAATTAAAAGAAGTGATCAAATAATTAATTTTAATTGACACGGAAAACAAGTGAAAATAATGGCTACTCAGCGTTTATAGAAACCCTTAATCGTCGTCCCTCAAAATATTCCGTTTTGGTAAAACGTACCATAATACTTAGCAAAGCCATGAGGCGTATCGGAAATAATGTGAAACTGCTCAACTGTTTATGCGAGCAACTTTCTCTGATTGTATTCTTTCAGTTATTCTTATAGCTTGTTTCTGAAGCCTAAACAGTTTTGTAACTAAGGTTTTCTGAGTGGTATTCCATAGAATAATACCTTATGTTAGGTGTGAATGAATAAAAGCAAAATACACTTGCATAATGCAGTCCTCATCCATCACCTGCCTGGACCCAAATGACCACGTTGTCGTCGGGCCGTTAAACCCTACACACTCACTCTATCACCTGCCTAGTTTGTCTTAAAGCCTAAATTCCACTGTTAACTTTTATGGTGATTTGTTCAACGTGCATTCGCCAGTTTAAACTTCTATCAACCACTAAGCCCAGAAGGTCTGTGTGTGTTACCTGTTCCCTATTTTAAAGTTTATGGTTGAAAAGTTTTGTCCCCCAGCCTAATTTGCATCCATTCATTTTTTCGGTATTTAATATCATGCCTAATCCCTATAAAAAGCTATTTAGTGCTGTTAGTAATTCATTTTCTCATTGCTCAAGTCGTTTGCACCCACAAAATTTATTTGCACAACAGGAAAAAGAATAGTAATAGTCAACTATCAGCAGCCATTAAATTTTGCGGCTACCATAGTTATGTGCTATTGACTATAGCCGTGGACCAAAAAAGAAAAAAAAATCTGATATGTCTTTCTCTAATGACTCTTGTACAAAATATTCTTCAAAACTTGTATTCTCCTACTTCATGTTAATTGAGACAGAAACGGTCTTATTACGTTATTTCCTTATAGACACGATGGGAATAGATTGCAGTAGGCGTAAGCGACAGTCCACTCTTTTAAGAGCTAGTTACTATGTGAGGGCTTTGAAATTCCTTTCTCTTTGCATATCCAGGACATAAAAAAAGCTGTATTGCACTCACATGACCTCTTCTCACTCTTCTACAAACTAAGCTTACAAACGCTTATCTCTCTATCTGCTTCGTGTTAAGACTATATGACAACTGGAGGAGGGGGGGGGGGACTTAGCATCTCGAACGAAAGGCAATCTTTTGTGCCTATGTCCCTGATGGGGCACCTCCCCCCGAGAGGATGGGTGAGGCGAATGGATCCTAAGGGTAGCCGGAACGTTGCCACGATAGAGCAGATGGCAGGGTTCCCAGTTAGATGGTTCCTCTCACACCCCTTCGGGTTCGTACACCCAAGGGCGGCGCAGGACTCGGAAACCGGCTCCCCTCCCCCCTCGGGCTTGTAGCATCCCATGGGAAGCCCGGAAGCCAGTGGCTCGTCGTCCAATCCGGGGGACGAGATTTCCAGAGGGCATTCATTCTTCCTGCCGTGCTGCTGTCGCGACGCTCGCCGACGCTTCCAACCCTGAAAGAAACCTAACGGGATGAAGGGTGAAATAAAATTATTAATATAACGAAATGGAGGGACAGGAAATTTGGAGGATGTGGAAATCCTTCCCAGCATTCGCCTGGTGACCCGGGGAAACCTGCGAAAAAAACCACGGAAGATCAAGAATGTCGGCCACCGGGATCGAACCTGCGACCTCCCGAATGTGGCTGAGCTTGGTCGGCTTAAGCGATAGTCAACTCTTTTAAGGGCTGGTCGCTATGTGATGGCTTTGAAATCCCCTTCTCTTTGCATATCCAGGGCATAAAAAGTGTGTTACACTCACATGACTTTCTCTTTTCACTCTTATACAAACTATGCTTACAAATGCATATTTCTCTATCTTCTTTGTGTTAGTCGAGATAAACATTTACAGAAATTATCTTATTGCTCATTTCCGTGTAGTTGCCAAGGGAATATGGGAATACAGTAGGCTTTAAGTGATAGTCAAATATTTTAAGAACTGGTAGCTATGTGCTGCCTTTCAAGTTATGTTCTCTTTGCATTGCCAGGAGATAGAAAAAAAGGTTGACTGCCCATTTGACAAGATTATAAGTATTGGAAAATTCAAACAAATAAGGAATATCTGGGGAATGGTTCACCTCCCACCCCCCTAAAAAAAATGCATTTGACATTGTGTGCATGTAGTATGATAGTATGTTACAGTTTACAGCTATGCAAAAGTCATCTGGAATGAATAGGGCTTCTGAGAATGTTCCCAGAACATTCAAGATATACATTCAATTTGGCATTAAAATTTTGTAAACGTATTTGTATTTTAATCAAAATCATTGGAGCCAATTTTGAGAAAATCAAACTTTTCTAAAACTTTCCCATGTTAAGGGTAATTTAGGGTGGAGCAATTTTCTTCAACTCTTCATATCACATCCATATAAGCTATTAAACTTAAATACCAACCTTTGTTTTTAACTGACTTTTCATTTTTGATTTATGCTGTTCATAGACACTGGAACACAGGCATGCACATGCACACACAGACTTTTTTCTAAACATCTGATGCGTTGCACTCGCATGACTTTCTCTACTCTTGTACTACATATTCTTACAAATTTTAATTCCTCTATCTTCATGTTAGTTGAGATAAACATTAGCAGAAATTAACTTATTGCTCATTTTCTTGTAGGTACAAGGTGAATATGAGAGTACAGTAGGCTTTAAGTAATAGTCAAATGTTTTAAAGCTTTGAAATTCCATTTTCTTTGCATAGCTAAGATATAACAAAATGAATAATCTTGCATTTGTGGAAAGTATAAGTACTGCAAAACTCACAGAAATAACAAGAAATATCTCTGAAATGATTCACTCCACAAAAAAATTCATTTGGACATGAATTAAGTGTTTTAGCGAGGTCTACATTTCTGTGCAGTAACACCTGGTCTATCTCTTATGGTTTACCAGTTATGCAAAAGTCCTCAAGAGTAAATAGGACTACAGGGGCTATAGCCAGAAAATTCAAAATATGCATTTCATTTATAATAAAAATATCTCAAACATATGGCACATTAATCAAAATCATTAGAGCCATTTTCAAGAAAATCAAATTTTCAAAAAATTTTCCATGTAAAAGGTAGTTTAGGGTGGAGTAATTTTCTTAAATCTTTGTGTTGCATCCTTAAAAGCTATTAAACTTAAATACAAACTTCGGTTTTTAACCAACTTTTCATTTGTGAGTTTTGTTGTTCGCAAACACACACACACATACATAGACCTTCTTCTAAAAATGTTTTTTTCTTTGGATTCAGGGGGTCTCAAAATATATTTCCGGTAAAATATAGACATCTAATTTTTGGGTGGAATACAATACTTCCTCTATGTAGCAGAGAAAGTAAAAATGCTTTATTTGGAAACAAAGGGATCTGAAACGTGTATTTCCAGTGAAATCTCGGTATTGAATTTTTTTAGGTGGAATGCAATACCTTCTCTACCTACCATTTACATGAGTAGGGTGACATGAGGTGTTCTTGCCCCAGTTGTGTGGTCTTTCCTCTCATCCTTCCCTCCTAGAGGTCATGGTAGAAGCACAAAAGGCCACATGCTCTGCCCCAGTTGTGAGGGTCCCTCCGTCATACTTATCTTTTATTGTGTATGTGGTAGAGAGAATAAAAACGAATGACTTCCCATTTGAGAAAGGTATAACTATTACAAAATTCAAACAAATAACAAGGTATATCAAGGAATTTCTTCAAAATCTGCATATTGCATCCTTTATTGATTAAATTACACAAAATGCATAAAGGAGCTATTCCTGGAAATGTCAGTCTTAATATCAAAAAGGTGGCAAAATAAATTTTCACGAGAACAGTTTGTAGAAGAGATATAAACATGAATAATATCAGGCAGAGAAAGTCATATGAATTTAACATGGGGGCTTTATTTTACAGACAGTGTCTAGTGAATAAATCATCAAGTCGAGATCCTGGAACATTGACAAATTTATGAACTATGGCCAATTTTACGGAGCCACCACTGGTGACCAGTGTCTGGTGTCGAATGTAATTGAGGCTCAAGTCATACATCCCCCTCCCCCTCCAAGTGTAGTTTATTACTTATGCTTATAATGATGCATTGTATTATCAAAGGTCAATAGTACACTGATAAATATAAAATATGTTGGTCAAATTTTACCGGCTGCTAATGATTAAAAGACAGAAACTGATACTTTACATTATGTTATAATTCACATATGAAACAATTAAGACACCGCTGATTCAAATTTATTATAGAACAACAGCAACTAATTTGCAGTTTTTGTTATCTTCATCTTTTTTTCTAAGCACTCTGTTTTACCACAATTTAACACTTTTATTTTGCACAAATTATAATTTATCCTGAAATCAAGTTACAACAGTATACTGCAGTGACTCAATAATTTGTTCTTTTGGATACCCTTAGGCGGCACCATGGCCAAGTGGTTAACCTGTTTGTCTTGTATGACCAAGGTGGCCCAGCTTCAATCCCAGGAACATGCATATGGTATTCGTGGTGGACGAAGCAGCATCTGGGTAGATTTGCTCCGGGTTCTCCAGTTTCTCCCACCACTCATTCCACCAACTACTCCCTCATAACCTTTCCAATAATAATTTTTTGCTGGCATTTTCAGTAATATATGTAATATGTTGGTTCTATGTTAATTTATTACAAATATCATCCCCAAATATTTAGCTTTATTTGTTTTTGACAGAATGTGGTTATCATATTGAATGCTGAATTCTTGCTTTTTGTACCTGCATTTCATATCACCCTCTTCCTCACTATCATACCTGGTACTTGGCTGACCAACTGCTTCCAAATCACTCTGTCTGGTCCATAGGTTCTAGTGCTCCCCAAAAGGCATCTGACCCCAAGCACAGGCTTGTAAGTCCTAGAGCACGGGAAGACAGGTAACGCTGCTGTGACGTCAGCTCACTCAGCTCACATGCTCCAACCGAAAGCCAGTTGAAAGTGTGACGTCACAGCGGGCAAGAGGAAATGGCATACGGGACATCGTAATTTTAATGCTGACTGTTTCAATTAGAATAGTCACAGGTTATAAATAATTACATTTCAGCTTTATGCCATATATATAAATTCTAGTTTATGTGAATAGTCATGTTGTAATGCCAATAGAACAGAAATTATAACTATTTTGCCTGAGCTAGAGGAGAGCTATACAGAACAATTAGGTGGACATTTTCCGACATTTGCTGTTTCGCTTTTCTTTAACTAGTTTGTCAATGTTAGGGCGTAATGTACGGCACATTTGTAACCGAAGACTGCATATTAGATTGTGATCTGACAATATGCTTTGGAATTTTGACTTAGGAAGGTTCATAACAGAAAAGAATTGTTTGCACACATACGTAGAACCAAACATACATAATACCCATGCAACAAGAGCATATAACCTCAGAAATCTGGTTTGAGGAACATTCTTATAACAATCAGCCAAGTCTTCCTTCTATTTATATTTGTCCTTCAGAAAATCATTGCACTGTAAATTTATCAATTCAATTTGCTACCTGCTAGAAACATAGTTAACATCCAATGAATACGGGGTCGCAAAGACCTGAAATGTAGTTGACAATGTTTCTACATCTTGAAGTCTGGTCTCAAACTGGTGTGAAACATGGGTAACTGAACACAAAACCACTACACACCACACTACACAACGTCAACAAAAACACAAAATAAAATAAAAATTCGCACTAACGCCGTTAAGATCCCTCAAACAACAAATAAACACTCTCAGACTAGTCTGAAGAGGGTTCTCCCTAAACAGCTCGGGTAAGTTGTAAATATGCCCAAACAACATTTTTCATATTCATTCAGTTTCCTGCAAGTAGTGCCGCTGATCTAGGCAGCATAGCAATACATCGCTCTCGCCTGATGTCACACGAACGTACAAGCTGGCTCTTCGTTTAAATACATCACACGGCCCGAAGTTGTCTTCCCCTGTCCTAGAGGGTGTAAGTCCTCCATATGGGGAGGGTAAACAGAACAAGAGGAAGAAGAGGAGGAGGAGGAGGAGGAGGAGGAGGAGGATTCCCTTAAATTGTTGAATGTAATACCCATTTATTTATTTGCTCTTACTAAATGCTTCGATAAGAGCCTAAACTTTTTTTCACTTGATTTGTTATAAATGTACTGCACCTATATGGCTTTTATGAAAGTGCATAATAAGTAATGTTTAAGTTAAAAATTCATTTTTCTTTTGCTGTTTCATTCAAACTTAAATTTGCTTTAGTTAAACATTAAACATTTTTGGGAGGTAAAATTAGGAGTGAAAAATTCAATGTCATAGCCGGGAATTGAACCACAGATCTTCCACTTCAAACACGGCTGCTCTAACCACTGAGCTACAGCTACCATGGCAACCTGGCAGCATGACATTAAATTCCCCAACTAATTCGTCTTTCCTGGTAGACCACTAGGGAGGTATTTATCTCTGATGTGAGTCAGAGATAAGTACCCCAAGGGCAACTTACAGTCATATAAATATACAGGTGTAAATGAATAATACTGCACAAATTTTACTGGTAACAGACGGTTCATAGACAATCAATTTGAGAAAGGATTACAAATTACAAAATTGTGCCTTAAAATAGCTTGGGGGTATGCACGTCACTAATCATGTCCACTTCAGCTGTAAAGTATGATGAGAAAACCAGCGGACGGTTTTCGATGCCTGCATATTTAGTGTGATGGATATATTGTCAGAATGGCGAAGGTACACATGGATTACAAAGCTCGGGTTCAAATCCCTGTTGCTGTGTATTTTTTTATGTTCCTTTTTCTTTCTTTCTTAAGCATATGCTGATTTTAACATGATTTATAGGAAACATTCATGTCATGTTGTAATTTTTCATTTAACCAATGTTTAGGCTTTTTATTTCAAATTCGTTTAGCTATTATTTAATCTTTCATGGCCTAAATAGTAGATACACACAAAAAATTTCATATGTACTTAAACAGATGGTTCAAGCTTAACTAACAGCTTACAAACAAGTAAATAATTGATAAATACTTGTAAGAGCTACATGTGACTGAATTATTATAAATAGGTAGTTACAAACAGAACAAAGGTAAACAAACAAATTATGAGAGGTGCAGATTTCAAAGGAACTGCTTAGATCTGATCAGAACTGATAAAATATGAGATGAAGCAAAAATAAGTAATACCCTATGCATTGTGTTGATGGTGGTATTTGTCTATTTTAAATCATAAGCACAACATTGCTCTCAAAATGGAAAAGAAAGGAAAAAAAAAAAAGAACAAAGTTCACCCACCTCAGGGAGTAAACTCAATTTTTCAGCTTTATTAGATCCACAGTCAGTCAGCATAACTGTGTGGCCAAAGCACACATTTTAGAACTTCCCTATGTTTTCTAGCTGTTAATCACAACCTATTATTCATTTCAGTGGCATGCAGCCATATGTTAAGTGCTCAATTGAAGTGCTTTTTGGTAATGCCACAGATTAGAAATGCTTCTTCAGAGAGACAACATACAGGCTTTACGAAGTGCCTAATTAGCACAATTTCATTTCCAATAGCTACTATTTACATATTTCTTTCTGGTTATGATTCATTGATCACAATCTCTAAATACTTGATAACTTTTCACAGTAGACCATAGGTTTCCTGCCTCAAATTGATTGTCTATGAACCATTTATTACCAGTAAAATTCATGTGGTGTTATTCATTTACACACACATATATACACACACAGAATTCAATTCCTTTTGACATAGACAAACTGACCATATTATTTTAAGACATGTCCTATATCAGCATTTAAAGTTTCACAGGTTACCTTCACTGCAATAACCAAGTGTGGGGTGCTGCAATAATGTGTGCAGCTCATATTGAGGAGGTCCTGGGTTCGATCCCAACCAACCATGCTCTGCCCCAGTTGCAGGGGCCCCTCCATTGTACCTATCTTCACATTTTACCTTTCACTGCATTATGCAAACCATGATTAGAACAATTAGCCTTTAGAATCTTCACTTTATCATTGTTCAACAGTTTCAAGACTGAATCATACTTGCCAAAATTTATGTTACCATTATCTGCTGAATAAAAACTATGTTGGTAATTTCAAAATATGGATATTGTTTTTCATGTAAATACCTTGAACGTGATTCATCTTCAACAAAATTGTTAGCTATTTTTCAGAAAACAAAACACTTTGAAAATGGTTCCATTGGTAGTTTGGGGAGAGGGATATTTGAAAACCTTTGAGTCACTTTTCTTTTTTGGGTTGTGCTGTGACACTCACACATAAAGACCTTTTTCTGAAAGTGCTTTTCTTTTGATTCAGGGGCCTCAAAACATGTATTTTCAGTGAAACGTTGATATCAATTATTCCATTAATAGCCTAAAAGCCAAGCCCTTGGTGAAAGGGAAGAAAAATAAACAATATGAAATCTCTATGGATGTCTTTTTATTGGAGCAATCTGTTTCCAGTTTTATTTTCATTTATATTCTGACATTTATGTCTTCAAACTTAGTATGTTATATAACGTTTAACATAACCAGCCAACATATAACACTTGACAACTGTATGGTTGTATTTACAACCAGT
Source organism: Tenodera sinensis (assembly GCA_030765045.1). Taxonomy (NCBI): domain Eukaryota; kingdom Metazoa; phylum Arthropoda; class Insecta; order Mantodea; family Mantidae; genus Tenodera; species Tenodera sinensis. The sequence continues at coordinate 291,149,108 of CM060962.1, read as the reverse complement.
AAACATGCTCAACACTTTGACAACAGATATACATCTTTGTGGGATCCAAGTTATCTTGGCCCCTTCAGTCCTCATGCCAGTTAATAAGATCATGGTTACAAAGAGATCTTAAGGCATGTCCATGAAAATGGATGTCATGACTGAAAGGGTTAAATAACTGTATTTAAGTTAGAGCATGTGTAGGAAGCAAGAAAATTAATTCTTTATATATATCATGCTTGTTCACAACATGTAATTTATAATTGGGGAACTATCACTACATTTTACGGTTAGTTGTGTTAAGAATTAAATAAAATACAAACATTTTCCAACAGCAGCTGGGGCATTCAATCTAATCATTATGGTTCTTTATGAGATTCTGATATCAGATATTGATAAAATTAACTGACATTTCTATATTGTATTTACCCTTCGCACTGCTTATAAATACTAGCAGAGATATCCTAACACTTTCAGAACTCTCATGTTGTGAACCAGCTGTCTACATCACATAAAATAAATACTAATTACATTGCAAACATTTAAAACTTACCCAACACAGTTTTGAAACTAAGTATTAAAGTGCATTTGGCACTGCAAGAAATTGAACATAATTTTGTGCTCATTTCTTTCTCCATTTTCACAAGTACTCTTGTGTTACTTTTACAAATACCAAATTGTATCTTGAGTAAAAACTTGTTTCAACATTAATAAACTCCTTGGTAAAAATATTTCTCAGCATCTACCAATATACAGTAAATGTTTTCTTTAACCAACATTTATATTGACAAAGACTTTCTGATAAGTACCGCGTCACTTTTTGGAGAATAATCTTACTCCATAATCAAACACTGAGTCCCAATTCAACAAACAAGCTCTTGGCTTTGTATCTAAATAGTCCATTCAAAAACTCTACTAATATTTTTCCAAAAGTCTCTAGTTTATAAACTCCTACTGCATATATAACACAATCCTCAACACACATAAAACATCTCTTTCCTGTATTGTCACCAATATTCATGTCATGCTTATCACAATTGGGGGTTTTGATATGCTTTCCTCTAAAATAATGGCATATCTGTATAATGACACTTAGATAAGTTCTGCCACAAATTCAGGCTGTCCATCCTTGTTGATTGTGAGTGCAGTTCTTGATCTGAAAGGATCTGCACTGTTTGTAGATGGCATTGGTTGTTCTGGAACTTGAAATGTTGAGCCCTGAAATCCTAGTGCTGCTTCATACATCTGACAACACAAACAACAATCAGCAAGTAAGTTCCATACAAACAATTCCACACTATTAAAATCTTATGAAATACATTGTGTTTGTGCTGGGGGGATAGTCTAGTATAGGCTCAGATTGGCTTATGGAGATAGGTTAGTATAGGCTCACACAGGTTACACCAGATCTGCATATAAGTATAGAATGAGGAGAGAGATTAGTATAGGCTCACACAGGTTACACCAGGTCTGCATATAAGTATAGAATGAGATAGATTAGTATAGGCTCACATAGGCTACACCAGATCTGTATATAAGTATAGAATGAGGAGATAGATTAGTATAGGCTCACATTGGCTACACCAGGTCTGCATATAAGTATAGAATGAGGAGATAGATTAGTATAGGCTCACATAGGCTACACCAGATCTGTATATAAGTATAGAATGAGGAGAGAGATTAGTATAGGCTCACATAGGCTACACCAGATCTGTATATAAGTATAGAGTGAGGAGAGAGATTAGTATAGGCTCACACAGGTTACACCAGATCTGTATATAAGTATAGAATGAGGAGAGAGATTAGTATAGGCTCACACAGGTTACACCAGATCTGTATATAAGTACAGAATGAGGAGAGAGATTAATATAGGCTCACACAGGTTACACCAGATCTGTATATAAGTATAGAATGAGGAGAGAGATTAGTATAGGCTCACACAGGTTACACCAGATCTGTATATAAGTACAGAATGAGGAGAGAGATTAGTATAGGCTCACACAGGTTACACCAGATCTGTATATAAGTATAGAATGAGGAGAGAGATTAGTATAGGCTCACACAGGTTACACCAGATCTGTATATAAGTATAGAATGAGGAGAGAGATTAGTATAGGCTCACACAGGTTACACCAGATCTGCATATAAGTACAGAATGAGGAGAGAGATTAGTATAGGCTCACACAGGTTACACCAGATCTGCATATAAGTATAGAATGAGGAGAGAGATTAGTATAGGCTCACATAGGCTACACCAGATCTGTATATAAGTACAGAATGAGGAGAGAGATTAATATAGGCTCACACAGGTTACACCAGATCTGCATATAAGTATAGAATGAGGAGAGAGATTAGTATAGGCTCACACAGGTTACACCAGATCTGCATATAAGTATAGAATGAGGAGAGAGATTAGTATAGGCTCACACAGGTTACACCAGATCTGTATATAAGTATAGAATGAGGAGAGAGATTAGTATAGGCTCACACAGGTTACACCAGATCTGTATATAAGTATAGAATGAGGAGAGAGATTAATATAGGCTCACACAGGTTACACCAGATCTGTATATAAGTATAGAATGAGGAGAGAGATTAGTATAGGCTCACACAGGTTACACCAGATCTGTATATAAGTATAGAGTGAGGAGAGAGATTAGTATAGGCTCACACAGGTTACACCAGATCTGCATATAAGTATAGAATGAGGAGACAGGCTAGTATAGGCTCACATAGGCTACACCAGATCTGTATATAAGTATAGAATGAGGAGAGAGATTAGTATAGGCTCACACAGGTTACACCAGATCTGTATATAAGTATAGAGTGAGGAGAGAGATTAGTATAGGCTCACATAGGTTACACCAGATCTGTATATAAGTATAGAATGAGGAGAGAGATTAGTATAGGCTCACATAGGCTACACCAGATCTGTATATAAGTATAGAATGAGGAGAGAGATTAGTATAGGCTCACACAGGTTACACCAGATCTGTATATAAGTATAGAATGAGGAGAGAGATTAGTATAGGCTCACATAGGTTACACCAGATCTGTATATAAGTATAGAATGAGGAGAGAGATTAGTATAGGCTCACATAGGTTACACCAGATCTGTATATAAGAATAGAATGAGGAGAGAGATTAGTATAGGCTCACACAGGTTACACCAGATCTGTATATAAGTATAGAATGAGGAGAGAGATTAGTATAGGCTCACACAGGTTACACCAGATCTGCATATAAGTATAGAATGAGGAGAGAGATTAGTATAGGCTCACACAGGTTACACCAGATCTGTATATAAGTGTAGAATGAGGAGAGAGATTAGTATAGGCTCACACAGGTTACACCAGATCTGTATATAAGTATAGAATGAGGAGAGAGATTAATATAGGCTCACACAGGTTACACCAGATCTGTATATAACTATAGAATGATGAGACAGGCTAGTATAGGCTCACATAGGCTACACCAGATCTGTATATAAGTATAGAATGAGGAGAGAGATTAGTATAGGCTCACACAGGTTACTCCAGATCTGTATGTAAGTATAGGCTAGTACAGGCTCACATAGGCTACACCAGATCTGTATATAAGTATAGACTGAGGAGATAGGTTAGTATAGGCTCACAAAGGTTACACCATATCTGCATATAAGTATAGACTGAGGAGATAGGCTAGTATGGGTTCACACAGGTTATTCCAGATCTGTATATACGTACAGACTGAGGAGATAGGCTAGTATAGGCTCACAAAGGTTACACCATATCTGCATATAAGTATAGACTGAGGAGATAGGCTAGTATAGGTTCACATAGGTTATTCCAGATCTGTATATAAGTATAGAATGAGGAGAGAGATTAGTATAGGCTCACACAGGTTACTCCATATCTGTATGTAAGTATAGGCTAGTATAGGCTCACATAGGCTACACCAGATCTGTATATAAGTATAGACTGAGTAGATAGGCTAGTATAGGTTCACACAGGTTATTCCAGATCTTTATATACGTACAGACTGAGGAGATAGGCTAGTAGACTCACATAGGCTACACCACATCTATACATAAGTATAGACCAGGGTTGCCAACTTGTACAATAATTATAGGGGCATACAATAATTTTAATGTTTGTACGATGGTTCTCAACCCGTACGATAATTATGGGGGTGTACGATAATTTGAATTTATGATAGTTCGATATCGGCGAAATATCATTTTCACTGGTTTGTCCCACCAGCGAAATTAAACTAATTACATATAGCTACACCACCTTTGCCCTCATGGCCTATCTTTATCCTCTTATTGCCAGTGAGCCTAGGTCTGATAATCTCAATGAAGAAGACACTGTTCAGAAAATTGTTGATCAATGTAGACAACCCGGAATACATGCTATTCCGTGTGAAATAAACAACATGCCTGAACCTGACAGTTTCTGGAATGCTATTAAACATATGTCATCTTGGTGGAAATACTGATTTCAAAAAACTAGCAGCCTTTCTATTATCAGTGGTTTCCTTGCCCCACAGAAGCACTTCTTGTGAAAGAGTTTTTTTTTCGAAACTGGGTTTAATAAAAACGAAAGTTAGAAGCAGATTGGCACTAGATACGGCAAAAGAACTCATTTTGTCATCTCAAATTATGAAAGAACATGGTAGATCCTAAAATCTGCAAGTCACCGAGAAGATGTTAAGGTATATCTCAACAACAAATTTGTGCAATGCTGCGACGGTTGAGGAAGCTGAACTTTCAGATGAATAGTGCGAGAAACATAAGTGCTAAAGTTGTAATATTTGTTGAAGTCATCAATCTTGTAAGTGGATATAATAAACATCATTACTCTTATATTTTCATAAGTATTATACTGATATTTTTATTGTTGTAGCGTCTGCTTTATGATGTATGATAATTTTGAATCCAAATCTATAATTTTGAGTGGGTGGTACGATAATTTTACTTTTAAATGTTGGCAACCCTGGTATAGACTGAGAGACATTAGTATAGGCTCACATAGGCTTCACCAGATCTGTATATAAGTGCAGACTGAGGAGAGAGAGATTAGTATAGGCTCACACAGGTTACTCCAGATCTGTATGTAAGTATAGACTGAGGAGATAGGTTAGTATAGGCTCACAAAGGTTACACCATATCTGCATATAAGTATAGACTGAGGAGATAGACTAGTATAGGCTCACATAGGCTACACCAGATCTGTATATAAGTATAGACTGAGGAGATAGGCTAGTATAGGCACACATAGGCTACACCAGATCTGTATATAAGTATAGACTGAGGAGAGAGATTAGTATAGGCTCAGATAGGCTACACCAGATCTGTATATAGGTATAGTCTGAGGAGATAGACTAGTGTAGGCTCAGATTGGCTACATCAGATCTGTATATAAGAATAGGCTGGGAAGAGAGATTAGTATAGGCTCACATAGGCGACACCACATCTGTATATAAGTATAGACTGAGGAGATAGGCTAGTATAGGCTCACACAGGTTACTCGAGATCTGTATATAAGTATAGACTGAGGATATGGGTAGTATAGGCTTACGTAGGTTACACCAGATCTGCATATAAGTATAGGCTGGGGAGAGAGATTAGTATAGGCTCACATAGTCCATACCAGATCTGTATATAAGCATAGACTGAGGAGAGAGATTAGTATAGGCTAACATAGGCGACACCAGATCTGTATATAAGTATAGAATGAGGAGACAGGCTAGTATAGGCTGACATAGGTTACACCAGATCTGTATATAGGTATAGAATGAGGAGACAGGCTAGTATAGGCTGACATAGGTTACACCAGATCTGTATATACGTAAGTATAGAATGAGGAGACAGGCTAGTATAGGCTGACATAGGTTACACCAGATGTGTATATAAGTATAGACTGAGGAGAGAGATTAGTATAGGCTCACATAGGTTACACCAGATCTGTATATAAGTATAGAGTGAGGAGAGAGATTAGAATAGGCTCACACAGGTTACACCAGATCTGTATATAAGTATAGAGTGAGGAGAAAGACTAGTATAGGCTGACATAGGTTACACCAGATCTGTATATAAGTATAGGCTGGGGAGAGAGATTAGTATAGCCTCACATAGGCGACACCACATCTGTATATAAGTATAGACTGAGGAGATAGGCTAGTATAGGCTCACACAGGTTACTCGAGATCTGTATATAAGTATAGACTGAGGATATGGGTAGTATAGGCTTACGTAGGTTACACCAGATCTGCATATAAGTATAGGCTGGGGAGAGAGATTAGTATAGGCTCACATAGTCCATACCAGATCTGTATATAAGCATAGACTGAGGAGAGAGATTAGTATAGGCTAACATAGGCGACACCAGATCTGTATATAAGTATAGAATGAGGAGACAGGCTAGTATAGGCTGACATAGGTTACACCAGATCTGTATATAGGTATAGAATGAGGAGACAGGCTAGTATAGGCTGACATAGGTTACACCAGATCTGTATATACGTAAGTATAGAATGAGGAGACAGGCTAGTATAGGCTGACATAGGTTACACCAGATGTGTATATAAGTATAGACTGAGGAGAGAGATTAGTATAGGCTCACATAGGTTACACCAGATCTGTATATAAGTATAGAGTGAGGAGAGAGATTAGAATAGGCTCACACAGGTTACACCAGATCTGTATATAAGTATAGAGTGAGGAGAAAGACTAGTATAGGCTGACATAGGTTACACCAGATCTGTATATAAGTATAGGCTGGGGAGAGAGATTAGTATAGCCTCACACAGGCGACACCAGATCTGTATATAAGTATAGACTGAGGAGACAGGCTAGTATAGGCTGACATAGGTTACACCAGATGTGTATATAAGTACAGAATGAGGGGACAGGCTAGTATAGGCTGACATAGGTTACACCAGATGTGTATATAAGTATAGAATGAAGAGACAGGATAGTATAGGCTGACATACGTTACACCAGATCTGTATATAAGTATAGAATGAGGAGACAGGCTAGTATAGGCTGATGTAGGTTACACCAGATGTGTACATAAGTATAGAATGAGGAGACAGGCTAGTATAGGCTGACATAGGTTACACCAGATGTGTATATAAGTATAGAATGAGGAGACAGGCTAGTATAGGCTGACATAGGTTACACCAGATCTGTATATAAGTATAGAATGAGGAGACAGGCTAGTATAGGCTTGACATAGGTTACACCAGATCTGTATATAGGTATAGAATGAGGAGACAGGCTAGTATAGGCTGACATAGGTTACACCAGATCTGTATATACGTAAGTATAGAATGAGGAGACAGGCTAGTATAGGCTGACATAGGTTACACCAGATGTGTATATAAGTATAGACTGAGGAGAGAGATTAGTATAGGCTCACATAGGTTACACCAGATCTGTATATAAGTATAGAGTGAGGAGAGAGATTAGAATAGGCTCACACAGGTTACACCAGATCTGTATATAAGTATAGAGTGAGGAGAAAGACTAGTATAGGCTGACATAGGTTACACCAGATCTGTATATAAGTATAGGCTGGGGAGAGAGATTAGTATAGCCTCACACAGGCGACACCAGATCTGTATATAAGTATAGAATGAGGAGACAGGCTAGTATAGGCTGACATAGGTTACACCAGATGTGTATATAAGTACAGAATGAGGGGACAGGCTAGTATAGGCTGACATAGGTTACACCAGATGTGTATATAAGTATAGAATGAAGAGACAGGATAGTATAGGCTGACATACGTTACACCAGATCTGTATATAAGTATAGAATGAGGAGACAGGCTAGTATAGGCTGATGTAGGTTACACCAGATGTGTACATAAGTATAGAATGAGGAGACAGGCTAGTATAGGCTGACATAGGTTACACCAGATGTGTATATAAGTATAGAATGAGGAGACAGGCTAGTATAGGCTGACATAGGTTACACCAGATCTGTATATAAGTATAGAATGAGGAGACAGGCTAGTATAGGCTGACATAGGTTACACCAGATCTGTATATAGGTATAGAATGAGGAGACAGGCTAGTATAGGCTGACATAGGTTACACCAGATCTGTATATAAGTATAGACTGAGGAGATGGGCTAGTATAGGCTCACACAGGTTAGTCCAGATCTGTATATAAGTACAGACTGAGGAGATAGGTTAGTATAGGCTCACACATAGGCCTTTGTGGATCTAATGTATCACAGGGAGGTAAATGACTACTAGAGCTGCATTTACTGTCATTGTGCAACACCTGTACTGCTTTCTTAAACTATAGGTTCACATAGGCTACAACGGATTGGTATATAAGTATAGACTGAGGAGATAGACTAGTATAGGCTCACATAGGCTACACCAGATCTGTATATAAGTATAGACTAAGGAGAGGGATTGGTATGGGCTCACATAGGCTACAACAGATAGTATATAAGTATAGACTGAGGAGAGAGAGATTAGTATAGGCTCACACAGGTTACACCAGATCTGCATATAAGTATAGACCGAGGAGAGAGATTAGTATAGGCTCACACAGGTTATTCCAGATGTGCATATAAGTATAGACTGAGGAGATACGCTAGAATAGGCTCACACAGGTTACACCAGATCTGTATATAAGTATAGACTGAGGAGAGAGATTGGTATGGGCTCACATAGGCTACAACAGATCGTATATAAGTATAGACTGAGGAGAGAGAGATTAGTATAGGCTCACACAGGTTACACCAGATCTGCATATAAGTATAGACCAAGGAGAGAGATTAGAATAGGCTCACACAGGTTACACCAGATCTGTATATAAGTATAGAGTGAGGAGAGAGATTAGTATAGGCTCACATAGGCTACACCAGATCTGTATATAAGTATAGAGTGAGGAGAGAGATTAGAATAGGCTCACACAGGTTATACCAGATCTGTATATAAGTATAGATTGAGAAGAGAGATTAGTATAGGCTCACATAGGTTACACAGATCTGTATATAAGTATAGACTTAGGAGATACGCTAGAATAGGCTCACATAGGATACACCACATCTCTATATAAGTATAGACTGAGTAAAGAGATTAGTATAGGCTCAGATAGGCTACACCTGATCTGTGTATAAGTATAGACTGAGGAGAAAGGCCAGTATAGGCTCACACAGGTTACACCAGATCTGTATATAAGTATAGAGTGAGGAGAAAGACTAGTATAGGCTGACATAGGTTACACCAGATGTGTATATAAGTATAGACTGAGGAGAGAGATTAGTATAGGCTCACATAGGATACACCATATCTGTATATAAGTATAGAGTGAGGAGAGAGATTAGTATAGGCTCACATAGGTTACACCATATCTGTATATAAGTATAGAGTGAGGAGAGAGATTAGTATAGGCTGACATAGGTTACACCAGATCTGTATATAAGTATAGAGTGAGGAGAGAGATTAGAATAGGCTCACACAGGTTACACCAGATCTGTATATAAGTATAGAGTGAGGAGAAAGACTAGTATAGGCTGACATAGGTTACACCAGATGTGTATATAAGTATAGACTGAGGAGAGAGATTAGTATAGGCTCACATAGGATACACCATATCTGTATATAAGTATAGAGTGAGGAGAGAGATTAGTATAGGCTCACATAGGTTACACCATATCTGTATATAAGTATAGAGTGAGGAGAGAGATTAGTATAGGCTGACATAGGTTACACCAGATGTGTATATAAGTATAGACTGAGGAGAGAGATTAGTATAGGCTCACATAGGTTACACCAGATCTGTATATAAGTATAGAGTGAGGAGAGAGATTAGAATAGGCTCACACAGGTTACACCAGATCTGTATATAAGTATAGAGTGAGGAGAAAGACTAGTATAGGCTGACATAGGTTACACCAGATGTGTATATAAGTATAGACTGAGGAGAGAGATTAGTATAGGCCTACACAGGTTACTCCAGATCTGTATATAAGTATAGACTGAGGAGATAGTCTAGTATAGGCTCACATAGGATACACTATATCTCTATATAGGTATAGACTGAGGAAAGAGATTAGTATAGGCTCAGATAGGCTATACCAGATCTGTATATAAGTATAGACTGAAGAGAAAGGCCAGTATAGGCTCACACAGGTTACTTGAGATCTGTATATAAGTATAGATTGAGGATATGGGTAGTATAGGCTTACGTAGGTTATACCAAATCTGTATATAAGTATAGACTGAGGAGAAAGGCCAGTATAGGCTCACACAGGTTACTCGAGATCTGTATATAGGTATAGACTGAGGAGATGGGCTAGTATAGGCTCACATAGGCTACACCAGATCTGTATATAAGTATAGACTGAGGAGAGTGATTAGTATAGGCTCACATAGGCTACACCAGATCTGTATATAAGTATAGATTGAGAAGATAGGCTAGTATAGGCTCACATAGGCAACAGCAGATCTGTAAATGAGTATACACTGAGGAGAGAGATTAGTATAGGCTCACATAAGCTACACCAGATCTGTATATTTTTGCTAAATTTTTGGGATAGCAAAACACATCTATATTTATACAGTATTCACAATCTTCCGAGGAATGAACCAGATCTCTCACTTATTGACCAATTAAATAAAACAATCCTAATTGGGGATTTCAATGCACATTCCAAAAGATGGGGTTATGAAAAAATGGATTCTACAGGGAAGATAGTGGAAGAATTTTTGAATACCACAACTTTTGAACTGATTTATAGTAAAGAAGGTCCCACAATCTTCATACATTACTCTGGAGCAGGCAGTAACCCAGACCTCTTGTTAGCTGCAACAGGTATTGTTTCAAAAATTAGAAAACAAGTTATAGAAGATCCAAGTTCTGGTCACAGAGCAGTAATTGCTGATATAAAACTAGAGAATACAAATAACAGTCTAGGTCTTACGAATCTGTATTGGAACTTCAAAAAAGCAGATTGGAAGAAATATAAAACTGATTTAGAACATAAATTTAAAGAACAAACAAATTCACAGCTGCATGACCAACCAGATCATATGAACAAAGAATTCTGTAAAGTCATCCTAGAAACCGCAAAAAAAACATATTCCTCGTGGAAGAATAAAAAATTTCAAACCCTTTTGGAACCCCCAGTTAGAAGAACTGAAAAATGGATATAGGATATAGCTAGAAATACAGCTGAACAAACAAAAAACATATCAGATACACAAATATGGCGGAAGAAATGTGCCTCACTAAAAAAAGAAATTAATACTGCTAAAAGGAATCACTTTAATAATTTCTTAGAAAAAATGGATTACAGGACAGATGGTAACAAAGCTCATAAGTTCATAAAAAATGTCAACGACAGGAAGAATACAACAGCACACCTATCATACACAACAATAAAATGTTAGTAAATGATGCAGCTATAGCCGAAACATTCAATAAATATTATGCTAATTCACATAAAGTAACAAGAAATAATAAAAAGGAACGTAAAGAATTTAAGAAAGATTTGAAACAAGAAAAAGAATGTGATCTTAACACTCAGTGCAATATCGTTTTTCAAAATTTTAATATGCAAGAACTGAACATCGCAATAAATAATCTAAAAAACAAAAAGTCCCCTGGACCAGATCACATACATCCAGAGTTCATAAAAAACCTTGGAAAAACAGCAAAACAACAACTACTGAAACTCTACAATCTATCCTGGAAAACCACTGTACCTGCTGAATGGCAAAAAGCAATAATTGTCCCACTTTTGAAGAAAGATAAAACAGCATCAGAAATAAAAAATTATAGACCAATAGCTCTTACTAGCATAATAGCAAAAGTGATGGATAGAATGGTCAAACAGGTTAAATTGGTTTCTAGAATCACAAAATTTAATATCCCCATGTCAAGCTGGATTCAGAGAGTTCCACTCTACAAATGAACAAGTCTTACTTCTCAGTCAAGAAATCAAAGACTCCTTCAATAGAAAAGAAGATAATTTATCCATTTTTATTGATTTCCAAAGTGCATATGATTCTATATGCAGAACAAAACTACTAAAGAAAGTAAAAAAAATAGCGATACAAGGTCCAATGTTTTCATGGCTATGTCGTTTCCTAACACAATGCTTTATTGCAACCAGATATGGAAGAAATATATCTAAATACAAACAAGTACACCGTGGCTTACCACAAGGCGCAGTGCTCAGCACAACACTTTTTAATATATTTATTAACGATCTGCCACAACAAATACAAGAATCAGGTGTGAACTGTGCACTATTTGCTGATGGCTTAGTAATGTGGACTTCAAAACCAAAAAGCAAAAGTACAGAACTAGAAAAAACTATGCAACAATCCTTAACCAACTTACAGAGGTGGACCAAAGAAAATTTAATGACTGTTAATACCACAAAATCAAACTACCAAATCTTTTCACTAAGAAAAAAACCACTATAAATAAAACTAAATTTTGAGGGTCAACAATTACCAGAAACAAAGGAAGCAAAGTATTTAGGGGTTACATTTGATACCAAACTTACATGGACCAAACAAATAGAAAATGTAATACAAAGAGCAGCGAGGCACCTTTCACTGTTAAAACGACTAACAGGAATGAAGTGGGGATGTTCCAGAGCAACTCTTAACACAGCATACAATGTATATATAAAGCCATTATTTACTTACTGCAGCGAAGTTCTTGTAACAGCAAACACAAAAAAAATTCAAATGTTTCAAAACCAAAGTCTGAGATTAATTACAGGTGCTATCAAAACCACACCAATAGCAGCTATGGAAATACTAACCAACCAATACCCCATTGAATATGAAATAGAAAAAGCGGCTCTTATTCAACACGAAAAGTTGATCAGACTCCCATTCAATACATGACACAAGAGAAATTTTACACATACACTAAAGACTAAGGAGAGCTTCTTTCCAAAATTCAAGACATCAAGAAGAATGTACACCTTCCTAATTCAAAGGAAAACTTCATATTTAAAGTCAATCCGACACATACATTAGACATCACATATTATTTACACCTGACAGAAGAAGTTAAAAAAAGTGATACTCCAACTAGTGTTCTAAAATTATTGGCATTAGAGACAATCCATACTAGATTTCCAGAACATGAATGGCTCTATATTTATACTGATGGTTCATTGAAATCAAACCAAGATGGAGCAGGTGCTGGAGTCACATGTCACCTCTTTTCCTATTACAAATCTTTAAGTTATGGAACTACAAACTTTAATGGAGAAATTGAAGCAATTCGAATGGCCCTACAAAATCTTTTGTACAGAATTTCACATTTTCAGCAAGCAGTTATTCTCTCAGATTCCAGGGTAGCAATTATAGCAATTACTTCCAAGTTGTCACCAAAAAACCAAACAATTATAGAATGTTGGAAAATCCTTACCCATCTAACAGCGCTTCAAAAACACCTAGTCTTCCAATGGATACCAGCTCACTGTGGACTGAGTGGTAATGAGAAAGCTGATTTTCTTGCAAAAAAGGGTACCGGCAATGTGCAGAAATCTATAGTTAATCTACCATTTTATGCAGCTAAAAGATTAGTCAACTCTGAATTCAAAAAAATTATTGCAAAATATTACTATGAAAAATCAAAGAATAAAAGATGGGAACTACCAAATATTCAAACAGTAATTCCTGAGTATCCTCGAAAAACAGCAGTTGCAACCTTCAGGTTGATTACAGGACATGATTGTCTGGCAAAACATTTAAACAGAATTGGGATATATTCTTCACCACTCTGTCCTCTATGTGATCTGCAAGATGAAATGGATGGAGACCACCTTCAAATATGCCCGGCCACTTCTAGTGCCCCATCCATCAGTGAAAAATATTGGAGAGCAAGAGGATTAATGACTTCATTGTCAGAAATCCAGCATTAGCTAACAACAACAACAGATGTGTATATAAGTATAGACTGAGGAGATAGGCTAGTATAGGCTCACACAGGCTACACCAGATCTATATATGAGTATAGACTGAGGAGAGAGATTAGTATAGGCTCACATAGGCTACACCAGATCTGTATATAAGTATAGACTGAGGAGATAGGCGAGTATAGACTACACCAGATCTGTATATGAGTATAGACTGAGGAGAGAGATTAGTATAGGCTCACACAGGTTACTCCAGATCTGTATATAAGTATGGACTGAGGAGTTAGAATAGTATAGGCTCACACAGGTTACTCCAGATCTGTATATAAGTATAGACTGAGGAGAGAGATTAGTATAGGCTCACATAGGCTACACCAGATCTGTATATAAGTACAGACTGAGGAGATAGGTTCCAGGGTAGCAATTATAGCAATTACTTCCAAGTTGTCACCAAAAAACCAAACAATTATAGAATGTTGGAAAATCCTTATCCATCTAACAGCGCTTCAAAAACACCTAGTCTTCCAATGGATACCAGCTCACTGTGGACTGAGTGGTAATGAGAAAGCTGATTTTCTTGCAAAAAAGGGTACCGGCAATGTGCAGAAATCTATAGTTAATCTACCATTAACACATAGGCCTTTGTGGTTCTAATGTAGCACAGGGAGGTAAATAACTACTAGAGCTGCATTTGCTGTCATTGTGCAACACCTGTACTGCTTTCTTAAACTTTATAGAAGCTGTGTTATAGCCTATATTTATCAGGAGGAACAATGCTTTTCAATAGTAAAACAGTTTCACAATCAGTTGAGTGGCTTCCAGGGTTAAAAAACAGAATTAAAAAAATAAATAAAAAACCCACACAGAGTTAAAATTCGATGTATAAAATATCATGAATACTCACATCTCTTGAGGCACCTCGAACTGAACTATGTGCACTTCCATTGTTATGCGCGGCAGCACCTGATAGTGTTGCATAATCTCCGACATCTTCTCCTCCTAGAGACATGACGGCTGTGAGGGACCCTCGTCGTGCTGGATGCTGTATTGTGGCATATGTGTTGTCCACCTGCGATCACAATAAGTTCTTTCAAACCATTTTCAAAAAAAAGATAGTTTAGTTTTAGAAATCTACCAGCTACTGCTATAAGGTTGTCTCATAAGTTTGTTCGTTTCTCGTGATGTTTCAATCACTAAGAATGCCTGGGAATACACCTTGCCTGCAGCACAGCTATGAGAGGGTAGTTGCAAAACTTTCTGTTTTAGGGAGAATTTCCCAGCTCAAAATCAACTAAGCCACTTTTGGTATGCTCAATTCATTACTGCATCTTCCCTGTAGACAGCATACATTTTCTGCCGGCATAGTGAAGTGGTTTTACCCTTACGATAGTAAAACAGCATAAGATGTCGGAAATGTTCCCTTTTGCTTTCCATAGGTTGTAAATACAAGTTCAAGCTGTTCCATCCAATGTCAGTCACAAACACACACTGACATATGCAATAACGAGCCTGGTTGTTGACCTCTAAGTCATAGGGGTGGTTAGGTAACTATGACAACTTGAGTGTACAGAGGGTTCAGGGTTTTCAGGCATTATAGATGGAACTTGCAAGCAAAATGAACAGACTTATGAGACAACCGTATAGAAAGAGGAAGTACTGCATTTCACTCAAATTCTACCAGAAATACAAGTTTTGAGGCATAAGGAATAAAGAAAAGCTACGTTTAGAAAAAAATGCACAAGCAATATTATCTGTGAACAGCATAACTCAGCTAGATAATAAACATTGTATTTAAGTTCATTACCTTTCAAGAATGCAACAAAATTACTTTCAAATTTAATTTAAAAGGTGAGTTAATTAATAATACTGAACAACACTTACAACATATTTTTCTGGGACGCGTTTCAAAGGTTAACTTTCCTCCATTATCAACTGGACAATAACTTACTTTCAAATGTTTAGAATAGTATCATGCAAGGAACTAGAATCTGTTGACCATGAATCAAAACCAGTTTGATAAGAAAAAACACAAAATATTGAAAAAGTAGTTTGTAAAAGAATAAAAAAGGGGGCAAAATGAATACACAGCTCCATTACTGTAATATTCTGCTACATATTAAGACATTAACAAATTCTAAATATTGATTTACAGCTTTCAAAAGTGACTTGCTACTGTCCAAAATCTTTAATCATTTAGTTTTCAAAAATTAAAAGTTGAAATTTTGCATGAAGAATTCTGTTACTGGAAAATTGAATCAGACTTAAAAAATTCAATGCCATGATTAGGACTTGAACATAGTTTGTCAGCTCTCCATGGTGATGCTCATATTGCTTGAGCTACCATGGCAATATACCCATACATGTATTAAATCCTCTCATCTGATTTGAGTATCCCTGTAAACCTTCAAGGTGATCTCAAATTTTCAACAGGAACTAAATGGGGCAACTCCTGGAAAATGCTAAACATGACATACACACATATATCAAACCTATCTTAAAATACTGTGGTGACGTATTAATAACATCTAAGTCTTGTAAAACAAGAAATGGGGAACGTTTAAAACATGGTATTATACTTAATAACAGGTGCAGTTAAAACCACCCCAACAGAAACACCTCTTTGCAACATCTAATAAGCCAATAAACCTATAACTTGAAGAATAAGCTCTAATAACTCTTGAAAAGTTTATATGAATTCCAAATTTTAATAAACTAGACAAACATCAGGATTTTAAATATACACTAAAAACTCACAAAGAATTTGTGCAAGAAGTAAACAAGCTGAAAGAAAAAGTACACATACCTATTACAAAAGAAAATTCATTACATCCCATTAATTCAATAGGAAGCTTTGAAACAATATAATTTAGGCCTCTGTGAAATCTTCCAGAAACAAACAAACAAGTCCAGATATTGCAAAAATGATAGTATTAGAAACACTACAAACCAAATACCCTGAAGAGTGGAGTGGAGTGTTAAATTTAAGGGCCCGTCGACAACAAGGTCATTTGGGCCTGAAATACCCTGAAGAATGGAAACACATATATACAGGATGTCCCCAAAGAAAACACTGACAACGCTTAGTATGTTGTGCGGGATGGCAAACTGATCAGTTTCCAAATAAGAAACCCTGTCCAAAAATGCATGGTTTGGATGCTGTAGCACTTCAAAGTGTGAGATGGGGTACGTTCACAGTTCGTCAACAAATCAACATTGAGCTGTCTATATTACAAACAGGCTGCAAAGTGTGTATCTACTACGTCATTGCAGAGGCTATTTTGGTGGTGCTGAGCCTCATGCACATGACTCAATACGTGCGGTTGTCTTTGAAGATTCTCAATCGCTCCTTCGACTCGTGCCGTAAGGTCCTTCGCTGACGTTACACATGTGCCATACACCATACTCTTGATACATTTCCACAGCAAATAGTCAAGAGGTGCCAGATGTGGCAATATTGCTGGCTATGGAACTGGTTCACCTCTACCAATTGATTGATATGAATATGCGACTTTGAGTGATTCTGCACATTTATGTCAAAGTGTGCTAGAGCTCATGTCGTCACTTCTGCAGCTGTGTACTGGTACATGTTGCACCGCTATTAAAAAAACATTACAGTACTGGAAACTACACAAGTAATGCAGTAGGATGCGCACCAATGACTATGGAGGAATTTAGCCACCAAAATGAATGTTAGCAAATTGTCACAACCATTCATTCTCAAACTTCCGATGCTCTCCAGCGTGCAAATTGTGCATTTCCGGACAGGGGTTCCTATTTGAAAACTGATCAGTTGGCCATCCTGCACAACTTATCCACATATACCTTCAGAAGTATTTCTACGAAATTCAAGATGTGCATTTCATTTTGCATGCAAATATCCTAAAACAAATAATATTTTAATCAAAATCATTAAAGCTGTTTTTGAGAAAATGAACATATTCTATACATTTTCCACGTAAAGGGAAGCATGAGGTGGAGATTTTCTTGAAAATATTTGTGTTGCATTCTTGGAAGATGCTGAACTTGAATACCAAGTTTTGTATTTAACTGACTTGTGTCCCATCCTTGGAATCTATTAAATTTAAATATGAAGTTTGGTATTAATCCGACCTTTTTTTTCTGAGTTATGTAGCTCATAGGCACATTCAACATGGACCTTCCTCTAAAAATACTGCTTTTGGATTCAGTTAATCTCAAAAAATTCTACTTCTAGTGAGACCAAATGTTTGGATATAATACAATACTTCTTCAATCATAAATAAGTGACAGAGAAAGTAATAAAAATGAACTTGCCTGTGAGAAATCAGCACTCTCCCGTCTTTCCATGGTCTGTTGTGCAGAGTTAGCAGTAAGTCCTGCATTCTCTGGTTCACAGAACACCTGCATTGTCAGTTCTTGCTCCTCATACAGCTTCAGTTTCCTGTCAAAACAAAATATCCCTTTGGTACTCTCCATAATTTGAGCTGAAATACTTCTTTGCATCAAGGAATAACCGAAAGTCATACACTCAAAACAGACTGGAAAAGTGCTGCTGTTAAGAGGGATTACTCAGAATTTCATTTGGAAATAACCAAGCTTCTATAATTTCTTTCTCTGAAATCTGTAATGTAAATGGAGGAATTATTTACAATTTCATGACGTAACACCAAATTCAGCAATTGTCCACTGTGTTACTCCATCCTTGCCTAGTAATTTTTAGCCTACTTCAGATAGAAAGCTTTTTTTTGATACAGTAGAATCCTGATAACTTGACTATCAATAACTCGACATTCCGAAGGAATATGCAATACAAGATTTCAGTTGTAATAATATAAATAAAGTGAAAATGTAATGATATAACTAGCTATTCCCTGGCATACTGGATATCCAACACTGGAACACTTAATCATTGTCTATGCTAACAAACACTTACTGTTCAATCCACAATGGATTTTCTGTTGTGTTCAACTCATCAATAATTTCTTTCTTTATTAATGCTTCTTTTTTCTTCAAATCTGATGGTGCTGTCATCACCCTGAAAGACATTACACACATTAGTCTCACAATCTTACACAGAACATTTTCAAGCTTCAGCTGAGAAAATAATATACATATAGTGCATTTGTAATACATAAACTATCCACTATACTGAGCCATCACTGGCTGCATCCCTCAAAGTTATAGTTCTTCTAGAAGGAATACATTTTCCTAGCATGAATAGTGTTACCTCTGCATTTCCATAGAGGGCATCAAAAGAATTTAACATTGGTAGCGGCAGTGGCAGCATTTGAGTAGCGCAAAACTGCTGAAGTCATCAGTGCCATGCCTTGTCTATATATTTATTGATGATTTATTCTGATACAAAAAAGAGCATGCAAAGCAATTACAGGAATAACATGTAACATATGTTTTAAGTTATCCCAGTGATAGAAATCGCAGTGGGTTTGGTTGAGCACTGAGGAGGCCACAAATCTCTACGAGCTGTTACAGTCATGTTGAAAAAAGGCAAAAATCATGCTCCCTGCCTGTTAATTCTCTAAAAAGAAAAGAGGCAAAATTGTATTCATGTATGTACAAGCGTCACCAGTTAACTCGAAAAAAATTGGCCCTATGACCCACAAACTAATACTGTTCATGAATGGGGATCGAACCTTCATACAGGAAACAAAAAGTTGTGGAGTATTGATTATAGGCAGAGGGAGGGGTCAGTGTGTCATATGATCACAACACAGAGGAGGCAAGGTACAGTCATTGCTTGAACATTGTAGATAACGTTGCACATAACTTATATTCTATGCTGTCACCATTTGCAGTAAAATATTCATTCCCAAATCCTTGTACAAGTTCAGTAGTACATGACTATTTTGATTTTCATGGTGCAGGCATCTTATTCTGTGTGGAATAGTGAGAGACATTATGCACTGAGCCCAGTTGTGTTTTGTGCTGTGACTCTCCCAGTGCAATGACATCATGCTCTGTCCATGTGGCTAGCAACTTGCAAACACCTCATTTCACGATAGCTGTATAAAGGTTCAAAGCCTATTCATGAAGTACCCCTTCATGATGAAAAAAATTGGTGTATGGTGTGCCATTAGCAGAGAAAGATTTCTCAGAGCTCCAATAAGTGATTTCTATCTCTGGGATTATTTAAAACATTGTGTACTGGACAAAGCCACACACACTGAAGGGGTTAAAATAAAACATCTGCCAGGAAATTGCCAGCATTTCCATGGTGTCTAGCAAAATTTGAAAATGAAATTCAAGGTGATTTCCAGGATTTTTCAAGCTGAAAAAATTTCTTTCCCAGGAGACATGCAAACTTATAAACACTAATGGGAAAGAGCTAAACATGATAAATGAAAGTAACCTAAGATACATGGTATATATACATAGAGTTAAAATTTAGAAACGAATTCCAGAATGTATTCTATTTAATGACACCTTTGTTTACCACACCCCCATTTACATATGTAGCTAGATGATAAAAGAGCGTGCACTACGATCCTCTGAATTTGAAGTTGCACATTCTTGTTATAAGAAATCAGTAATTCTGGGAAATACTGTACATCTAAGGATTACACCCATTATTACAAAGGTTTTATCAGAACAAAAAATGGAATGTAACACTTATTATGAACAATATTGTTTCTAAGGAACACTTATTTTTTTAATCTACAAGATGTGACCTACACAAGTTTTCCTTCTACTCAGACTTGTATAAAAATACAAATAAATGAGCTGGTGAACAAACTGTAGTGCTATTGGTGGCTTAAATCTTCGTGAAGCTTTGACCTTGGTTGGAAAGAGCACAGTGGAAGACCAACATAAGTCATGCACACTATTGTACCTGGAGCAGCATATATCTCAAGTGCACAAGTGTGACCTCAGAATAAAACATAGAAGTGTTTTACAAAGTTTCAAGGAAAGTGTTTGAAAATCAAGGTGATTTCCAGGATATTCCAGGATTTTCAGGGTGCTAGACACCATGCATTTCTCAATGTGAACTATGACGAATAATGGATAGTTTCCTAAAGAGGTGCTAAAATGTATGGACAATGACGGTGGCCAGTTTCAGCATCTCCTTTCATAAAGTTGGTAGTAAAGTCTTTAAAAGTAGTTTTAAAAATGTTGTATGGTTTCATCTGTGCCTTTCTATGATAGCAGCAGATTGCAATGAACACAGAGAACATGGACAGGCAAAACACAGCAAAACACTTTTAGAACTTTTTCACTTTCCCTGGATATGTAAGTTACAATTGTAAGTAGAATTCTACTGTTAACCGTATGTGAAACTCTTCACATCTACACATAAGATATCACCGCCACTGCCAGTGTCATCCTTGCTTGGGTAAATTAAATTGTGGGTAAGTAGCATATCTTACCAGTGTCTCAAACAGCAACAGACGACTATAAATGTAATGCAGCCCACAAAAAGTACAATCAGTAATGCAATCAGTGCTGCTAGAGCTGGATCAAATGGTTCCTCATGTACTCCAACAAAAGCAGGCTGGAAAAAAAAAAAGAGAATAACAAGTATTATCTTCATTAAGTCAATAACATGAGAAAAATCATGTATCCTATCAAAATGACAATGGAATGGTGAAGTTTCCAGCTTCAAAAAACTACTCACATTCCTAACATATACCTCAAACTATACTAGTGTTCATTTTTGGAGTTTTACAGACAAGAATTTGAAGTAATGTCATTAGGAGAGAAAGTTCCAGAGATTGACATTAAAACAGAACTAACAGCACTATCATCACAAAAATTAAGATCAATGTTACAGACCTTTAAATTGAATCACCATATTTGCAAACAACCTAATTGCATAATGTTGCAAACAACCTAATTGCATAATGTTGCCACTAGATTTTGTACACTTCAGACCCAGCAATATTTGATCTGACAATGATGGAGCTGGAAATGTGAAGGGAGAAATATTATCCATATCTTTGTTCAACTGCTTGTTTTATTGTAAAGGTATTTTCTCACCTGGCAATGTTAGCAATTAAGGAAACCTAATTAATAACCAAGAAAATCTATATAAATAAAAATGAATGGCTAAATATGGTGCTAAGCACAAAACTCGAGAACGACTGGAGCAATTCGGCTAATTTTTGTTTTTTAAATAGTCGCTGAAGTGCGAGGATGGTTCTTATGAACAGAAAAATTGCTCAGAATACCTACTGTAGAAACCACAGTTTTCTTTTTCTCATTCAAACTGTTCCTAGCTGTTAATTCCAGGGATGGTGATTTAAGATAGATTAATCAAAGAATTGATTTTTTGGGGTTGTAAAGATCGATTTGAGCAATGAATCAATCTCAGACACCCTAAAATTGACTTTCAATTAATTTACTTACTGCTTCGTTTTGTTCAAATAAAACAAAAGAGTACCAAACCATAATATAAAGAAAAAAAAACTGAAATTTAATTATTAATTTATAATCATAAATGCAACCTTAAAATTAGTATACACTACTTGAATGCATCCATAGATTTGACACTTTCTCTGTCTACGATATGCAGTTTGACTTTGACAGTTTTTCGGTAGATTCACTATTAGTGCTATATTAGTGTTATTCTCTTGGTTGTTTTTCAATCTTTGCTTCTCAATCGACAAACAGGTTCCTTGATTTATCTTTGGTTGATTGGTTTATTTTCTGTGTGTTTTCATTTATACTCGGTTCAAGACTCAAGCTGCCTGTAAGACGTAAGTGGAGCACTTTGGGTTGAAGAACTCAAAATGCTAGAACCCAAGCTAATTTTCAGTCTAATTGGACTACACAGTAATCTGAAGAGTGGAATGAAATTGAAAGGATTTGGATATCACAAACCCATGCAGCGCTTCATTCAGCTAAACTCTAAAATACAATTACCTTCAATTTTTTATTTAAATTACACATTTTCGACTCCATATTATCACAAATTTATCTGTTCTGGTGACCATTACTGAACACTAATGTCATCACAATATGTACACTTTATTAGTGACCCCTTTAGCAGAACTTGAGCAGCAAAGATCTGGGACTGCCACAGTCCAGTAGCTTTTGACAGAATGACATCTGTCGGGTCAGCTAGTTAATAATAAAGTTTTCATTAGGGAAGGACTATAGCCTGCGAGTATCATGTTTACATAACAGTGTCATAAAGTTCTTGTGGCACCTGAGTGAAGAGAACAGAACAGCTTTGAAAGGTGGACCCATTAGAAGGTTATTTGTTAACTGTAGAAAGCTAGATCGTTCATCCCACCTAGCATTTAACTGAGCATGACATTAGCAAGACAAAAAGCAACTTGTGCTCCTCTCAGCCTGCTTAAGTTCTATTCCAGAATTAACAATTCACTAAGATATAACAGCATTGCTCAAAAGACGTTTAAATCTGAAATCTACTAAGAAAGCAGAAACACCACACACTAAATTCACTAAGTATTCAGCAATTTATTCATTAAAGCAGTTTAAGCATTTAGGAAGGAATGTTCATGTACATATATGCAATGGCGGCTGGTGCCTAAAATAATAGGGGTTTCACTACTTTTAGTGCATTATGTAATTTACCTTTCTAAATAGTTTGATTTTCTAAATTGCACAAAGCATTTCAGTAGCTCTGAAATTACCTTAAACCAGCCTGATGACATTGATGGGGTTGAATCTCCTGTAAAGATATATATGTAGAGAAACTCCATCCTCCTTTCCTTTTGCTTGGCGAATCTGTCTATGACTCTCGTTGAAATATGGAAGACTGTGGATCATTTCCTTGCCAATAGGCAGCACGGCAAGAGCAGACAGCCATCTTCATCCATGGTACTTGTAAGAAATGTTTTGATCCGAAGTGGAGAAACATCTCACTGCTTCACACGTTGTCATTGGAATAGTAGCTACTAATTTCAACAATTTCATAACATCGCCAAAGGGTTCTTGCAGGTTATTTTCAATTAGAAGGGCTGTTGTACTTTTCATTTCTTCAAAACCATTTCGAGAATAAATGATCTGTAGTTCTGTTTTGACTTCTGATGTATTATTATGTGACATACTTTCTTTGCTGCTATATTCCTCCAGTGGCAGTTTGCTACACTGCCCCTTTCTTTATCAGGAACAGATACAAATGCGAGTGGTGATTTGAGACACAGCCTGTTTTCGTGTCTGAGAGATAATAACCTATGGAACAGAGACTATCAATAAACTCAGGCTGCATCTTGGAAATATCGACATGTATAAGCTGCGCTGCAGCACGACGTACTCTTATGGGTACTTTTGCAGATGATAGTAATCCTTACTGTTGAAGAGAATATCGAGAGAGCTACTAATAATCTACAAAATGCTATAAATAAAATAAGTAATTGGACCACTAAGTGGCGTATTAAATTGAATGAATTGAAATCATTTCATATGAATTTCACATATAAGAAAGTAACTCCACTTCCTATCTTTATCAACAACTTAAAAGTTTCATATACTAATTCAGCCAAATACTTGGGAATGACACTGGATGTTAAATTGAAATGGAAAGAGGATGTAAAGAAGAAAAAGGAAGAACTCAACATAAAATATAGAACACTCTATTGGTTACTTGGACGAAATTCTGAACTCTCAATACATAATAAGTTATTATTTATTTATGCCAACAAACTTACTGTTGGTGTTTTTAAACACACAAGCCGTGTGTGGGCAAAGTTTAAGAGGTAGCAAGCGGAAGGTCTGTGGTTCAAATCCCTGTTGTGGCATTGAATTTTTAAGTTCCAGTTCTACCTCTTAAACATAATAAGTTATTAATTTACAAACAAGTGTTGAAACCTGTTTGGACTTATGGAATCCAGTTATGGGGATGCACCAACAAATCAAATGTTAAGATGATTCAGACACTTCAAAATAAAGTACTTCGTGGAATTGTAAATGCCCCCTGGTACATCCGCAACAGTGACCTACACTGTGATTTAAGAATTGCTACAGTTTATGAAGAGATATCAAAATGTGCCATAAAACACCATCAACGTGTTCATGTCCACGTAAATCCTGAAATGGAAGCTGTGCATGTTGTGAATGATGAAGTAATCATTCTAATCATTCAGTGCGGAGACTGAAGAGAACTAAGCCTTATGAACTGACTAATAAAATGTAACAAACATCCTTTGTGACAGTGCATAAAAATGTATTATTAATAATTCATTATTAAGATTCTTGCATGTGAAGTAATATCTGTATGAGACAAAAATCATTAGTAGATCTGTAGATTGGTCATGATGTATATATATAAAATTCACCAAATTTCATCATACATGGTTAATTCAGATAATAGTTTGTAGAAACAGTTTCACTGCATATTTTGTTGAAGATACAAGAAGGATAAAAGAAACCAAGTCATAGTCAGATGTTTAAAAGCAAGTCTGCTATATGCCAAACTTGAAATTCCATACTTTTTCCATGACACTGTGAGGGCAAAAACTGACTTGACTTTTCTGATAATTGTTGCACCATCAAAAGATACTTAGAGAGCTTATAAAATTGTCAGGGGAAATATAAGGTAATCAGAAATACAAATCTACTGCACTTGTACATCCTATCTCCATGAATATTGGGGATTTTTCATCAGTTATTAGGAATGTCACAGAGCTTTGTGAAATTATAATTATAAGAGATGAAGGGAAGCATTTACAATATAAATTTCCTACATATAAGTACAATAATTTTGTAAATATGGGAAGAGATAAAACAAAATTAGATCATCACTGGAGGTTTACCTATGCAACCTCTAGTAAGCCATCTAATATTTTATATATCACTTTGTAGTAATGTTATAAATAAGTAGTAAATTGCTCAACACCCTATGGAGAACACTATACATTTAGGGAGAGAGAAAAGTGCATGCACACACCCCCACCCACACACGCACACACACACACACCAAAAAGACTGTAGTATTGTAGATTATTATACATACTGTACTCTGAATCATAAGCACACAAATTTTCCTTGTGATATCTTAAAAACTGTGTCTGTTATGAGCTGTTTTCTATACAACTGCTTATGCATGGACATTGCCACTTAAAAGTGCTGTATGTGTCTAGCAAGTTGACCTACTTACAGTACTGAATGTGTAAAGTAAGCAACGAAATATAAACAACTTACCACAATATTTTCAATGGCAAATCCTGCATAGTAATCCTTGAGGAAGTCATATTTGGCATCTATAACCTTCAGAACTTCAGGTATTGGTGCTATTGTTTGTCCAGGCCCATCAACGACATGGATGTACATGTCACACCTGCAAAGTGAAGGTGGATAACATGAGGATAACTAATAATGAGCAGACAGGACTAGGGTGGCTGTAGCTGAGTGGCACTTGGATAGAAACCTCCAGATACTTATCCTTCCATTAGTCACTCCTTAGTAATAAGTTCAATGTGAGTTTGCTGAAGTAATATGCACAATTGAAAGTTATTTATGCTGCTACGTCTTCCTTCTTTGCTGGGAACTCGAAAGTCAAACTTCACAAAATAATTTGAGAGGTAGAACTGGCACATAAAAATTCAATGCCACAGCTAGGATTTGAACCACAGACCCTCTGCTTACCAGGAAAGTGCTCTAACCATTAAGCTACTGTGACAACCTGCCAGAATGACATTGAATTCTCAAACCAGTTCGTACTTCTTCCGGTAAACCACAAAGGCAGTCTCACATCAGAGACAATTACCCCAATGGTGACTTACTATTGCAAGTACTTTATGTCCAGGGATTAAATAATGGTAAGCGAAGGGTCTGTGGTTCAAGTCCCAGCTGTGGCATTGAATTTTTAAGTTCCAGTTCTACCTCTCAAACATTGCCCACACACTTCTGTGTGTTTAAAAACACCAACAGTAAGTTTGTTGGCATAAATAATAATTAACAAAATAAATTGGTAGAACTGTCTCACGCACACCCACACCCCCACACACCCACACACCCACACACCCACACACCCACACACCCACCCCCACCCACACACCCACCCCCACCCCCACCCCCACCCACACCCACACCCACACCCACACCCACACCCACACCCACACCCACACCCACAC